>CM045759.1:78387267-78787267 GCA_025200525.1 Camellia lanceoleosa | reverse complement strand
ATCTGTATATTTGTCATCTATCTATTTAACGTAATCTATTTGTTCACCTCACTACCGGTGATTTTTTTATAACTTTTCAACCCAGGTCTTTGTCACAAAAAAAGATTAAATATTGAATTAAATAACATAGGGTCCATAAGAATGAATTTTTCACCAATTAACTCTCAAATATATTTATTTTTAAAGACACCTTGTGGGAATTTTTTTTTGGTAGATCTCAGTCATAAGAAATTTATTCAATGGGTGTTTTAGAAAGATAGTTAAAAACTGATTTTTTAAATTTTTTTTGACTTTTAAAAAAAATATATATATAAAAAATGTGAGAGACGATGTGACTCATAATGAATTAAAAAAGAGTGATTCTACTTACGTCACTATTTTACCTCTTTACACGCTCCATCTCATTACATCACTAAAAAAAATGTAATTCTCATTACACCCCTAATATATTACCTAAACTAACCCTAAATTAACTATTTCATCTCTTTACACCACTAATTTTTTGAGGAAAAAAAGAGAAGCAATAGAGAAAAAGAGAAAATAGGGAAGACAAGGGGTTCGGTAGAGTCCATAGTGAAGTGTTTGTTCGGTTACACAGTACTAGACAATTTACATTCTTCTGATGTTATGTTGCCGGGAAAAATAAGTTTGTCCAGCGTTTTGTTGCTATATATTTACATAGCCATTTTATTTCAAACAATAATTTGGACCTGTTCGGTAATACAATGCTGACGAATTTAAATTCATCGAGTGCCATGTTACCAGAAAAACTTTTTTTTCCTAGCAATATGTTGTCGTTCGATTGGATGATAATAAGAAATTAATTCCGATTAGTTGTGAAGTGCCTATTTGGTGATATATTACTATACAAATTGGATTACTCTAGTGTTATGTTGCCAAACTATAATAGATTTGTCTAGGCACTTGTCGATGTACATTGAAAGATTTACTTCTTCCTTTAAACATCCATAAATCAAACATGCATTTATAAAATCATAGATAAAAAGTATCCATAAAATTATTCATTAAAAAATCAATGTATGAATATTCATAAAAACATTCATAAAATCCTTCGCTGTTTGCATCTTTTAATCAAACATGTTATCATAATTCGCCTATATCGATAGTTTTAGTAGTTACTACATCAGGGCTGACAAGAATACGGAATTGATGAATATAGACAGTATATGCTTTCTCTCATCTACTAGCATACGGGTGATGAAAACGAATCCAATTATTTGCTATCGGAAGTACTGGATGACCAGGTTGCAAATAAACCTATAACAAAGAAATCAATAAGTAGAATTACAAAATAAGACATGGTAATGATTAAAGTATGCTCGATAGTTACCTACACGAAACGGTTTCCATTTATAAATCCTATACAGATATCTCCTTGATTAGGTGTTGCAATCAGTATTGCTCTAAGTGATAGAAATATCAAGCATTATTGCATGGATAAATGATAAAGAATGACGCGATAGTATGATACTATCAAATGGCCTATGTTGGGCATAGTCATCCAATGATTAAATCCAGGGCTAGGTTCGAAGTAGGATAAGATAGAGGTAAGGTCATTAATCCTTTCTAGTGAACCAAATAGTTGCAGCTCATTCGGTAAGTTTTGCCTACCTTGTTGCCAATCATATTCACCTAAACCAATCAATCCAGTTATTGCCCTGAAACCACAATTGCCATATGTTTGTACATTTTTTATGTGACGGATATATGGTCTCAACTTCTCTAGAAATTGTTCGAAGTAAGAGATATGATTTGATTTAAGCAATATCTCTTCGTTTCAATATAATCAATATCGCTTTTGGTAGCACCATACTCTTTGACATGTCAAATAATAAGTATATTTCCTCATTAGATAAGCTGCCAGCAAATGTCCCTTCAAGATGTTCAGCAGGCAGATAATTGTATACTCCGCATAAGACATGCAACATCCAGTCATCATTTGTAAGTAATTTTTCCTCCTTAATAGAAATGAATATGTACACTTTTTAGAACCTGTCAACCTCAATCATTCCCCATTGATCTTCATGTTGTCTCTATAGTTACCACTCATTTCACAAGTAAGTGTAAGTCTTGATTTTCTGCCATTACCCCCTGCATCTGATATCTTTATAATAATGACAAATCTAGTATTCTTTTCAACGTTAGAAGCCCATTTAATTAATGCTTAATGACTACTAAAAATCTAAACATAATAAATATATTTATACGCCAAATTATTAATAAAACTTAATACAAATTAAAAATAAGAAAAAATTGTATTCGTAAAAACACTTAACAAACCTCGTCCGTAATGAATTTATGACTGAAGTCCACTAATAATGAAATACTTGTATTGTTGCAATGAGTATAAGTATAATCCTTCAAAGCAAAAAAATAAAACTGAAAATATATGGTAATGATTAGCTGAACAAATTTAAAAAATTCGGCCTTAGGTTATTGGAAATGTATCTTTTATTTGGCATTTGGTTACTAGACTTATATTTTTTGTTCGACAATATCATGTCGGACTATTTTATTTTGTTTGATTTCGAAATACCGAATAAAAGTCGAAGAATAGTTTAGAAAAAAAAAACAAAAACCTTCCAAACAAATAAAAAAACTCACAATTTCATTTTTTTGATGGTTCTTCACCACCATTTATTCATCCATTGCTTTCTTTGATGATTAAAATACTATGATTCTCACTTTTTGAAAAAAGATGTGTAAAAAATAAGAAAAATTGAAAAAAAAGAAGAAGAGTAGGGATTGAAAACCAAGAAGTGTTAGGAGCTAATAAAATATATTTAGGTTGTGTTTGGTAGAGTTTTGTAAATATGATTTGAGAGTATGAGTTGTATTTTCAGTTTGTGAGTTGTGGAATTATAATTTGAGTGTAGAAAATTTGTTTGGTTATGGTTTTTGAATAGAATGTTGAATTGAGTTTTGAATTGCATGTGGAATTGAGTTTTGAAAGTTTGATGTGACATGTAAAATAAGAAAATTTATTTGATGATGAGTTTTCAAAACCTAATTCAACCTATAATTGATAATCAAATACACAACTCATAACTCGATATCCGTATTTTTGATTAACAGTCATAACCAAACTATTTTTAAAATACTCAAATAAAAAAATAAATTTTTTTTTCAATTAATTGTTTTTAAGTAATTTTTTTGAATACTTTTTTTTTTCAAATAATTATTTTTTCAAATAACTTCTATGTCAATTATTTTTTCTGTCAATTCATTTTTTAGGCTTGTATAAATATAAAAATATTTTAAAATTATTTAGAAAATTAAAATATTAAAAATATTTAGAAAATTAAAATATTAAAAATATTTTGAAAAATAAAATATTAAAAATATTCCGAAAATCAGAATATTTACAATTAAAATATCAAAATATTAAAAAAAATTTATGAAAATTAAAATATTAAAAATATTCCTATAAAATAGAATAAAATATTTAAAATAAAAAAATATATAAAAATTTAAAATTGAGTTTTGAAAAGAATTTTGAGTTGTGTGTTTGATTATAAATTTTGAAAAGTAATGATTATAGTTTAAAATGAGTTTTGAGAAATAAGTGTGGAATTATGTTTTGAAAGCTGCAACTAAATACCACACTCAAATTAATGGTAGAATTATGTTTTGAAATCTAAATCAAACAGAGCTTTAATTTTAGTATTTTATCTTTAAAAATAATTTCACACGTAAATAAAAGTAAAAAAAAATCATATAAAAAATATAAAGAGATAAAATAGTGATATAAGTACTCTTAAAAAATAGCTTTCGAATTTAAACGTGTTGCCAAATTAGCCCTCCGTATCTGAGAAATATTGGTCAACAAGTGTATCTTCCCTAAAGAAACAAACAAATAGAAGGATCAGTATTTCGACCAAGGATTCTCTACAGTTTTTTTTTTTTAAATAACAAGTTATATTAATTTTTTAACATTAAATATCAATCACACAGTACACTAGTGTGCAATATTTCAACCATGAGATACCTCTAGATTTGCTCCGGGGGGCAATGAATAATTTCTCGTGAACGGTTTTCCTTTTACTGCATCACCAATCACGAAACGGTCCATCACCGTCACCCTCCTCGTCAACTTCATCTAGAAGATGACAGGTAGTGCATCTCAAAAGTCAAATACACTGACACACCCAAAGAAAAGAGGAGAAGCAGAGGAAAACTTGAAAAAAACAATGGTGCCCAACAAGGTCTTGTTTTTTCCACCCCTATTTCGTCAATTCGTCCTCTTATTCGCTAACAAAGTCTCAATTCCAGGTCATTGTGTTACGTCCTAAGTTCCTGTCTTCCTGTATATATAGAGATATAGATAGTTTCCATTTAACTTGGGTATATTTTTGTTTGTTTGACTTGATACAATCTGAAAAACTTAATCAGAAACACGAATCGTAAGCACCCAATACAGAAATTCTAGTTTTCTTGTAGTACGTCTGTTAAGTGTTTGCTTAAATTACTCATAGATACTGACTTGGGTTTTGTTATTATTCGGTGATGATGAGCAGTTGTTGTTGGGATGGCTACTACTGTGGGAGGGAATGTGGAATCCTCAGCAGTTCCTACGTCGGTGCCGGTTCGAGTAGCCCATGAGCTTCTTCAAGCTGGACATCGTTATTTGGATGTCAGGTACAAATTTATTCATTTGGGTTTGTTTCTTTGCAGAGTTGTTTTCAGAATTACAAATCCATGTTTGTTTGCCCAGAAATGTTACTGCTTGTGTTTTAATTATTTTTGTTGGTGGTGGTGGGTGTGACTGTGTGTGTGTGTGTGTGTAGGACTGCTGATGAGTTCAGTGCTGGGCATGCTGTTGGGGCTACCAATGTTCCTTACATGTTCAAAGTTGGATCAGGTTTATGTCAATTACTAAAAACAATTCTGCAATTCAATCTATTAATAAAATAGTTTTTATTTGTTTGGATTATAGATTTGGGTAGAAATTTGGATTCATCCACATTTTTCATTTCCTTTTCTAATTCCCTACCCAAATCTATAGTGTTTGGTGAGAAATACTTGTGTTCCTAGCACTCAAAAACCGGTCAACGCACGTTTAGACTGTGTTTGAATTATGGATTTGGGTAGGGTTGCTCACCTTTTTGTTTTCCCTTTCCAAATCCCTTCCCCTTCCCAAATCCATATCCAAATACAGCCTCATGGTTTATGCACTTTACCTTCCCCTCAATCCGTTGCTCCATCAATTCGAACTCCTTACCTTCCCCTCACCACACCCTAAGGTATAGCTACAAGACCATTGGGTCAACCCAAGGTCATGGTGTACACACTTGTAGGAAGATATTTATGCATTGCAACTATGTAACAAACTATAATTCTTTTCTATCCTGTTTACTTCTTTGCTCTGCTGTAGATTTGTCAATTTCCCTGTTTTATGTCTAAACTTTTGGGAAAAGCGTGAGGTTCTACACCTAAATACTAGGGGTGAACATCTATATTGAACTTATGGATTTTATGTTGGACTTTCTTAACTTCAAAACTGGAAGTATTTCATTGAGGCTTATGCATTTGATAGAAGCTCAACAGCATATCAACAGTGATTCCATGCCTGCCTAACTTGCTCAAAATCAATGTTTACCTATGGAGTAGTGCTATTCTAGCCCAAAAGTCAGACTCATTTTTCAAATCCAGTGATGTAGCAGTTTATTAAAATATCTAAGGCAACTTTCTTTCATGTTTTTCCTAATCATCAGCCAATAATTTCTTTTACACATCACTGGGTCTTAAAAATGGGTCAAGAAAGTGGACTTTTATATCATTTTCGTTACCTATAAAGGGGAGACGAACGTGATCCAGGACAAGTACTGGGCTTTTTACAATCAATACGGTTCTTTTAAAAATTTGGCCCTTTTCAACTTATTTCCCAAACTACATGTACTAAACATGCTTTTAATAACCACGCTTTCTAATTTTCTATTTTATTTCAAACTTTGAGGAAAATGTGGCTGCTAACAACGCTTTTATCAATTTTGCTTTTCTACACTTTGACTTTTAACAAATTTTTACTCTAAATCTAGCTTCAAATTTCTACTATCTGGCGCTTTCAAAAACGTGTTTAGCTACGCTTTTCACTTAGTTTAGGAAATAAGTTAAAAAGTCCCTACATTTAAAAAAAAAACTTCAAAAAATATATGAATGTTAATGGTAACAAGCCCAAGGGCACAGTCTTGGCGTCAACATTTATGCATAAAACCTATTTTTTGCATGTCAACCCTTTAGGCTTGGTACGAATTAACATTTATTTTTCCATTGTTTATGTGTACGGCCCACTAGTTCTTTCAATTTGTCACTTTATTCTTCTTTTATTCATCGATGCAGGGATGACAAAGAACCCTAAGTTTCTGGAGGAAGTATTGTTACAGTTTACAAAAGATGATAAGATTATTGTTGTGAGTTCCTGCCACTGGTTTTTGCCTTATTTATTCTTTGGCATGACATTGTTTTATTCTCTTTGCTGAATTTGAAAGTGTTTTACTTTCTGATGTTGCAGGGATGCCAGTCTGGCAAAAGATCGATGATGGCAGCAACAAGCCTTATATCTGCTGTAAGTACATGTCATTAATAGAAGGATCTCTACACTTATTTTGTATATGTTTAAATAACCAAAAATACTATACTCTCGTGTTTTTATTTCTTTCATTATAGTATGAGTATGAGATAAGTGATGAAAATTTCTGTATGCATAATCTGCATGTTCGGATGCCCTTCACCAGTGTTTGTAATTTTCTTAAACCTTGTATACAAGAAATGCTATTTTCCAACTTCCGCAATAAGTTCATGTCGCACACCACATATTTCTTGACCCTTTGGTTCCCACAAAGAAACAAGAGGTGCAAAATTTTCTGCTAACTGCTGGTAGCTTCGTCCTATTGACTACCTTGTGATGCCTTACTTTTAACTTTATGAATGTCATCCTGCTGCTACTCACATAAATTTTTTGTCTTGTGTCATCCCATGAGTCTGGTAGGCAATCTTCTCTTCACCCTTCTAAAAATGGATTTTGACTTTTAAGAGCCTCACTTGAATGCTAATCAGAAGTTCTGAACGTATAATTAAAATGTTCTATTGGAAGTTAGGAACTTATCTATCATTGTTGAAGACACCTCCAAGTAAAGAAACATATAATCTTTGGGAAGAACTATGCAAATCTAAGTTTGCAGTTGAGAGATGAATGTGTATTAGCTTGGCATTGCATGTTGGAGGTCTACTGTTCTAATGTTGTCTGAACTTGATAGGAGTTTTTGTCATTTTAGTTTTTAGAATAGTAGAAGTCCTCTGCTTCAACCACTTACTAGCTTGTGGATTCTAAATAGAAAGATATGTCAATAAGATCACTGAAGGATATGGTTTGATAGACTAGTCTTGAAAAGCTATATTCTTGTAGTAGTTAAGACATTTGAAGTTTTGGTGAAGAATTGATCTTTATAAGAGGCTAAATGCAAAAGCAATCAAGTAGAAATTTCTGGGAATTTGCTTGGTGATAACAAAAGCACAAAAATATCTTGTATAGCTTCAATTTTTTATGAGGTTTTTTTTTTTTGAGATGCCCTTTTGGATGAGTTTTTATCAGCTATTGTATTCCAATTACTAATCTTCTAGTATAAAGATATTAGGTTCAAAAATATTTTATGTCAACATATTGCCTCAATTTTGGACTCAGTAAATCATTTAAAAAAATTAACAGAGAGAACATATCATTTCCTGTATTCCAAATTTTTATTGTTGGTGCCATTAATTAGGGGCACCCTTACTCCAACCCACGCATGGGTTATTTGAGTGAAACATTAGTTGTCAGATTGTGAAATCTTTAAAAAAATTGACCACAGATGGCTTGAAACCGTTGAAGATTTTCTGCAAGTAGTTGTTAGCTTTGCATATTAATGATTTGGTGATTCGTAATCAGATTGCGATATCATAAACTTGCACTTACAAGGATCTTAAAAGAATTGTATGTTTTTAGCTTTTTAATTCCACGATTTTCATGGTTTTTGATTGGGAGGTTGCCTCTTGCTTGGGCAATGAAAGTTTGAGTTACTTTGCTAATAGTGTGGCGAACTGGTGTAACTCATAGGCAGCACACTAAACTATACACTTCTTAGTATTATAAAAGCAGTGTGTGCAAGTGCAATATGTTAACAATTTTACATCTCAATTTTT
Organism: Camellia lanceoleosa; assembly: GCA_025200525.1. Taxonomy (NCBI): domain Eukaryota; kingdom Viridiplantae; phylum Streptophyta; class Magnoliopsida; order Ericales; family Theaceae; genus Camellia; species Camellia lanceoleosa. The sequence goes on along the minus strand of CM045759.1, from coordinate 78,779,068 downwards.
GGTGATTTGAGGTATGAGAAAGATGTATTGAATTTTAATACTGTAGACATTTATTTACTAGAGCAGTTAACAATACGGGCATTCTTGAAGAAAAAAACAAAATCTGACAGTTTTAAAAAACTGTTTTGAGTAGTGTGTTTTATATAATAGAATATATATATAATTGTGCAGCTGGATAGTGAACATATCTCTTTGGCAGCCTTCATTTGCAAATTTATTTAAGTTTGACATGACTTAATTCTGTTGTTCCAATTAATTTTGCTGAAATGAGCTTCAACTTTGATGCAAGTTCTGCAGAACTAAATGAAACCTCAATTCTTTGATGCAGGGTTTTACAGGTGCTACAGACATGGCTGGTGGGTATGCTGCTTGGACACAGAATGGACTCCCAATAGCGTCCTGAGTCTGGCTTTTGGGCACGTGAGCTATTTGTTTCATGGCAATTACGGGGGAAAAAATAAAGAAAACATGAATAAAACTCGCTTAAGAAAAAGAAAATATGAATCAACATAGACCTGCATTATGGGAAGAGATTTCCAGTGAAAATGCTCAGGCCTCGTCTGTAATAAACACAAAATAACAACATTGACTGTTTTGTGGCCTGTATGCTCTTTCTTTTTCTTTCTTTGTTCTTTATATATATATATATATATCTCATACATGTGAAGAATTGAACTGTTTGGAAATCTTGTACTTTTTTTTTGACCTTGGAAATCTTGTACTGTTTGGAAATCTTGTACTTGCATCAGGGATTTTGAGAGATAAGCATGCAGCCTTACTTTGGAAGGTAGGTAGTTTGAACTTGGTGCCAAATTGATGACATTTTCGTTTATTTTGTTTTCAAATTTTTTTTTGGAAACTAAAATTGAAGCATGCTTGTAATTACATTTAAGCGAAAGAAGTGGCAAATTTTTCAAAATTTTGAAGGAAAAAAAAAAAGTGAAGGAATTTACATTTATTTTGAAAATAAGTTTTTATGCCCATCACCCTCCTCTCGCAACCCTCTCCCCTTCCAACAGTATTTTCTGTGTAGCCAATGCCATTCTTCATAATATTCCATTATTTTTTTGAAAATTATTAGGTAATTTTGAAATATTATACGATATTATTTATGAAGTGCTCTCAATAATTAAAAATCATAAAACATACTAGATGAATTGTCTTATCTCTCAACCAGTATTATCATATAGTATATAAAGTTTTTCACTATGTTGTTGATATCATATGAGCAATATCACATAAAATTTTAAAATTACTAAATAATTGTTCACTATTTTGATGTGTAGATCCACAACTTTCCTCATAGACAAGTCTCATAATTTGGAGAGAAGCCGGCCACAGAAAAATTAGTTAGTGGTAAGCATGAATGAGAGGAAGAGCAGGCTGCGATTGTTAGAATGTATCTCATTTGCTCATAAATTCATTTGGGTCAATCCACCAAATTTTTTTTTTTTAATATTTTTTTTAAATAAAAATAAAAACAGTACTTAGGCCATTTTCCATTACAATTTACAACAAATAACACTTTTAGGGGGTGTTTGTTTTGGAGGGATTGGGCATGGGATTGGACTATTAATCCGTTGTTTGTTTCAAAAGTTTTGTTCCGGACTAATAGTTCCTCCGGACTATTAGTCCCATATTTGTGGGACTGTGCTATCCCATGGGGGTGGGGTTGGGATAGAAACCCTAGGATAACTCATCTCATGGGATTAGCTAATAAAATTATATTTTTACCCTATGGTATTTAATTATGTATTATATTTAGTAAAATTTAAATGTCTCAATTTAAAAATAAAATAATTTTATTTAATTTTTATTTTTGTTTTATTTATTTAATTTTTTAAAATCATTTTTTATAAATATTTTATTGATGTTTTATTTTAAAATTTTGTTTATATTTTATTTAATTTCATTATTTAAATTTTAATAGATGCTTTATTTTATTTCATTATTTAATTATTATTATTATTTAAAATAAATTTATTTATTTAAAATTTTAATTAAAAAATAACATATATTTTTATTGATATTTAATTTATTTAATTTTTTAAAAATAAATTTATTTAATTGTGCAAAAAATAAAATAAAATAAATTTTTATTTAATCTAGCTAAAAATAATTAAAATATTAAAGCTATGTTTAATATTGCTATTACTTAATAAACAATTGAAAATGATAAAATAGTCATTTGAGCATTTATCCTTCTCCATAATATCCCAAAACAAACATTAGATTCACTAAAAATAGTCCAATCCAGACAATGTATCCGAGGACTAATAGTCCGATGGATTACAATCCCCTTTTATCCTGTCCATCCAAACAAACACACCCCTAGGATTTAAATTTTTAAGAAAATTTAAAGTTAAGATTTATTTATAGTGTAATGTCACAATAAGAAGTTTAAATATATACTATCTAATGTGAAAATTTGAGTATTTTTTTAAAATTATTTTTGTGATTTTATACCACTTTCAATGTATCATCCTATGTGTTAACCCATTATTGGTGTAATAAGTCCTGCAACTTATGTTTTTGTCATATTATACGCTAACACATAAGATAGTACATTAAAAATATGATAAATGTGATATTACTCTTTATTTTTTGAGTAATGCTAGAAACTTAAAAATTTTATCAAAATTTTTACCAAATGTTTCATAGTGTGGGACTTGAGTCACATATTTGTTATTTTTTAACATATGTAACCCAATAGAATAGAAATGGTTACGTGAAGTGGTAGACCAGTTTTGATCTTAGGTCATGGTGTCCCAGGTTCAAAGGTTGGTTGGTATGCATATGTTTCAAAATCACAATTGGCCAAGAAATTCATCCCACCACGTTATCATATCAACCTTCACATTTCTATCTATCTAACCAGACATAATGGTGGGCACATCTCCAACCTTCAAGCAAACTTAAGCCAAGTTTTCATAGTGGAAAGCTCATAAAATCTAAGACAAGTTCAAGGCCAAACACACAGAGAGAGAAACACAAACTGATCATCCAAGAATGGGAAAGTCCCGAAATTGGTTTGGGATTGTTCGGAAAAAGCTTTTCGGATCGTTGTCTCCTCAAGAAACCATCATTGTCTTCCACACAAACAACACCAGCACAAGCTTATTCACCGAAGAAACTAGAACTCCTAGAGCAGTAGCAGATAACAATGAAGACACCAAATCAGAAGTTGGCAATGATGTGGCCTTGTCTAAAGAGGACATTGCAGCCATCAAGATCCAAGCATTTTTCAGGGGTCATCTTGTACTATTCTTCTCACTAATTTATCCATCAACACTACTTCCCCCTTACACTTTCGCCATAATTTTTTTTTAATGGAAAAACTTTTTTACAAATATATATATATATATATATATTTGTTTTTTCGTAAATAATATTTTCTCCTGTTGGATTGTTTTCTTAAGTTATGTTTGGCATGAGTTTTTTTGACTATTTTAGTCACAAAAAGACAAAATGAATTAAAAAATTAATAAAACAAAATGTCATATTTAAACCGTAATCATTTCATGTTTTCTCTCACAAAAGTCAAAAAAGTAAAAAACTCATCTCAAACGAGATTTTTTAGCCGAGATTAAAATAGCAAAAAAATTAAAAAATTAACTCACATATCAATTGGAAGCTTAATACTAAAGTACTAATAATTGTTTTAGTGGAGTGGTGAGGTGGCAGAGGTTGTGGAGGAGAGGGTGGTGGTGGTTGAGGCGGTGATGACTCCGGAGTGCAGTGGCATTGGTATGATTCAAATTCAAAATATTTATTATAATTTTAAAAATAGAAAATATTTTTCACTTAAATACATTTGTTTTGTTTTGTTAATTATATAAAATATTTTTCATTGACTTTCATTTTTGTTGTACTTGCTAAAAAATATGTCATCCAAACAAACATAATGTTAATTTCTATTGGTTTATTAGCTACTAAGCTTAATATATTTCTTATAATTTTTGAATTATATGGAAATTGATAGGCAAGAAGGGCATTTCGGGGATTGAAGAGCCTGGTGAAGCGACAAGCAGTGGTACGAGGGGTGTGCGTGAGAAGACAGGCTCGTATAGCCTTACATTGCATGCATGCACTTGCTCGCTTGCAGATCACAGTCCGTGCACGCCAACTCCTCACTGGATCAAACTCATAATTCTTGGTTCATAATTTCAAAAACAACTTTCTATTGTAAATCATTTTTATCTTGGGAAAACCCACAATGTGCTTCCTAATTTCTCATTATGTATATGCTTCTGTTGCTATTGATACTCCTATTGAAGTAAATGAAGTTTTGTTTGATCGAATTTGGTCCTTTCTTCATCGTTTGATCTTCTATTTATAAGTAAGGTTTCCAACTACAAGAAATTAGTCTTTTAAGGACTAATATTTAAGGACTAATAAAATTTGGTCCCTAAAAATAATCTTTTAGTGACAAAACTAAACTTGTGATAATTTACTTATAAAACTACCAAAATGACTCTTGATATTTCCTGTCATGCTGTGTAACTTTTTGAGACCAATAATTTTGGTTGTCAACACATATTATCGGCATTTTTTAGGGATCAAATAATGAAAAATTAAAAAACCTTACCACACTACAACAAAAACATACTTTAGTGGCACTACATTCGTGACATATTTTTAAAAAATGTCACAAAAAATGATATTTAGTGGCACGTTTTTGAAAAATGCCACAAAACGACAAACATGAAAGACTCTAGTGACATTTCAATGAATAAGTGTCACAAAACTACAACAAAACATATTTTAGTGGCATTATACAAGTAGCATATTTTTAGAAAATGCCACAAAAACACTACAAGAAATGTCACTTTTGGCTACCAAAATATTGGTCGCCAAAAGTCCAAAATTTGGTCGCCGAAACCATTTAGCGACCAAAATTTTTTGTCGCCAAACTGGTCGCCTATACTCTGTCGGCGATAGTATTGGCGACTAAATTATTTTTGGTCGCTGAAAGTGAACGTTTTGGCTACTAAATTTTCGTTAGTCGGCAAAGGTTATGTTTTGGCGACCAAAATATTAGTAGCCAAAAGTAAGCATTTAGCTACTAAAATTTCGTTAGTCGGCAAAGGTTATGTTTTGGCTACCAAAATATTAGTAGCCAAAAGTAAGCATTTAGCTACTAAAATTCCGTTAGTCGGCAAAGGTTATGTTTTGGCTACCAAAATATTAGTAGCCAAAAGTAAGCATTTGGCTACTAAAATTTCGTTAGTCGGCAAAGGTTATGTTTTGGCTACCAAAATATTAGTAGCCAAAAGTGTTCAAATAAAATTAATTAAATTTTCAATGACTAAAACTTTTTGTCGTAGATAAGTTTTAGTCACAACATTATTACATTTAGAGACTAAAGAATTTAGTCGCCAAAAACTTTATTTTGTGTTTTTTTTTATTATAATTAATTTCTTCCCAACCTGAAAAAAAATTCCGTGCAACCTGCACCCTGTATTTAAACAAAATAATACATATATCTATTTCTATTTCGTTTCAACAATACAAAAATTTGATATTTTAACATCAAATTCTATAAAAATCAAATACAATCCAACCCAAAATAATAATTCCATACAAACACAAAATCATACAAAAAAGATGTCCTCTGTACAAAAAATTCTACATCAAATGTCATTGCTAAAAATCATTAAGTGATCTATAAGTAAATCCACAACTATCAATCATTAATCTAAGATGCAACAAAATTTTAATTGAATTCAATCATTAATCCACAACTCTATATTCCAAAACAGATCCAGAAGCTGTTGTGAGAAACAAAGAGGAGGTTTTTTCATTGAATTCATCTTGGGAAACTGATGTGATAGAAGACAAGTGATGATATTCTGGACTTCCATGCACTATCCATTTCCACTTTCTTTGGTGTAGCCTTCTCTCTACCAAATTACCACCCTGCATATATTATATGATGATCACTATAAGTATCCAATTTTCATCAAGAGAACACATAAACATCAAAGATATGAAAAAAAGAAAAAAGAAAAAAAAGAAATACTAGTATTCAAGCCTCCTATCAACGATAAACGATAAACACGGAGTTCATAAAGCTATTTATCTACTCGTTTTGGATAGAATAGATCATGCTTATTCACAGTTTCACCAAGAACACTGCTCGAGGTTAACAATCAAAATGGCTCAACAATGTGAAGTTATTCTATGTATTCAGATATGCACAGAAGCATGATCATAATATGGAAAGGTATAATTATTCAATAAGCTGAAAAAAGTGTCAGGGAAAAAAATTCCTATCCAGGTCTACTGACTACATTTTTTTATCTTTTACCACTCTAAAATTCATTTAAAAAGAATGAGCAGAGAAATCATCTTCCAAGTCCATGAACCAACAGGTAACTTTTCTGCTTACATTTTCCATTCATTTGTGCGCTATCAGGTTACATAAATTATTAAAATTACAAAACTAATTCCACAAATTAAAAGCTATTTTATGCTCAAGACACCCAGAAAAAATCAAAAAATTAATATCAGGGCACTCAATGTCTCAATGAAAGGACCAAATGATTCAAATTGCCAGGCAGTTGAAAAATGGAACATCATATTCAACCTGATTAATTCATGACTCATATCATAACAGGAATCTGGAAATACTGTTAGCAAAGTGTGATAGTACATGCTTTCTTAGATAATGCGTTGTCAAAACTCTCCTTTATTTCCATTGAGATTAGGTATGGGAAGCTCTTGTTCTACAAATTTTCCTGCTCAAAGTGATGGATAGTTTGCCGGAAGCAAACTGGCTTAAAGGCTTCAACACTGCAGATGCTTTCACTTCCAATTTTGGTTTTCTTCCTAAAAATAATGCTTTCCCTTGTCTCCCTTCAAATTTGGGTTACATTGCAATTTGCAATTAGAGTTTAACCCAAGAGAGGGAAAGACCATGATAGGAGGCTTGAATACTGGTTCACAAAGATAATGGAAAGTTGCATAGTTGGTGAATACCCGAGTTATAGACAAATACTATACACAATTTTCATACACATCACCATTATAAATGTTCAACTACTTCTCTTACCTAATTTAAAGATTCTCTTAACTTCTCTTACCTAATGAAAAGATTCTCTTAATTAATATCCACATACCATATATGATTATCAACAGTATTAAACTCTCATTCTCATCATCTGCCGCAATGGTTGCCATCCTGGTATTTTATCATGGTATTTATCCCTCTTAATTCTAAGGCTTCTCTCCATATTCCAAACTGAAAATAATCACAACTCTTGCAAGTGAATTTATGTAAAACATGAGATCTATGTCAGAAATAGTGAAAACAAACAAAACTACACAAAAATGGACCCAACAAAAAAAGGATTTTGGGGTGAGAGGGAGAAGACTTCATTCCAGCAACAAGGTACTAAAAAAGTTGAACCATATACATGGGTGAGCAGAGCATCATCAGTGGGAAGCCTCAAATCATCCTTGGTGTTTCCATTTTCAGTCAAAAGACTCACCTAAACAAAATGCAAATTCAGTTGCCATTGTGACATTTTGTCGAGCACCTTGCTCACCAAAATAGTAAAATGCTTGTTTTGAAAATTTGGAAAGGCTGAAAGGCAAGCTCCACCACAAGGGAAAGAATACTCATACACAACAAATTTCAAGTACTTTCAAGCTGACCCAGGTGATCATTTCAACCCATTAACAAAACACAAACGAAGCATTTTAGAGTAATTTCAAGAAAACAACAAATTATGCCTCCAAATTACAAAGACATATATATATATATATATATATGTTTATAGAATTCCCAATATATATAATCAAGAAAACATCCATTTATACCTCCGACGTGAATCTGTGGTGACTCGGTAAAGATCATCGATGGAGGAGGAAGAAGGCAAATTCCCAAATCTATACGTCACTAGACCCCTCTGAGAAAGGGGCGTCCGAGCTCGCCAGTGTCAAGAACAGAGCTGCTATCAGAACAGAGCTGCAAATGGAAGACGAAAACCCTAGAGACTGAAATTAGGGGAAGAGAGACTGAAAGTTAGAGAGAGGACATACCTGGGGTGAAGATACAGAGACTCAACCCGTGTTTCCCTCTGAAGTGAAATTTCACTCCAAAGTTTCCCTCCGAAGTCTGAAGCTCAAATTTTCAATTTTGTAAGACTAATCGCCGACTAAAATTTAGTCGGTAAATAATGAATTAAAAAAATATATTAAAAGTTACAAAAAAAAATTCATTATTTAAAAAAAATTTAAATAAAAGTAACAAATATATTAAAATTATATTTAAATAAAAATATAAGTAATAAAATTATAAATTACAAATATTAAATTATCTTAAATATTTGTCATAATATTTTTTGGGATATTTACCAATAAATCCCATCCCACAAACAGTTACACCATTTGATCCCATCTTTGTGTCTGTTGCTCTGATTGATCCTATCAGTGAGAGAATATAGTCTGATTGATCCTTTTTTCCTTTTTTGCTAATATGTATTGGTCAGTTATACCCTTTTCACGTGGGTTTTTTGTTTTTAATTTTCGGTGGGCTTCTTCTCTATATGGAAGTGCAATATATTCCTTTCCATTGTGTTAGGGTTTTGGTGGCTGATGTGACGGTGTGTTATGCTCATTGGTGTGTATGTGCACAGGTTGTGGTTTCAGTTTTGCCGACATAGAAGACTCGTGTGTTGCAGGTATAGTTCTGTTTCTTTTTCATCCCCGTTTTCGTATCAGTTCTGTGTCTATTTTACGCTCTGTGTGTTGGTTCTGGGCACATTCGTATTGAATATGTTCCACTGGTTATTCAGATCACACACCATGCGATTTGCACACTAACTTGTCCGATCCATTCTTGATTTGATGTTCATTTGTCACACATTCTTTGGGTTTACGGGCAAGGAACGGGTGTGGGTGGGTTGTTCACACCTACTCGTATGCAACGTCATATTGCGATGCATTCACTGTAATCGGAATCACTCAACATTATTAGCTATGCCTTATTGTGTAATGTAGACGCTTTGTACACATACATGTGTGTTTTAAATGTTCATTTGACACACACGGCTGGGTTTCTGTTTCAGTCACGGGGGTGTGGGTGGGTTGTTTACACATATTTCGTATGCACCCGGCTATGGCGATACAGTCACTGTTAGTTGAAACAATCAACATTATTGACCGCGTGTTGCATGTATTGGGATGTGTCGTGTTGATCTTCTTCCCACACGCGTTGTGCGTATAGCTTATTCATTGTTTGCTGCTGTTTCAAATAATGTTTATAACAATATCGATGTTTCTACATTTTATGGTCATGTGAACATTGATGATTTTTCAAACATCGGCGTGAACATGGCTGGCCTTTCATATGAAACACTTCTGTGACATAGTTTGCATATTCCAGGGATGGACGCGCATGTCATGTTGGTGTGTTGTTACCGTAACACGAACGCCGTCATGAAGTTGCAATTTCCATTTCGATTTGATGATTTGGTTAATTATGTCCACCAAAATTTTGATGGCCTCACAGATGATGATGTGTGTTTATTTTTCAAGATTCCGGGATACAACAATTTCAAATTACAAAATGATATCGATATGGAAAACATGGTATCCATTGCACGGTCTTTTCGTTTAGGACATATTGACATCGTAATTGAAACTCGATGCATGCAAAGTTCAAATGGTACATTGAGTAGACCAAGGGAAGTATATGAGTCGGACGATGCTGATGAACAAGATGATTTACTCCCCAATTTCTGTCCTCATGCTGACAAAGTTTACATGTCTGCTGAATGGGCGAATGGTATCACACATGTGGGTCAAAGTTTTGAAGGCGGGGCTGCTGAATTCCGTAACGTTCTTCGAAAGTATGCAGTTGAATGTGGGTTCCGGTTCAAGTATCTAAAGAACGACTCTGTTCGGATTACAGCCGTTTGCGCGATGAGGGAATCAACAGGATGTATGTGGTCTATACATGCAAGAGTCCTTCATGCTGATGAGTTTTTTTACATTCGTAAATGGAACGCGGAGCACATTTGCGGTGTTGCTGTTCGGACACCAAAAAACCCGAGGGCAGGGTCAGATTTAGTGTCCGATGTTATCTCCGAGCGAGTACGTGACAAACCGCTAACCCGACCATCCGATGTTGTTTACGACTTGAAAAAAGATTACGGATTAGAGATAAGCTACCGAGTAGCATGGTTGGGAGTTGAAAAAGCAAGGGGCGAGATGTTCGGTGCACATTCCATTTCGTTCGATCAATTACGGTGGTATAGTAATGCTGTTATGGAAAACAATCCGGGTAGTTACATTAACATCGATTACGATGACGAAAATCACCGGTTCTTACGATATTTCATTTCATTCAAAGCATGTATTGATGGGTTCAATAATTGTCGCCCTTTATTATTCCTAGACGGTACATTCTTGAAGGGGAAATTCAAAGGCAACTTGCTAGCTGCTACTGCAAAGGATGGCAATCAAGGTTGTGCCTTTCTCTTATCACACACACACACTGTCGCTGTTCATTTTTTCCAACTAACTAACAATATGGCGTTTTTGCGTCATACCCAGCAGATTAACCCATTGTCAACTATTCACACAGGTTTATTCCCATTGGCAATTGCAATTGTCGACTCGGAGAACACAACTAACTGGGCTTGGTTTCTGGAACACCTCGCAAACGTGGTCAAACCGGACAGGACGATCACATTTATTTCAGACCGACACACCGGCCTACTCGAATCAATTCCACTCAAATTTCCATCTGCCCACCACGCTTTCTGCTTGCAACATTTGCAACGAAACTTGCAAGACAAGATGCGATACACCAACAAGATGCACCGATTCGGATTGCTAAGTAAATTTCGTGCATGCGCTTACGCACCAACCATAACAGCATTCAACTCCAGCTTAGAAAGCTTCAAGGCATCGGGCAGACAAGTGGCAACGGGTTTTCTGAAAGACTTGCCTCCGGCGTATTGGGCAAATGCATACTTTCGGTACGCACCAAATCATTAATATATTCCATCAACTTAATGTCATACATTTGTTATGCTCACTGCATTTACTCTTCATAATTACATGTAACTACTTATTACACGTACTCATCTTCGTTTCTGTAGGGGTGACCGGTTTGGTGAAATGTGTTCCAACGCCGCTGAATCATTCAACTCATGGATTCGTGGGGCGGTGCACCTCCCTATCACGAAGATGGTTGACAGCATCAGAACAAAAATTATGGACCAAATGTCAAAACGCCGACGCAAGGCAGCCGCATGGCCTGGAGTTCTTTGTCCGAAAATCGAGTCTCGTTTGGTCAAATCTTACAACAAAGGCAGGGCATGGCTTGTGAGCCAATCAAATGAGGATGTGTACGAGGTCCACTCATACCCATCAGTACTTGTCGATGTTGGCAGACGGACGTGTTCGTGCTTTCAGTGGCAGATAAAACGAATACCATGTGAACACGCAATGGTTGCAATCCGAAACAGCGGACGCGATCTGTATGAATTGGTTGAACCGTATTACCATGTGTCCGAATTTCGATCCACATACTCATCAAGCATAACCCCAATACCAACTGTTGAGAAACCTCCACTCAACACCGAAGATTTCGTCATACACCCACCAGTTGTGAAACGACCTCCTGGAAGGCCGAAGAAAAAACGAATTCTGTCTAGAGGTGAAGAAACACAGCAAATTAGATGCGGACGTTGTCAACGCATGGGCCACCACAACAGGAAGACATGTAAAGAACCCATTTAGCCGTCACTTCATCCAATATTTCTTGTTAAGTTTTTCATTCATAAGTACGACATTGTTATTTTCCTTTTACCCCTATGCAAATAAGTGTGTGAGAACACACCAGACATCCCGTAATACTGTCGTTACTGGTATTACATATTAGTATCACTTTCAGTAGATGATTTCTTCATTACAAAATTCAGACAAATAATTTGGTTCCTTGCCCTTAATAAACATTTTGGTTACCTTTGCTGCTATTACACATTATTTTTGATTTCAGTACATACCCAACTTGCTTATGTAAATCGGCAAAAACATTTCGATCGCGCCCCATAATAAACATATGTGGTTATTAAATGCTATGTATCATACTTTTTACTTTACAAATTTGGTTACATCGATGTCACTCATTGACGGCACAGACATGAAATGTGATCCCCATTTAAACCGAATTACACAAAAATAAAAACAAAGTCTTAACAACGTCTCACAGACACTGACCCATTTCAAACACAAAAATATTCAAAACACAGCGTCACATAACCACCATATACCAGCAACATACACCCATAACTACGCACCACACAAACATGTCAAACATTCTAACCACCAAAAAAAACTTCATACCCACTCCATAAAAACCAGATTACCGAAGCATATATCATACACATCCACCCAACCGCCACGTCCTTTTAACAAAACCAACACACGAATAATGAAACTATGAACCAATTCAAACACAAAACTATTCATAACACAGACCCACATGACCACCCTACACCTACAACATACACATATACCTACCCACCACACACGTTGAACAAAAATCAACCCACAAATGGTGTGTAAGCACACAGAATGACACGTTCATTTTTACCACACAACTGAACTATGCACCACACAAACATGTCAAACATTCTCACCACCTAAACAAACCATGACATACACCACTACCTAATCAAACCATATATCACCAATCACAAAAACCAGATTACTAAAGCATAAATCACAATTCACAAAAAAAATTACAACACATTTCCCATAAAACCCTGATCATATTTATTACGAATTTAGTACTGTTCACGTACGATCACAAAAAAACAAAACACCATGCACATACCAATAGCTAATCCAAAACATATCACTGTACGCTATTGTCTCCAAATTTTCCCACAAACCATGCATACACCACTAGCTAATCAAAAATAAATAACTTAACGCAGTTTGTTATCCAAAGGTGCCCGAATAACATGCAACTAACCCTGCCTAACCAAAAATATATAACTGTACGCTGTACGTTTTTATATGTGCTTCAAAGTTGACATTCAGGTAGAATGTTTAAGACCCCTGCTGATGTCGTTGACAAATCCTTTTACCATGTTCGCTCTCAACACAATCCCATTTGTACCTTGCAATGATCGTGCTACATCAACATGGTGCACGTACTGCCTCATCACGGCGCAAACAATAACCGCACAATCCAGCCTGCAATGGGAAAACAACATAATAATAAAATACTCTTTAAACTCCACAATGACTTTCGCTTCAAAACAGACAAACAACACAGTTCACTTACGAGTCGGCTTTCTGCTGGGGGCAGTCTTCAACAGCTTCGAGATGATGGTTGAAAGTCTCAGCAATGCTAACCTCGTCTATTCCATCTGCTCGTAAGGAACGCTTCATTACAAATGACACACGCTCCTTCTGTCACACAGAAAACGATCCACAATAAACGGCTTCAAATAAATACTACACACATTACATCACCCAAAACAAAAACACAATGTCTTCCTTACCAGTACAAGTGCTTCATTATAGTGCACGTCAGACCTGCCAGCCGAACGTTGCCTCATTGGATTAAAATGTTTCCAACTTCCATCCTCTGCGTCGTACACCACCAGTGTCCAGTGTGCGTTGTTGCATATGGGAAAATGTATGTACCGACATTCCTTCGATGCTCCAAAGTTTTTCAGCACATAACTTTCTATTGCTTGGTTGTTGCCAGATTTGAAAACACTCTACAAAACAAACATTTAATATTAGTACATAATGCACTGGTCATTATACAACAATTGAACAATACCATACTCACCATGCAAATACTGCTGAAGAAATAGGACTTGTCCGCTAAAACATCATCAGCACATACTTTTGCCTGCTCTGTCACCAATGTCTCAGCATACGCATCAATAACCTACATATAGAAACCAAAACAATAACCTCAAACAAGTATGTCTACACATAATCTACGCTTTCATGTAACACAAACACAATGCATGACAAACTAACTTCAAAATACAACTCACATTCCCACATATACTTTCTCCGCGTACAAGACTCTTGACGTCCGTAAAACACACAGCCACACCACTTTCACTACTGGCCCACATGACAGCCCTACAAAACAAAAGAACCTAAGCATCAAAAAAACAAAAGTAACTTACACAAAAGACCCATACGTAATCAAATTACATAAAGACCAGCACACACCTGTCGCCATTCCGTTCGTAAGCCTTCATAATTTTCTCCTTCTCCTCATACGTCATCATTTTCCATACTCCAAAACGATTGTTCAGGTCAAAACCAGACCATTTACTAGCAGCCACACCACCTGTGTCCACATCAACAACTGCGTCAGTCACAGTGCCTTTTCCCGCGCCGATCGCCTTGCAACCGTATGTCACTGTTTTCTTTTCGTGCTCCCCAACTATCTGGTAGTCATAATCTTCCAGCCTTAATTCTTTCCTAGCTTTGTTCTTCAGGTTACGCACAAACGAATTCGGTATACCTTCCCCTTTATTCTGAAACACGTCCACATCGAGGTCCGTCAAATTTACATCAGCCACGCTACGGTCTGGCACCGGACTAGAATCGGAGACTGTGTGCACGGTAACATTTTCAGCACTGACACCAACATTTAACCCGACCCGAATAGGCGTAACATCGTGCACAACCGTCACACCAAACCCACTACCTCCATCGCAATGGCTTGCACCAACATCCCTACATCCAGTTGGTGTGTTCATTCGATAAGCTTGCGTAACTGTGTGCACTTGCTGGTCAGCCAGCTGATCTTCTAACATCGAAATTGTTTTCCTTAATTCCTTGTTCTCATTTTCAAGTTTCCGTATCTCGTCATCCTTAACCTTCACAACACAACCAAACCCACCAACAATGTTAACGGCTTGCATTTCCATCTTACTCTTCAAGCTAACTACTTCATCCTCCAGCTTTGAAATTGTGCCCTCGTACGCCTTGTTCTTCAATTCCATATCTGCCATACATTTCAAAGCATTTTCCAATTCCTTTACACCACCCACCTCATCCACTGCATCACGTACCACGCTGCCAACATCTTTCCCTTTCACACCAACCGCATTCACCACCTCTTGCGTCACACGTTGCATCCCATCACGGGCACCAACAACCACGTCATTTACACCATCGTCACGGCGGCCAACTTCTTGCTCGTCTGTTGCCAAAATCTCACGTTCATACTCCAACGACTTCATTCTCTCAATACGAACCTGGCAAATATACAACACAAAACACAAACTAATCAGCACAAAAGTACAATAACAGTTATAAACAAAAATTACACAAAAGTACGCAGGTACTACACCTCGAATTTGCCAGGTATAGATAAATCCAAACCCCGTATCCGGGTGACTAACGCGCCAATGTCCCATCTCATAAATCTTGGGAACATGCTCTCCGTTTCAGGTTTCACTAGCGTCGAATGTTCACAAATCCAATACTGCTTTCCAAAAAAACAAAATTATGTTTAACCAACCAATACTTAAACAACATACGTAGTATAAAACAGTTACTAAATTTGCAAAACAAAATACAATTTACATACCAGTAACGCGACAACACACCCAGTGACCTTCTCCGGCGTATGATGAAAATCCTTGATTGAACCCATCAACATTTGTAGGATTGCACCAGTCCAATCATATAAACGTACAGTCCTCAGATCATCGATGTATCTAACAAACGCCCAGCTAATCGTCTCCCCAGAATTAGCAAAAAACATCTTCCCACACATATACAATGTCAACAACTTCGCTGCGTCCTCCTCGTCAACCCTTCTTCGACCGGCCACGGCTTCTTCAAACAAACTCTTCACAAGCTTCGACGTTATCCTCGCAGTGTTTTGACTCCTCCGCTGAATGAAATCTGACGTCGGCCTTTGACAAGGAGACAGATCAATATGCTTCGTACCACATTGAATCCCAAAGAGGAGTCTAAGATCACTCTTATACATCTTCACAGAATTACCACCAATGTTAAATGAATCACTCCGTGCATCATACATGCGTATGATTTTCAAAATCGCATCGTCATACTTCCTGAAATCTTTGTGATTCAGCTTGTTAATTCGGATTGCCTCCACCATGATCCAAAAAGGAGTCCTCTTCAACTGTTCAAAGTGCCCAGCCCTCAAAGGAGTTGTTGTCACCAGCTTCACAATCCCAGCGATGTTGGAGCGGAAGTTAATCCTTGTGGGTGCAGCGCGTGACGGACCTGCAACTGTTTTGCTAACCGGCTGCCGAGCATCTTGCTGATTTGTCTTCACTTGCTTAAACAGTACGCGTCCCTGCATGTTAACACCCAACTTGTTTGAATTTGCCCCGAACACACCTTCAACACGCTTCCGTTCACAAGACCGCGTCCACGGACTTCTGTTATCGTCACCATCTACATTATCAAAAAAACCGCATTAGTTACGTTGCATACACCCAAACACCAACCCAATATAGACACAAAATCAACGACAGTGCCCACCTACAATCACAAAACACAAACGACAGAGCTGAAACAATATAACTAAATCACAACTACAACTACAATGCAACTCACAGTAACAAACATACAATCACCACATTTACACGCTTGATCTGTGACAAAAACATGTACAAACCCCACACACAAACTAATTCACCCACCCCAGGCACATAAGAACGAAATACCCTGTGTTACATGTTCAACACATTCAAACAACAAACAGTACTGGCAAAATTTAACAACGAAATACACATCACAAAAAACATCCATCATCATCACCACATGGGTATAACAACTAACAACGAAAGTCAACAAACCCACACAAATCAATATAACCGACTGATACAGAATATCACACCACAAAAAAAAAAAAATCAAACCAAACCAACAACGTCACACACACAATCATTCAAGCCCCAAAAAAAAACTCACAAACATAACAAACCCACAAACACCCAAACCCTCCATTCTTCAAATACACAAATCGACTGCTTCGGAACATGACAAAAAAAAGCAAAACACCACACACACAATCATTCAAGCCCCAAAACTACTCATAACCATGAACAAACCCACAAACACCCAAATCCCCCATTATTCTCTCACACCACAACGACTAATTACGACATCACACCCACCACGGAACGAGACCCATAACGAAAAGGAACACCACACCACCGCAAACCACGTCACACACAGTAAACGACTCACAAAAACCCAGAAAAAAATCACAAAAAAACATAAACCCACAAACACCCAAATCCCCCATTATTCTCTCACACCACAACGACTGATTCTGAACATCACACCCACCACGGAACGAGACCCATAACGAAAAGGAACACCACACCACCGCAAACAATGTCGCACACAGTAAACGACTCACAAAACCCCAGAAAAAAATCACAAAAAAACATAAACCCACAAACACCAAATCCCTCCATTCCCCAAACACACAAATCGTCTGATGCGGAACAGTACAGAAAAATCATCACGCCACACACATCAATCAATCAAAACCAAAAACGACTCACAAACATAAAACAAAACACTCCCAACATGAACTGATTCCGAACATCAAACCCAACACGAAACGACCCCCATAACGAAACGGAAAACCACAACAACATTGGTGACACGTACCTTTGGCAGACATCGTTCCCCTCCAACTGAGAAATACCAACACCTCCTTCAGATCTTCTCCACACAGATCGCAATAATCGCACAAATTCAACAGACAGAAATTAGGGTTCCACAAGAATGCTAAAACGGGTTTATGTCATACAACGAATTGAAAACACCGTTTTGTGTAACGGGGCGGGTCGAGAGGGTGTGTCACGTGCTGTAGCCTCCCAACGTAAGGAAGTACAAAAGGCATTAGTGTACTTTGGAGTTTCGTGGCACCCACCAAACACTATCAACGTGACACGTGCCCATTATAATGCAAATTTACTCACGCGTTGATCATAACATACAAAATGATATTTACGTAATTTTACCATACAAAGGACCAAATGGATCATAAGAATATATATTAGGACTAAATGGAACACAATCTCAACATTTAGGATTTATTGGTAACTTTCCCATATTTTTTTTACTTAAAAATATAATAATATATTTAAAAATTTTATATTCTTATATTCTTATTATATATATATATATATATAATAAGAAAGAAAAGAAAGAAAGAAAATTAAAAATAAAAGAAGGAAAAAAAATTTTAATAAAATTCTGAGCTAGCTCAACCCGTGTTTTTTTAGTCGCCAATTACTTTTATAAATCCCTCAAATTTAAATTAGAAATGTCTCCCTCCAAATTTAAATTAACAATAGTGTTTGATTATTGTTAACCGTGTATAACGTAAAAATAATTTTAAAAAGTTGAAAAAATTAATTATTAAAAAATTAAGAAAAAATTTAAAATCTAAAATAATATCAATAAGTCTTACAAAGAATTGGGATATTTTGTCTTTTATTAGTACTGGTAATAATATTGAAAAATTTATTGAAATGATAAATAATTGGGATATTTTGTCTTTTATTTGTGAATTTTGATTTATTCTTAATTTATTAGTGTTATTGAAATATGATGATGTAAAAAGTATAAATAGTTTAATTGTACTTTTCATCTGAAAATAATAGTCTATTTTCAGAATTTAATTTCTTTTTATAATACAATTATTACATTATAAAAATATTAATTTATCAAAATTACCTTTTCATAGTATATTTTTTTAGAAATATCAATTGTCATAATTGTAAATTTTTTATTATTAATGGATTTAAAAAAAGGACAAAATAAGAAATTCATATTATTTTAATAATTAATTTTTTTTTTAAAATTAACATTTTTGGATGGTGGGTGTACAACCTCTTCATTAAAAAAAATATATAAATATAAATATAAATAATTAATTTTTTTTATTTTCATTCGGCTACCAAACATTTAGTAGCCAAAAGTAGGTCTATAGCGACTAAAATAAATTTGGTCGCCGAAACTTGACATTTGGCGACCAAAAGTTTTGTCGGGAAAGATTAAAAATTAATTTTTTTTATTTTCATTCGGCTACCAAACATTTAGTAGCCGAAAGTAGGTCTATAGCGACTAAAATAAATTTGGTGCGAAACTTGACATTTGGCGACCAAAAGTTTGGTGGAAAGATTAAAAATTAATTTTTTATTTTCATTCGCTACCAAACATTTAGTAGCGAAAGTAGGTCTATAGCGACTAAAATAAATTTGGTCTTGAAACTTCACATTTGGTGACCAAAAGTTTGGTCGGAAAGATAAAAATTAAATTTTTTATTTTCATTACTACCAAACATTTAGTAGCTAAAGGTAGCTCTACGGCTACTAAATTTTTTTTAGTCGCTAATTGTGATATGTTTAGCTACTAAAAGTTTTTTTAGTCGCCAATTGTAATATCTTTAGCTACTAAAATTTTTTTAGTAGCCAATAATCAACATTCCCCTACTAAAAAAAATTAGTAGCTAAAAAGTTGACTTTTGCTGACTAAAATTATTTTTGGTAGCCAATTCCATGACTTTTGGCGACTAAATTGGTTTTGGTAGCTAAAAGTGGTCGGCAAAAATGCTTTTTCTTGTAGTGAAATGATATTTAGTGGCACGTTTTTAAAAAATGCCACAAAACGACAAACATAAAAGGCTCTAGTGACATTTCAATGAACAAGTGTCACAAAACTACAACAAAAACACACTTTAGTGACACTATACTAGTGGCATGTTTTTAGAAAATGCCACAAAAATAATATTTGGTGACACATTCAGATAAATGCCACAAAGCCACAAACATATAAGGCTCTAGTGGCATTTCAATAAAGAAATGTCACATCAATTTTATGGCATTTTATAAAATAATGACACAAAAAATTATGTTCGTGACATTTACCAACAAATGCCACTAAACTTTAGTAGAAATGACATTTTTTTTAAAATGTCAGGGTAGGTGCAAATTACTTTTTATGGCACTTAGGTGAAAAATTTCATAAACAAATATTTTATAGCATTTTGAGAAATGCCACTAAGTCAAAACTTTCCAAGCTTATAATGGCATTTTTGAAAAAATAAAAAATGCCAATATATTTTTAAAATTTTTACAATGCAGTAAATAATTAAAAATAAATAAATTAAACTCAATATACACTACAGGAAAAAGCATATTCGGCGACTAAATTTCCTGATCAAAAAAAATTTGGTCGCTGAAAGTATGGCTTTCAACAACCAAAACAACATTAGTAGCCAAAAGTAAAGCTTTTTGGCGACTAAACAATTTAGGTAGCCAAAAGTCTACAATTGGAGACCAAAACTAAGTTTGGTCGCTAATTATATGGGTTTTAGTGACAAAAAAAAATTTAGTAGCCCAAAGTAAAGCTTTTTGGCGACTAAAAATAAGTTTGGTCACTGATTATATGGGTTTTACCGACTAAAAAAATTTTAGTAGTCAAAAGTAAAGCTTTTTGGTGACAAAAAAAATTTTAGTAACCAAAAGTCTGTAATTGGCGACTAAAAAATAAGTCTACAATTGGCGACTAAAAAATAAGTTTAGTCACCAAAAGTAGTTATTTTTAGCGCGGGAGAACTAAAATCCTAAAGCGGGAATTAAATTTTTTTTGTGACCAAAATTTTGGTAGCTGAAAGTGCATCTTCGGTGACCAAATCCGATTTTGGTCGACAAAAGTTAAGTTTTTTCGCAACTAAAAAACAATTAGTAGCCAAAAGCATAAAATTGGTGACTAAAAATATTTTTAGTTGCCAAAAGTGGTCTTTTTTTATTTTACTAGTAAATAGTTTATTTTACATAAATTATGTTCAATAAAATAATTATGTTTATACATATACTTTTATATTAGTATAGATGTATGTACTATATAAATAATATATGTTGCATACATAATCATATGGTGCTATAGAAGTGTAGTGGGAAGAGTGTGGTTGTAACAACGCCCGCGGGGGACCTCGCTACAGTTCGGACTCGATTTTGTTACGGTTCTAAATCTGAACCGAAGAGTCCAAATCCGGCAAATCGTTTTGAAGGAAAACATATTTTTTGAAAGAAGTGCCAAACATGGACTGCTTTGCCAGATAACAGAGTCGCCACCTAAATATTTTAAAATGGGAAATTTAGGAAACCCTGACTCGGTGCCGAAAGGCCACGTGTCCGTCATCACCAAAGTTGGCTCGGGAACTTGGGTACGATTAGGGAAGGTCACATCGTGAGCACCCCCTCTCGCCCGGTCAAAGACCGGCCTCTACTAACCATGATATCTATTTTTGAAAACATTGTGAGTCCTTATTCCGATTATTAGCCTAGGTTACTATGTGATGCTCGCAGCAAACAAGTATAGGCTGGGCCGTCTGAATTGGAACGAAACATTTCATGTTTGTTTGTTTGAAAATGGTGTGATGGTGCTACCCAGTAGGCTAAAATACGGATTTGCAACCCTCTGGTGGGCTTAGAAAACAGTGATGTTGCCACTATATAGTGGGCTTAAAACAAACTGTCAATGCATTGTCCCAATTCAAATAACTCAACCTCCACCCACAGGCATTCAAGGCAGTTATATCACATAAGCAGATAGCCTCATGGCAAGCATGCTATCATGGCAACACTCACACGCATGCAAGTATGCTAAAGCATAAAACTTACCGAGTACTCCAAGCCAAAACAGAAAACTGATTAGAAATCATGCATGATCTTAAGTATACTGAAATGCCTAATGCAACACATGCAAAGATGCAACTATAGCAGGCTCGGCTATCCTAAATATGACATGTGAAATGTTACAGCTATCAAGTATTCAACTTGGAATTGAAATACAAATGCAGTTTGTATGATGCGCCGAGCCCGGTGCGTGCAAAACAGATGAATGATGCAAACATGCTGTCATACTGTTATGCTAATTGAGATATGCCCTATATCTAACCATTGTAAGCGGATAAATAAAAGGGAGAAAGAAATGGGGGTTGGAAAACATACATCACACTCACACACCCTTATTACAGTTGTGCCCTCGCGCAGAGGGTCCGAATAAATAATATCTGGACCGAATAAAAGAATATACAGTCCGAAATAATACAAATTCTAATTAATTAACAAATTAATTACAAAAGAATTAAAACTGGCATGCAAGCCAGGGACTGCCTCGCTTCTGATAGATGTTGTATGTTAGGCTGCTTGGCGCGGAAATCCACTGGAATGCCCTAATTAGCCTCTGTTTGCAGTATTTCTCGAAATGCGCGCCGGACTCCGAAAAGTTGTTGATCCTCGATTTTGCTGTAACAGAGAGCAGGAAAAGGGCATAGCAATGTATTTCACAGATATA
Organism: Camellia lanceoleosa; assembly: GCA_025200525.1. NCBI lineage: Eukaryota > Viridiplantae > Streptophyta > Magnoliopsida > Ericales > Theaceae > Camellia > Camellia lanceoleosa. Next base: position 78,756,697 of record CM045759.1, on the reverse strand, counting down.
TGCATGTCTCGATCCTCGTGCCACCAATCACGCATACCGATGCATGATGGCCGAGGAACCGGATTGCACAACTCAATATAGGGATGAATACATATGAATGCTACAATGAAACCTAACTCCATTATGGGTAATCCGAAGTATTGGTGATTTGGGAATTGAGACCCGTTCCGTTACTCGGAGTGCAAAACGCGTCTCGTTTCCCGTGCAATATGCATGATATGCATGGAATGTAGCTGATATGTGATATAGCATGCACAATGCCATGAAAATGAGTAACCTCGAAATGCGTGCACACAGGCACGCAAACCGAGGTAATGCATGAATGCAATCTAAGATACAACCTAGTATGCATGATGCTGATGAAAATGAGATGAAAATAAGATGCCTCGAAATGCGCGCCCACAGGCATGCAAACCGAGGCGATGATAAAATGGAAATCAGATAAAACCGAAGTGCTTCGAAATGCGTGCACACAGGCACGCAAACCGAGGCGATGATAAAAATGGAAAATCGGATAAAACCGAAGTGCCTCGAAATGCGTGCACACAGGCACGCAAACCGAGGCGATGACAAAATGGAATGAAATGGCATACGGGATGCCAATTGGGCTTACGCCAACATGAGAGGACCTCAGCCGCACTCACATAAGCTGCCGTCGGATAAAAATGAAGTGCCTCGAAATGCGTGCACACGGGCACGCAAACCGAGGCAATGGCATACAAGCATGAAAATGAAAATTGGGCTTACGCCAACATGAGAGGGCCTCAACCACACTCACATAGGCTGCCGTCAGATAAAAATGAAGTGCCTCGAAATGCGTGCCTACAGGCACGCAAACCGAGGCGATGCATTAAGGCATAAAATGACATGGGAAATGATATACAAGCATGCAAGACAAATTTCAGCCACTAAATGAAGGGGAAAACAGCCCCGAAATGATGTGAAATGACAATCAACGCATGAAATCATCCCGAAATGCAATTCAAAGTGCCCGAAATGGCCTACGGCTATGCTAAACATGCAAAATTGACACATGAAAGCAAAAACAGTAGCAAGGCAGTCCCAAAAAATGGCATTTTTCAGTTACAAACATGGCCGAATTGTAAGCATAGATAGGTCAACATTAGCATGCAAGAATAAGGGCCAAAAGAGGGGTATTGAAGCAAGTAGTATATAGAAAATTCAAATGAAAAAACTTTCTTCTACAATACTGAAGAGGGCCCAAAAAAAAGCATATATTCAGTTTATGTATGCCCCAAAATCAATATGCAAACATGCTAATAATTCCATTCAAAATGGAGCTCAAAAGAGGTTATAACAAGAGACATGCAAAGCATACACCAAACAACAAAACTTTCTTCATGAAACATGTAGAGGGGGTCAAAATAAGACCCCTTTAAGTTCTGACCAAGAGCTAAAACCAAAAGCACAAAAGGCTACAAAACATGCAAGAATTAGGGCCTAAAGTGGATTTCAAAGGGAGGTGGTATACAGAATGGCCAAACAAGGTTGAGTCCTTCTACAATGTTGTAGAGGGGCTCAAAATAAGCATTAAAACCAGTAGGGGTCGGAGCCCCAAAAACAAATGCAAATAGACTAAAAATAGCATGCAAGATTATGACATACAAACTAGATATTGAAACAAGTGTATCATAGAGACACCAAATGAAGTTGAGCCCTTCTACAAAGTTTTAGAGGGGCTCAAAATAAGCCTAAAACTAGTAGGGGTCAAGGCCCAAAAACTGAAAGGAAATAGGGTAGAAATAGGAAGCAAAATTATGCTACAAAAAGAGATTTGGAGACTTACCCTTGAAGATCCGATTGTTGCTACCTCTTGGCCTGAATTTGGTGCTTCTTAGCCACTGGAGAACACTTCCTTGCTGCTGGAATGGTAGTGGGGATGGTGGAGCTAAGGGTTGATGAAGGAATTGGCTTTGACACTTGAAGCTTTTTTGAGTTTTTTAGCTATGGAAATGGAGGATTTGGGAGAGGTGTTCTTGAGAGCAAATTTTCTAACCTAGGCAAAGGAGCTGTTGGTCCCTTTAAATAGGCCAAAAAGAGTGTAAAAGGGGAGGGAAAAGCACCCAAGCTTTCCCTCCCAAAATATCCCCCGGATGGGGTGATATTTCAGCAAAAATATCCGGACAATATCTTGGTGGAAGCGAGGCTGGCCGGTGGTTTCTGCAAGGTGGCGGCCACCCCACTGTCGCCACCACCCACCATGGCCGGCGGCCAGGTCAAAATGGACAACAAATTTTACGGCCGACCACTATGGATTGGTGTCCTCCCAAGTGTGTAGAACAAGGCCCGGGATCGAATCTGGCAACAGGCGGGGAGCCACAACATAGAGCTTGAAGGAGAGGCTCAAAATGAAACTTTGAATTTCGGCCGACCACCAACTTTTAGGGTCCTCGGATGTGTGCAACAAGGTTCCAAGGTCGGAAATTGGCAACACTAAGCGAGCCACAACATAGAGCTTGAAGGAGAGGCTCAAAATGAAAATCAAAATTGCTGGCCGACCATACATTTTTAGGGTCCTCCATGTCCCCGATCACAGATATGTAGCTTTGGTTGGAAGAAAATACTTACCGGTGTTCAACATTGGCGAAGTGAGAAAACGGGCTCCGGAGGAGCCCCAGTTATCTGGGATAATTGCTGGCCTCCACCCTCGGTGATCTTCGATGTTGAAACAGAGGTACCGCCAAATTTGAACAAAAACTAATGAGAAATGAACGCTCGGGGCCAAAGGGCAATTCGGGATCAAAATGGGCTGCAGTCGGAAGTGGCATCTGGCAGCAGTGGGTATCTACGACCCAGTGTTCCTCGGAACTATAAAAGCGAGGTTCTGCCAAAAATCGAGAAAACCGATGCAAAATGAATGCTCGGGGTCCAAACCGCGCAATTCGGGGTCCCGAAGCCACTCTGAGCAAAGTGGCATCTGACCCACGAGGTGGGCATCGAGGCCCAGTGTTCCTCGGAACTATAAAAGAGGTGCATGCCAAAACCAGAGAACTTCGGAGATGGTTGGGCGGTCCCGAGCCGAGGCACACGGCACCGACGGCTCAAAACCGAACCGGGCTCGAAAAAGGCAAAATGGCCTCTGACCACAAAAAGTAGCTCACGGCCACCGGAGATAGTCTCTGAGACCATTCCTTCCCTCGGGAAAGAAAACAGAGAAAATCGAGTCAGTTCGCAAACCGAGACAAGGCACAAAAGAGAATTTAAGTCCGGAGGCGGGCGCCTGGCGCGACTCCGAGACTTCGAGCAAGACAAGATGCAACATCACCGAAGCGCTCAATCGGTGTGACGGAGTCTTAAGGTCGGTCAAAAATGGGATGTCTCTGGTGTATAAGGTTTATGTGCGGGAGGTTGGCGATTCGAAAGTGTCACGACCCAAACCCGCCCCTATAAGTTTAGCGACGTAACCGGCCAATAATCCGTGGATTACCTACGGCCTCTGAAGACATTAACAAATATTAAGGGGCTGCGGAAGCAATAATGTAAAATAAACAAGGTCCAATGAGCTGTGATGACATACATGGGACATAAAATTTTAAAACTTATTTATATACATAGCATGCCAGTCATGGTACTCCAATATGTACAGAATATTTACATAAGTGCGTCCCCAGATCCGTCATTACAAAACACTACCCCTAACTAGCATGAAGTACAAAACTGCCACGGTGTTAGGCTTCAGGCGGAACCTCCTCGGGGCGCAGTGGTGACCAAAACAAAAAGCAGAGGGCCATCAACTCGGCTAGGGTCTTGTCGGCTCACCTACATATAGATAATAAGCGTGGCGAAAGCCCGGTGAATAATAACGAGTAAAGGGTTTAATGAATGATGTCCATCACGAGTTAGAAATCGAGTTTATATCGAAACAGTCTTATCGAAATTAGAGTCTTATGCATATTGATTTCCAATCGAGATAGATTGAATACATGCTCATATTCATAATCAAATTCAGATTTTGCATAAGATCATATGTGATATACCCATTAGCTATCAGATCAGGCAGGTCCTAAGACCACAACAGGCAGGTTCAAAGACCACAACAGGCAGGTCCGAAGACCACAACAAAGTTGGTACCAACGACCACAAAGGTCCCTATCTTGTGCGCAAGTGGCCATGGTATTGTTATCCCCAGGCAAGGGCCATAGGCCACGGTATTGTTACCCCCGGGCGAGGGCCATCCGGACTAAGGGTGCCACAACTACTTTTCAGAAAAACTGGACATTCATTCATTCATTTCCAACATATCATAGCTTTTCAAAGAATCAATCATTTCGTATCATAGTATCGAAAATACATAATATTGAACATAACTTTACAAAGTTATTACTCACAGTGGGCGTTGATATAAGTAGACGAAGTCAAAGGATCAACAGATTGCGGCTCGTGACCTATATAACACATTACGGGTACACATTTTCCAATTGTACAAAACTCACATCCATGGTTCTAAGTGTGTATCTAACCCCTTACCCTTAGTATGGAGTCTTAAGCATGGCCTAGGAATGCCTAGGATGGAATGGGGGTGTAAAAATGCCTTAGAAAACATTTTTCAAAAGTTGCTGAAAATAGGAGCCTCGCTCGAGCGAGCTTCCAAAATCAAAGGCTTCGCTCGAGCGAGACTTCCTTCGCTCGGCGATCGATGAAACGATAAAAATCTTGGATGCTGATTTTTTCCGCGATGGTCGCTCGATGCTCGCTTCGGCGAGCTCAAGAAATAAAAGGGCTCGCTCGGCGAGAATCCTTCGCTCGGCGAGGAAGCCAAATCTGGAATTTCAGTTGCCTCCCAAGTTCGAACCAAGCATTCACCAACCCAAAACTCAACCTCTTGGGCCCAAATTCTGGAAAAACATTTCAAACTCATAGTACATCAAGTTTCAAGAGTCAATTTATAAAGTCATTGCCCAAGAGTGAGTCAATTTGAGCACCAATTATAACCCATTTTCATGAACAAAGTGCAATCCAACATGCATGAGTTCAAATGCATTTCAAAGCTTCAAATCATAATCCAATGCAACATTTAACTCAGAAATTTGTTGACCTCAAGGGCTTTAGCAAAAATATGCACATGCATGTAGAAATTTGACACCCCACAACTTCAATTTCCATGAATGTGTACATGCATGAGTGTTACACTACCTAATTCCACTATTTCAAGCTAAATCTAGCCTCTAGTCTTCAATGGGTCAAGAAATATGCAAAAACTTGTTCAATTGTATGAATGAAAGGGTGAATTCCTACCTTAACTCTTCAAGGTTAAGCTTAGAAGCTTAGTTCTTCCAAGTTACCTACAATCTCCTCCAATTCCAAGCTAGAACTTGTTGAACTCAAATTTTTCCCTCTCTCTCTCCCTCTAGTCGTTGGTCTCTCATGAGGATGGCTGATATAATGATTCTAAGTGTAATACCTCAGACCAAATGTTGCTCCAAGAAAAGCCACTAAGTGGCATAAATGTAGTTAAGCTAGGTCCATTATTAAAATATTATTTAATCAAATTTAAACATTCCAAATTGAATTTTAATTGAACCTACCATAAAATCACATAAAATCTCACTAGCCTAAAACTCCAATCAATTTCGGATTCGGGCGTCGATAAGGCTTCCAATTTGCAGTTTAAAGTCTAAAACACGAACAGATATTCCGACACCGAACAGATAAAAACACATAAGTCATGCAATGCACATGCAAATAAATTCCAGATTTTTCCCTTAATTATTATTAGACATAATTAAGTCCCAATTAGCGTTAATTAGGGTCGGGGTTATTACAGTGTTCCCCCCTTAAGAGAGTTTGGTCCCCAAACTCAAGTTATCTTCATTCGAAGCCAATGTCGGGTCTAGAGGAAACAAATCCGGATATCTCTTCTTCATGTCTTCCTCGGTTTCCCAAGTTGCATAGGTTCCCCCGTGGTTCTGCCAATCAACTTTCTGCTTGGTATTTCTTTGTTTCTCAGTCTTTTAATCCTTCGATTCACAATCTGAATAGGCCTTTCTTCGTAGGTGTAGTCATTTTTCAAAAGCACATGCGTTGGTTCGATGACGTGGAGTGGATCTCGCAGATATTCTCGAAGCATCGATACATGAAAGACATTGTGCATATGTTCCATCACCGGAGGTAAGGCTATTCGGTAGGACACCGGATTGATCTTTTCAAGAACTTCGTAAGGTCCAACATACCTCGGAGCCAATTTTCCTTTAACACCAAATCGGGTTTGACCCTTCATCAGGGTCACCTTAATAAACACATGGTCCCCCACCTCATATTCCCTTTCTCTCCTTCGAACATCGGCATAGCTTTTCTGCCTACTTTGTGCAGTTTTCAAACGTTCTTTCAGACGGTTCACTTTCTCGGTTGTTTCTTGCACAAGTTAGGTCCTAACAAAGGTGCATCACCCACTTCAACATATTGGAGATCGACACTTTCTTCCATACAATGCTTCGTGAGAGCCAACCCAATACTGAGTGATAAGCTGTTGTTGTACACAAACTCACTAATGGCAAGTAGGTTTCCCAATTTCCTGAAATCTAACACACACATTACGAGCATATCCTCGAGTTTGGTTAGTTAGATTCGGTTTGGCCATCGATGCGTGGGGTGGTAAGCCTTTATTGATCTCAATTCTGTTCCCAAAGCCTGTTGCAAACTACCAAAATCTTGACACAAACTTCGAGTCCCTGTCAGATACAATAGACACCGGCACTCCATGTAGTCTCACAATTTCAGTCATATAGATGTTAGCTAGTCTATCAGCGTTATAAATAGTTTTGACAGGCAGAAAATGTGCAGACTTAGTTAAACGGTCAACTATAATCCAAATAGAGTCCATACCTCGAGAAGAACGAGGCAATCCCATAATGAAGTCCATGGTAATGTGCTCCCATTTCCATTCTGGTATTGGGAGTGGTTGTAACAAACCGGCAGGTCGTTGATGTTCAGCTTTTACCTGTTGGCAGTGTAGACATCTAGCCACAAAGTCTGCAATACTCCTCTTCATTCCAGGCCACCAAAAATTCTGTTTCAAATTATGGTACATCTTCGTGTTCCCCGGATGCATAGCAAATTTACTACTGTGAGCTTCAGTCATAACACGTTTCTTCAAGTCATAGCAATCAAGCACACAAAGACGGTTCTGAAATTTCAGCACACCATTTTCAAACACAAACTCGGGCCTCGGTTTCGAATCAAAATCCTCTATAATCTTCTTCAAGTGTTCATCTTCACATTGTTTCTGTTTAATCTCATCAAGAATAGCAAGTTGGGCAGAGATAGCAAATGTCAGTCTATCTTGTTCTAAGTTAGTTGACAAGCCTTTTCGGCTGGATAACAAACATGACACAGTTGCACCGGATTTTCGGCTCAAGGCATCTGCCACAGTATTAGCCTTTCCTGGGTGATACAAGATTTGCAGGTCATAATCTTTGATTAGTTCCAACCAACGCCTCTGTCTCATATTCAATTCCTTTTGAGTGAAGAAATACTTCAAGCTTTAATGGTGGGTGTACACACCACAAGTTACCCCAAACAAGTAATGACGCCATATTTTCAAAGCAAACACCACGGCTGCCAATTCGAGATCATGTGTTGGGTAATTCTTTTCATGAGGTCGGAGTTGTCTAGAAGCATAGGCAATCACCTTCCCATTTTGCATTAGTACACACCCTAAGCCTTTATAAGAAGCATCACTGTACACTTGAAACCCTTCAGTACCATTTGGCAGGGTTAAGATTGGTGCAGTCACTAACCTAGTTTTCAACTCTTGGAAAGCTGCCTCTCTTTGATCATTCCAGTCAAACGGCATGTTTTTCTGAGTTAACTGAGTCAATGGCAAAGTAAGCTTTGAGAAGTCTTTCACAAATCTTCGGTAGTAGCCTGCTAGTCCCAAAAGCTTCAGATTGTCACATTTGTAGGTCTCGGCCAATCTACAACTTCAATTTTTGAGGGTCCATGAAACACCATTCTTGTCAACCACATGGCCCGAGAAATGCCACCTTGTCGGCCGAATTCGCACTTAGACAATTTAGCATACAACTTCTTTTCTCTCAATATCGCAAAGGCGGTTCTCAAATGCTTTTCATGTTCTTCCTGTCTTTAGAATATATCGAATATCATCAATGAATACAACAATAAAATCATCCAGATCGATTTAAACACTCTATTCATAAGATCCATGAAGGCGGAGTGCATTTGTTATCCCAAACGGCATTACCAAGAATTCATAATGTCCATATCTAGTTGAATGCAGTTTTTCAATGTCTTCGGCTCTAACCCTTAGCGATGATACGGACTTGAGGTCAATTTTGAAAACACTTGGGCATCTGAAGTTGGTCAAATAAGTCATCTATTCGGGGCAAAGGATATTTGTTTTTGATAGTCACTTTGTTCAATTCCCGATAGTCTACACACAATCTCAAAGACCCATCCTTCTTTTTAACAAACAACACTGGAGCGCCCCAAAGTGAAGTACTCGGGCGGATAAAGTTCTTGTCTAACAGTTCCTGGAGTTGGGTTTTCAATTCTTTTAGTTCAGAGATAGACATCCTATAGGGAGTCTTGGATATAGATTGTGTCCCCGGAATCACCTCAACAGTAAATTCGATTTCTCTGTCAACTAAATCCCCCGGTAAATCAGTTGGAAACACATCAGGAAAGTTACAAACAACAGGGATTGTTTCTACAGTAGGACTGTCAGATGATGTGGTCAATATGCAACACAGATAACCCCTACAACCTTTCCTAAGTAGTTTTATAGCTTTCATACCCGAAATTAAATGCGGGAGGAACTACCCCATTCATTCTAAAGGTAAACTTCGAGGCATACCGGCGGTCTAAACACCACAGTTTGTTCACAATCAATAGTAGCACAAGATTTAGTCAACGGTCCATCCCCAAAATGCAATCAAAATGATGAATGTCCAGCAATAAATCCACATACAACATCACATCACCAACCATAACATCACATGCTGGATAAACACGAGTACACATCATAGAATTTCCAGAAGGTGTAGATACAGATAATACACATGTCATATGTTCTAATGGTCTAGTCAATTTTTGAGAAAAGGCATGCGATACAAAGGAGTGCGTAGAACCAGAATCTATCAACACATATGCATATTGAGAACATACAGAGAGTGTACCTGACACCACGGTATAGGTGTTCGGTACATCACCAGGCACTAAAGCAAACACTCGGCCTTGTCTTAACGGTTCCTTCCCTGCATTGGCTTTGACGTTGGTTTTGGCCACAGAAGCGGATCCCACTGAACTCACTGTAGGACGACTAGTAGTCTCAGACCTAAGCGAACAATTCCTCATCAAATGGCCTATCTTACCACAACTAAAACACGCGCCTGCTGTTCGGTGACAAGTACCTCTATGCTTGTTCCCGCAATCGGGGCAATTTGGCGTGGAGCCACTATCTTGGCTTGAGTTACTGTAATACCCTGTGTTACGCTTCTTGTTTTCGGAAAATGAACGGCCCTTTTTAAAACTATTCCCAAATCTCTTCCCTGCCCAATCAGTCCGTGGAACAAGAGTTTGTTTCTTTGCTGCTAGGATTGATTCTGCCATTAATGCCCTGTCCAAAACGCTCACATATGTGGGTAGATTCAGAACTCCCACCCTATCCAGTATGTCTAGATCCAATCCATCCTCAAACTTGCGGGCCTTCTTGTCTTTTGTGTCCACCATATGGGGAGCAAACCTGGCTAGCTCAGTGAACTTGGCCTCATACTGGGCTACGGACATCTTGCCCTGTTTAAGTTCTTGGAATTCTGAGACTTTCCGGTTTCGAAAGCACTGGGAAAAATACTTATCATAAAAGATTGCGTTGAACTGTGTCCATGTCATATTTTCGTGACCATTTCGAATCAGTAACCACCACCTGCGGGCTTCATCTTTCAGTGTGTAGGTAGCCAACAAAACTTTCTGAGTTTCAGAACAAGGGAACACCTTATACAACTTCTCCATCTCAAGCAACCATGTTTCAGCTTTCAGGGGCTCAATCCCACCGTAGAACATTGGCGGTTTCATTTTCAGGAATTTTTGTGTCAGATTAATGATTTCACTGTTCTCGGCTTCAGCCTGTACTGGTGGAGGTGGAGGGGGTAAGGGTTGTTGTCTCTGTTGCTGCATTACCACTTTGGTCAAGGTTGCCAACATTTGTTCCATTCTATCCATTCGGGCATCAGAAGACCCTGTTGTATCATCATTCCTTGCATTGTCCATGGCTATAGGTAAACAAAACTTTATATATTCAAATGTACATTCAGTTTCAATACTCAGTTGCATTACCACACACTCACACATGCAAATGGAATGCCCCTAATTCTTACTAGGACATCCTATGCTCATAGGGACCTGTGTGTGCGGTACAACTCGTGCTTTGATACCACTCTGTCACGACCCAAACCCGCCCCTATAGGTTTAGCGACATAAGCGGCGATGTCAGTGGATTACCTCGGCCTCAAGACATTAACAAATATTAAAGTGACATGCGGAAGCAATAATGTAAAATAAACAAGGTCCAATGAGCTGTGATGACATATATGGGACAGAAAATTTTAAAACTTATTTATATACATAGCATGCCAGTCATGGTACTCCAATATGTACAGAATATTTACATAAGTGCGTCCCCAGATCCGTCATTACAAAACACTACCCCTGACTAGCATGAAGTACAAAACTGCCACGGTGTTAGGCTTCAGGCGGAACCTTCTCGGGAGGCGCAACAGGTGGCTAACCAAAAACAAAAACAGAGGGCCATCAACTCTGGCCAGGGTCTTCTGCCGGCTCACCTACATATAGATAATAAACTGTGAGCGAAAGCCCAGTGAATAATAACAGAGTAAAGGGGTTTAATGAATGATGTCCATTACAGAGTTAGAAATCAGAGTTTATATCAGAAACATAGTCTTATCAGAATTAGAGTCTTATGCATATTCAGATTTCCAATCAGAGATAGATTCAGATACATGCTCATATTCATAATCAAATTCAGATTTTGCATAAGATCATATGTGGTACACCCATTAGCTATCGGATCGGTAGTCCTAAGACCACAACAGTGTGTCCGAAGACCACAACAAAGTTGGTACCAACGACCACAAAGGTCCCTATCTTGTGCGCAAGTAGCCATGGTATTGTTACCCCCAGGCAAGGGCCATAGGCCCGCAGTATTATTACCGGGCGAGGCCATCCGGACTAAGGGTGCCACAACTACTTTTCAGAAAAACTGGACATTCATTCATTCATTTCCAACATATCATAGCTTTTCAAAGAATCAATCATTTCGTATCATAGTATACTGAAAACACATAATATTGAACATAACTTTACAAAGTTATTACTCACAGTGGGCGTTGATATAAGTGGACGAAGTCAAAGGATCAACAGATTGCGGCTCGTGACCTACATAACACATTATGGGTACACATTTTGAAACAGGCACTCCAATTGTACAAAACTCACATCCATGGTTCTAAGTGTGTATCTAACCCCTTACCCTTAGTATGGAGTCTTAAGCATGGCTTAGGAATGCCTAGGATGGAATGGGGGTGTAAAAATGCCTTAGAAAACATTTTTCAAAAGTTGCTGAAAATAGGAGCCTCGCTCGAGCGAGCCTTCCTTCGCTCGAGCGAGCTTCCAAAATCAAAGGCCTCGCTCGAGCGGGGCTTCCTTCGCTCGGCGATGATGATGAAACGATAAAAATCTTTGGATGCTGATTTTTTCCGCGCGATGGTCGCTCGATACTCGCTAGAGCGAGCTCGCAAAATAAAAGGGCTCGCTTGAGCGAGGAATCCTTCGCTCGAGCGAGAAAGCCAAATTCTGGAATTTCCAGATTTGCTTCCCAAGTTCGAACCAAGCATTCACTAACCCAAAACTCAACCTCTTGGGCCCAAATTCTGGAAAAACATTTCAAACTCATAGTACATCAAGTTTCAAGAGTCAATTTATAAAGTCATTGCCCAAGAGTGAGTCAATTTGAGCACCAATTACAACCCATTTTCATGAACAAAGTGCAATCCAACATGCATGAGTTCAAATGCATTTCAAAGCTTCAAATCATAATCCAATGCAACATTTAACTCAGAAATTTGTTGACCTCAAGGGATTTAGAAAAAATATGCACATGCATGTAGAAATTTGACACCCCACATCTTCAATTTCCATGAATGTGTACATGCATAAGTGTTACACTACCCAATTCCACCATTTCAAGCTAAATCTAGCCTTTAGTCTTCAATGGGTCAAGAAATATGCAAAAACTTGTTCAATTGTATGAATGAAAGGGTGAATTCCTACCTTAACTCTTCAAGGTTAAGCTTAGAAGCTTAGTTCTTCCAAGTTGCCTACAATCTCCTCCAATTCCAAGCTAGAACTTGTTGAACTCAAATTTTTCCCTCTCTCTCTCTCCCTCTAGTCGTTGGTCTTTCATGAGGATGGCTGATATAATGATTCTAAGTGTAATACCTTAGACCAAATGTTGCTCCAAGCAAAGCCACTAAATGGCATAAATGTAGTTAAGCTAGGTCCATTATTAAAATATTATTTAATCAGATTTAAACATTCCAAATCGAATTTTAATTGAACCTACCATAAAATCACATAAAATCTCACTAGCCTAAAACTCCAATCAATTTCGGATCCGGGCGTCGATAAGGCTTCCAATTTGCAGTTTAAAGTCTAAAACACGAACAGATATTCCGACACCGAACAGATAAAATCACATAAGTCATGCAATGCACATGCAAATAAATTCCAGATTTTCCCTTAATTATTATTAGACATAATTAAGTCCCAATTAGCGTTAATTAGGGTCGGGGTTATTACATCGAATCTCTGCAAGAGTGGATCAAATTGTTCTACAACGAATTATTGTCACGAATGGCACTTGATAGCGTCACGAATAGTGCCTACCATGACATTAAAGTGTCACTGAAAGGTTTTAGTCTTGATGGTGTAATGACACTTATAAGTGTCATTAACTCTTTTTTTAATGGCGCTTGATAGTGCCACAAATAATATCTATCATGACATTAAAATGTCATTGAAAGTTTTTAGCCCTGATGGTGCAGTGGCACTTGCAAGTATCTACCATGGCACTCGTATCTACCGTGGCACCGATAGAAGTGGTACTTGTTCAAAATGCCACAAGACCAAAAAATGCTATTAGAAGAATAGTTTTGTGGCACTTTCAAATGTCACTAAACTAAGAAAATGTTGTAGTGCCACATGCAAATACATGCTGAAAACCGTATCGAAGCTTCACGATGCGTAAAAACTTCTCTCTCTCTATATGTCAAGCTCTATCGCAAGCTTCATTGTAGGTCTTCGCTCTGTCTATCTCGAGCTCCATTGCAGATCAGTTTGAGATCTACAAGCTTCATTAGATCTACCTTGTTCTTCACATTTTTTGTAGATTTGGTGCGTCCTTCTCTCTATATATATATATATATCTGCTTATACATATACACATATATATATATATTGTAGATCTATGAAAAACACAATAAGTAGTTCATATCTTTGTTCGATTGGCCTGCACATTGTCATGGATGCAGTTTTTTTATAGGTTGATTCTTCACCTTCTTCTTTATTTTTGCGATTTACGCTACTTTGAAGACATCGATTGGTTAATTCACTCTCTATCAAGGTATTTCTCGATCCTTCAAGTAGTATTGAGTTTTTAATACAGATTGTAGCCAAAAATTAGTTTTAATGTTGAATTAATGAAATTAATTTAACTCATTCTGTTTGATTTTTGTTTACTTCATCCTTTTGATGTGAATTTTAATTATAGGTATTTCTCGATCCTTTTGATGTGAATTTTAATTTAATTCAGGTTTGTTAAAAGAACTAGACCATATATGTTCCCTGTTCTGTGTTGGCTGGAACATCTTCGGGGAGAGGTGAAGATCCTTGACAAGGATTTGATTACCCCAAATAAATAAATTAATAAATAAAAGTAATGCCAAACTCTAATATAAGATGAAATATCATCGGAACTTAAAAATTACTCAAGTTGTTTTTTTAGTCAGTGTGGAGAGAGCACAATCGTCTTGAAAATTACCAGTGATTTCACATTTTCAACTTCATTTTGAACTAGAAAAGATCTTTATTTTTGTGATTATGAACTTGGTACATATAATTGAATAGGAGCATTGTTGCAATTTCCTCAATTTTCAATTCCGTTAGCTGGCATTTGCATGGGAGAAAGCTAAAATAAATGACTGCACCACGAGATTGTGGTTAAAATTCTGTTTATTAATCCCAAGTCTTTTTCAGAGTGATTTGGTTGTGTTATAAGGTTAAAGAGAGTAGTTCACTGCATTTTTTAAGGGAAAATTATTTAGAGCTCTTAGGGCAAGCCCATGGGCATGTGGCACTCTAACTTGGGATTTTTATTGGTTTAAAATAAATAATTGAACCCTATCACTCATTTGAGCCAATCTCAAATGAGTTTTAATGGAGCCAATTAAGAGCTGATCTTGAATCATTTTCTTTTTAAGGATAACACTTCACCTTGCTTTACCTAATTGTTTTTTGGTCAGTATACAATTATTTAAGAAGAGGTGTCAAGGAGGTGCAACCTGTATATAAAAGATCTATACCATCTATACATGCAGATGCCTAAAAATTGGTTCAAATTTTTGTTGCCTTTGATAGATGGATAAAAAATTGCCTATTAATGGATGGATCATATTTTAACCTTGTCATTAGTATATATGATAGATTAGTTTTCAGTCTATGATTCGTATATTGCTGTAGACACCCCATTTTTGACCGTCCTCAAGACTTGGTTGTGCTTGTAGGTACACCCAACGGCTGGTTCGATTGCTCGCCCAGCATTCGACTGTCGTGGCGAGACGTCACTGGTTCGGGTTTCTCGAACCTTGTATCCTTTTTGTCTCTTTTTTGGACCCTGACCTGGTCCTTTCGGGGTGGCCCCTGTAGTGTGCACTGCCGGCCATGGCATGGCACTGCCGGCCATGGCTTGGCCCTTGCTGGCTACTTGTGAACACCTGCCGGCCATCGATGTGCTCGCCGCCATTCTTGATGGCGGCACCTATTTCAGTTGGTTTCCGGGAAGATCTTTTGTACCAGCTGGATTCCTCATATCTGCCCTCCATACACGTGTATGGAGAGATGAAGCTCTTGCCAAGCTTGTTCAAGAAGCTTTAGCTTTGCATTCCTCTCTATAAGCAAGGGGCTCCTTCATTTCAGAGGGTTCTGAGTTTTTGAAGGGCAAAAAATTTCTCTCTCTCTATATTGCTTGTGGTTAGAGCTTGGAAGTTGGATTTCTTTGCATTTTTGCACTATACCTCATAGCACAAGACCTCCATCACTCATTCAAACACCTTGAGGCTGTCTCTCAGAGGTTGGAAGCTCAGATTTTTGGACCAAAAGCTGCTGGAAAGATTGTTCTTCAAGGGTAAGCACACTTTTTCCCTAAACTAGTCTTTTCTTGCTTCATTTGTAAGCTTTTCTTTCAAGCATTTTTGGGCTCCGACCCAAACTAGAAATGATCATATTTTGAGCCCCTTTTCATGTTTGATCAAGGGTCTTTCTTTGTTTGAGACTTTCTTCTATCACTTGCCTCTTTAACTCTCTTTTAGGCTTTTTTTTTGCATAGTATTTTAAGCTTATTTGTGAGCTGTTTTGGATTTGGCCATAAACTAGAAAGAGGCTTGTTTTAAGTCCCTCTTCAACTTTTTTGAAGGGCTCTCCTCTGTTTGAGGACAGCAGCTACCACTTGTCTCTTTACCCCTCTTTTAGGCCCATTTCTTGCATGCTAGTTTAACCTTACTTGTGTTTATTTTCGTGACTTGATGTAAACTGTAAAGTGTCTTATTTTGAGCCCCTCTTAAACTTTATTGAAGGGATCTTCACCATTTGGGGCCAGATTCTGTCCATTGTCTCTATTCTCACTTTTAGGGCCATTTTTGCATGATAGATTAGCCCTATTTGTATTCATTTTTGAGGCATGTTGTAAACTGGAAAAAGGATTGTTTTGATATCATCTTCATATTTTATTAAGATTTCATTTTTTTTAAGGTCACATGCTATCTTGTATACTTGGTTGCCTCCCATTTTGAGCCTTATATCCTAGCCCTTATTGCATGCTTTGTTTGGCCTTCTAGCCACTAAAATCCAGTGGATTTTCAGTGGCATGGCCATTGTTTTGAGCTTCCAAATTAGAGGGGGGTGACCCCCCTCTCTCCTTGACTTGTTTGGTAGTCATTTTGGCCTTCCAAAGTGGCCCTATCTTGCATGCTTTGTTGACTGATTTTGGGGCCAATTTGGTGAGTTTTGGGACTATCATATTTGATTTTCAGAGTTGTATATGCTATGCCACTTGTCTATCTTGTATGTGCCTAATAACTCCTTGTATGGCCATCTAAAGGAGCTTATCATTTTTGCATACCATGGTTGCATATCAGTGGTTATTTGGGCCTATTTTCACATGTTTTATTCACTGATTTTCGACAGTTTGGTGAAATTCCATGTGCATCATACACTTTCCATGTAAACCATGTTTGCTAGTCAAAATCGCATGCTACTTTAGTCCATCTTGCTAGCACTTTTTGGCCTTTATTTAAACTGGAAAAGTCCATGTTTTAGGACTGTCTTGACTCTGTCTTCATGCTTCATGTTCAAATAATGCATGCTTTGTATAGCTGTAAGTCATTCCATGTGCCTAGTTTTGAGTTTCGGGTCTCACCTCATGCATCGGGTGCCATGTTTTCATGATTCGGGGCTGTTTAGCATCATATTTCAGTGCTGAAATTTGCATGTTTGCATACCATGTTCCATGCCTTACCATGCTTTGGTAGAGTGGCATTCGTGCCTTAGGTTTGGTCCTTGGTTTGCGTATACGCGTGCACGCATTTCGAGTGTCTCATTTTCATCTAATGGCCACTTATGTGAGTGTGGCTGAGGTCCACTCATGTTGGTGTAAGTCCATTATGCATTGTGTATGCCATTTCATTTCATAGCATTGTGTATGCTAGGTTGTATGTTAGCGCATTGTGTATGCCATGTTACCTCGTGCATTGTGTATGCCATTTCATAGCATTGTGCATGTTAGGTTGTATATTAGTTGCATTCATGCATGTCATACATATTGCATTGTGCTTGGAATAGGAGTTAGCTCGAGCACGGGAAACGAGGTACGTTTCGTACTCCGAGTGACGAAACGTGTCTCAATTCTCAGTCACTGACACTCCGGATTAACCACGATGAAGTCTCGGTCTTGTTGTGTTTATATGTGCATTCATTCCACATTGAGTTGTGCAATTCGACTTCTCGGCCATCGTGCATCGAGATGCGTGATTGGTGTTATGAGGATCGAGGCAAGCATACATATGTGAAAATACATTGCCATGCCCCTTTCCTGCTCTCTGTTGCAGCAAATCAAGAATTTGAGGCAGTCCCTGGCTTGCATGCCAATTTACCGCTTTCCTAGATTAATTTGTTAATTAATTAGGATTTTGTATTTATTCGGACTGTATTACTTATTTGGGACTGTACTATTTATTTGGACCCTCCGAGCGAGGGCACAATTGTAATAAGTGTGCGTATGTGTGATGTATGTCTTCCAACCCCACGTCTTTCTCCCTTTTATTTACCAGCTTATGATGGTTAGATTAGGGCATATTTCAATTAGCATACAGTATGATAGCATGTTTGCATTCATTCATCTGTTTTGCATGCACCGGGCTCGGCGCATCATACTAACTGCATTTGTATTTCAATTTCAAGTTGAATACTTGTTATCTGTAGCATTCCATATGCCATATTTAGAATAGCCGAGTCTGCTATAGTTGCATTTTTGCATGTGTTGCATTAGGCATTTCTGTATAGTTAGGATCACGCATGGATTTCTAATCAGCTTCTGTTTTGGCTTGGAGTACTCGGTGAGTTTTTACGCTTTAGCATCCTTGCATGCGTGTGAGTGACTGCCATGATAGCATGCTTACCATGAGGCTATATGCTTATGTGTTATAACTGCCTGAATGCCTGTGAGTGAAGGTTGGGTTATCTGAATTGGAGTAATACATTGACTGTGAGTTTTAAGCCCACTAGATAGTGGCAAAACCATATTTTCTAAGCCCACCTGAGGGTGGCAAAATCTGCATTTTAAGCCTACTTGCGAGTAGCAAACCATCTTTCAAAAACAAACATGAAATGTTTTGTTCCAATTCGGGCGACTCGGTCTATACTTGTATGCTGTGTGCATCACATAGTAAATCTAGGCTAATAACCAGAATAAGAGCACACAATGTTTTCAAAACTTGATATCATGGTTAGTAGAGGCCGATCTTTGATCGGGCGAGAGGGGGTGCTCATAGCTGACCTTCCCCAATCGTACCCAAGTTCCCGAGCCGAGGCAACTTTGGTGATGACGGACACGTGGCTTTAGGCAACGAGTCAGGGTTTCCTAAATTTTCCAAAAATAAAATATTTAGGTGGCGACTCTGTATCTAGCGAAGCAGTCCATGCTTGGCACTTCTTTCTAAAAAATCTGTTTTTCTCAAAATAATTTGCCGGATTTGGACTCTTTGGTTCAGATTGAGAACCGTGACAATTTGAGTCCGAACTGTAGTGAGCCCAAAATGAACAGAATGGGACTCACCCTCCCGGAGCGTTTGGGGACGTCTACAATTGCCTTTAGCATTGTTGTTGATATGGTTTCTCTTAGTTCTTGACGTACTAATTTTTGTTGTCAAAATTTGACTGCTAATGACCTTCTACATGGCTTTTTTTGTAAATAGCTAAGAGGTTGCCTAGAGCTCAGCCTGCTCAGAATCCTGCAGGGATGGTTCTTGTGGACAAACCAACAAAAGGATCCCGATCTGCATCATGTTGTGCCTAATATTTGTTTGTAATCTTTTTCTACCTATCTTTTTCCTTGTTTTCCTTTTTTCATTATTATTATTTTTGATTATCCATCATGCCATAGTTGTTTGATTTTAAAATTAAAGCAACTTTTATTGATATATATCCTGAAGTACACTCCTAATGAGTATATATATTCTAGAAAAATAAATAAATGAACAAATAAAAGAGTGTTGTTGCGGAACATGTGCCTGCAAGTTTGGGTGCCTGTTCTTTTCTAATTTGGTACATAATCTCTTAATTTCTTTTTTCATTCAAAAAGTTACTGTTATCTATGTCTGTTTGCATAAAGTGCATGGCTTTATGGGTAAATCATCATGAATCTGAAAGAAGCAATCTCATGTGCAAATATCTTTTTTTTTTTTGTTTTTTGTGTAGTGGTAGGAGGAGGGGAGGAGGTTGCTGTTGAGCATTTCAAGTTGGCAGTCAAGGATGGGTAGCGTAAGATAAGATGCTAAACAGTGTGATGTACATGACTATAGGTGTGTTGGGGCTGGATGAAGATAGTAGTAGTATGATTAAGCTCATCTCCTTTTGTTTACTTGTGTAAGGGTTGACCAAATAGTCTTAGGTACATTTGAGAATCAAAACGCATCGAGACCCTCAGAGGGGATGATTGGGAGAGAAACATAATAGTCCAACCAAGAGAGAGAGATGCAAGGGAGATCTAGATATCAAGACCTCACACTAGAGTATGTATTGTGTTTGTGATGTAAGGGGTTGCAACCCTCTATATATAGAAGGTGAGCATGTAGTTTAACCGAATATTTGAGAAGGATTCAGTTAGGCCGTTAGGTTTGTCCCTTGGCAGGAAGCAAAGCTTAGTGGCAAGGTCTCTTTTTCTTAGTTGGATTGGCATAAGGCTGCTTGACCTATGGTGAGGCCTCCATCTCTAGCCTTTGAGCCTAGTGTTCTCTTGAAGTGCTTATTGTGTGTTTCAACAAGTTGCTATGTTTAGAATTGTGTGGATGAGACATGTGTTTATTTATTTATGTATGAATTACTAAATGTTTAATCAGTTTTTAATTTACGATTTCATTTCCCATTGTCTCTACCACAATTGGAATTTAAAAGCTTGGCCAATTCTAACTTACAGCTGAGGTTGTTTTCAATTTGTTCTTGCACATGTTTCGCTTGGTATTTGATAAACCTGTTGCACCCACCTCAGATGTCACGACCCAAACACGCCTATGGGTTTAGCATCAGAATCGCCAAGAATCCGAGATTAAGAAGGCTTATGATAAGATAACTTAGTCTGAGGGCATGGCGGAAGCCAATACAGTAAATAAACAATGTCCAATGAGCTGTGAAGTCTGTATGCAAAAAGATTTTTTTTTTATACATGTAGGCATTCGGTACAGAAACAGTATATACATATATGTACAATTATTCAGTAGACAGGGACCTAATCCCTATTAATGCAGATAAAGATCTATCTGATATTACAAAACGGTATAGAGACAGACGGGGAAATAAAAACACCCCGAAGCCATAGCTTGGCAGGCTCGGAGCCTCGCAGTGAGGCACAGTGGTTGGCTTGACAAAACTAGAGTTTACCCCGACGCTTTTAGCATTGGTTTGGTGCCTGTACACCTACATATATATATGAGCAGTGAGCTAAAGCCCAGTGAATAACATAATGCGTAAAGAGGTTTAGAATGAATGTCCTTACAGTAATGAAAACAATTCATTAAATCAGTATTTCAGT
The DNA here is from genome assembly GCA_025200525.1 of Camellia lanceoleosa. NCBI lineage: Eukaryota > Viridiplantae > Streptophyta > Magnoliopsida > Ericales > Theaceae > Camellia > Camellia lanceoleosa. The sequence continues at coordinate 78,736,068 of CM045759.1, read as the reverse complement.
CTTTCAGTCAATCAATCATATGTGGTACATCCATTAGTATATGATGCGATGGCGATGAGGTCTTAAAGACCGAAACGATAATGATGGCCATCAATCGATGTGATGGTGGTCCCATGAGGAACCGAGATCTACCTGTGATAACGATAAGCGAGTAGGTGCTAAGGATGCCACAGTACAGTTCAGAATATAGGACATACACTCATTCAGTAAAGAATATCAGTTCAGTAAATAGTTCAGTTCAGTATTCAGAAGATAATCATTTTGAACAGATCTTTACACAATTGTTACTCACAGAGTTCTGGCCACAGTGAATTAGAGCGTCTCCTCGGAATGCCAACCCTATACAGTTAACAGATTGAACACACACTAAGTTTCACAGTTGGGAAAGATAATAACTAAATCCCTAAATTTGCCTCGGTGTGTTCTACATCCATATCTTTCTTAAGATGCCTTAAACTAAGCCTAAGAATGCCTAGGATGGGATGAGGATGCAAAGATGCACTTAGAAAATATTTTACAAAATTTGCTGAAAACAGGGGTCTCGCTCGAGCGAGGATTCCTTCGCTTGAGCGGACATGCAGACAAAGGATCTCCGCTCGAGCGTGAATTCCGTCGCTCGAGCGGACTGTGTGCTACAGTAAAAATGCTGGATGCTCAAAATTTACGCTCGCTGAATGGCGTGAGACAACTCTTCGCCGCTCGGCGTAAGTCCTTTCGCCTGCTCGGCGCACTTGCAAAATTCTGAGAGCTTGAAATTTACGCTCGAGCCACCATTCCGTCGCTCGAGCGTAGCTCAGAGTAAATGATGGTCGCTCGAGCGTAGAATCCTTTGCTCGAGCGAAGAAGCCAAATCTGGAATTTCCAGATTTGCCTCCCAAGCTCAAACCAAGCATTCTACAGCTCTAAACTCGACCTCTTGGGCCCAAATTCTGGAAAACACATCTAAACTCAATATACAACAAGTTTCAAAGCTCAATTTGTGAATTTAAAGCCCAAGGGTGAGTCAATTAAATCCAAATTTCAAACCAATTTTATGAACATATTATAACATGACATGCATGAACTTTAAACAATTTCCAAGCTTCAATGCTAGCTCAAATGAGCTCAAATCTTTGAAAAACAAGATGAAATCGTGGTCCCAAACCTCAACATGAACATGCATGCAACATTTGCCATGAAATCAACTCAAAACTCTTCAATATAGACATGCATGCAACAATTAAGCTTTATATCAACACTTATTGAACTAATTCATGCCTTAACTCTACAATTTAACTTGAATCATGCAAGATTAACCTCAAACACACAATGAAGGAGGCCAATGGTCTACCTTAAGTCTTGAATTCAAGTATAGAAGTCCAAAAATGCAAGAATCCCTTCAATTCTCTCAACCTCCAAGCCAAATCTCAAGAACTCAAGCTCTCTCTCCTATCTCTCTCTCTAATTCGGCTAAGAATAAGAAATGAGCTGAGCAAAATGTTGCCTAAGTGTATAAAGGCTCAAATATTTCAATAAACAAAAGCCCACTCACAATGGCAATTTGATAGATAAAGCAACTTATGTGTTTTACATTATTTAATCTAGTTTAATCATACAAAATCAATTTTCTGATAAATACACCCTTAAATCACATAAATTCTACTGATCATGAAACACTAATCGATTTCCAGTTCAGCCGCCGATAAGGCCTTCAATTAACAGTTTAAACATAACAACATGAACAGATAATCAAATAGTCAAACAGATAGAATGCAAATTAACATATATGCTTTCGATCAATTGGGTTCGATTTTTAGTCGATCGATTCGATATTTGATTACTTCAGTTATCAATCATAATCAGTCTCGGTTTGGCAGTAATCAATAGTTTATCGGTAAACAGTGGTGAGGGTTGTTACATCAGAGCTCCTAAAGAACTTAGGACCTATTCAGGTATATTGAGGCTAATATTTGTCTTTTTCTTTTCGTTATCTTTCTTTGAAAAACTTCGTTTCATATGAAAAAACTAGTCTCACCGATTATGTACCATTTTTACTTTTAGTCACCTATATTGAGATGAAGCCTTGAAATCATTGTTAGCCAAAATAGATGTATGATAATATTGAGATTTTACTAAGTGATTGACAAATCGTGATGAGTATTACGCAGTAGAGCTCTTCATGACTAGATAACTCTCTAATGTTTATGACATTTTTCCTCTCTAGTGTCAATGAAGATGAAGGAATGCCAGGCATGAGCAGATTGGGCAAGAAAGGGAAATTTTGGTTTTAAATAATTTTGTCCCTTTCTACCTTAGGGAGCTTTGGTGTTTGTGATGGTGACAACGAGGAGTCCCTTGATGAAAAGTATAAGAAGTTTCGCTGTGACATTGCTATGCTTCCTCATGATAGCAACGATTATCGGTTGATTGAGAATTACTTGATATGTCACTTTTTGTAAACTTTGAATTTGGAAACTTTTTAAAAGCGTTTTGAAAGCTTGGAGTTTGGAAATTTTGAATATACTAAGAGCTATGTACTCATTATGATTTGGTAATAGAGTGGCTTTGATGTGTGGATGTCAATTTTTTTTTTAATGATTGGATGACATTTAATTTTTGTGCATTTTTAGCTATCCCAACTTTGATTTTTAGCGACGAAAATGTGTTGTAGAGAAAGTTATTTGTCTTTTAGCGACCAAATATCATTGTCGTTAAAAATGTCATTATTTTGTTTTTTGCGACCAAATTGGGACATTTTATGACGAAGTATTAGTGACTAAATATTTAGTCTTATAAAATCAAACATTTTGTGACAATATAAAATTGGTTGCTAATTGTCATTTTCAGAGACATTTTCAAAAATTCGTCGCTAAAGACTTTTCTAGACGCACTTTTAGTGACTTTTTTAGTGACGAATTTAATTTTGTCACAAAAACCATTTAGAGACCAAAATAATGGTTGTAGGGACCAAAATAATTGGTCGCCAAAAGTCTTATATGTTGTAGTGAACTTTCAAAATAACAATCCCCGTCTCCCATCGAGAAATTTTTGTATGTTGGGAGGGTCCAATGTAGGACTGTTAAGTAGTACCTTTCATCAATTATAAGTACATATATCCTTTATTATCTTCCAAACACTCAACATAAATATAATAGATCTTGTTGTCAAATCCAATCACTATAAAAAAAAGGTACCATATGACATCTATCCTACTGACACCCAAAAATTTCTCTAATCGAGAAATTCCTTTAGTTAGCTTGTATTCCATAAATTTCTCTGATCGAGAAATTCCTTTTGTTAGCTTGCATGTGTAATCATATTTAACTGTTCCGTAGGCAGTACTCAACCTTAATTGATAAGTGTCTGGTGTTAATTAATTCCTCTTCATGTCATTGTCTTTAATAGAGAATTTGTAACCATCAAGCTTCTTCTAAATATACTTGCATGCTTCTTATGCGTTGGCAAACACTCATCTTAAAAATAGCTTGTCACGTGTCTATTCATCATTGGTTAATTTAATTTGAGTACTAATAGAATTAATTATACTTTGGGATTTTAAAATATTTGTATTCGGCCATGTTAGTTCTCAACATTCTAATCCTAGCAATTTCATTCTCAAAATATTAAATATTTTAAAGCAATTCGCATAACCGATGTTATCAGTGTTCATTTTCGAGCCCAAAAAAAAAAAAAAAAAAAAAATTCCTTAGCAAAAAACATGGTTAATTATAATTTTGATTACTAAAGTACACTTTTTTTTATATCATTTTAGTTCTTTACATTTCAATTGTGCTAATTGGTGGAAGAGGAGGGGGCATTTCCCTAAATAAGCTAAAATAGTAAATCAATTCCCAAACTAAGCCTAGTTTAAAAGAATTCCCAAAATAAGCTAACTCGCGGTTCACAATCGCGATTTCAACATTTTTCCGCCTGTCCCGTGTGGAAGTGGGGAATTCTTAAAATCGTGGTTACGAAAAGCGATTTTGATTAAGAAATCGCGGTTACAAAATGCGATTTTAATTAACTTTTTTTCCCTTTGAACTCGCTGTTACAAACCACGAGTTCATCCAATTTTTTTTTCTTCTAAATTCGCTGTTCATAACCCCGCTTTTATCAAAAAAATTTTTTGTTCTAAACTCGCTTTTTATAACCACGAGTTCATCCAAAAAATTTTTTGTTCTGAATTCGTTGTTGAGAACCCCGCTTTTATGAAAAAAAAATTTTGTTCTGAACTCGCTGTTTGTAACCATGAGTTTAGCAAAAACCATTTTTCTGCTGAACTCGCTGTTCCAAACGACATTTTATGAACAACAATTTTCTTCTGAACTCACTCTTTCGAACCACGTTTTTTGGCCAACTTCTTTCCCAGCGTAATTTTTTTTTTTTTTTTACTTTCAATTTAACTGAACTCTAAAGAAGAATTTTTTTTTTTTTTTGGTTTCTGTTGTCATTGTTTTGGTGATAATGTATTTCAGAATAATTTTTTGGGTTAAAATTGTTTTACTAAAACTGTTCTCATGTTAATTTTTTTTTCTTTTCTTTTGTCTTTATTTTGGGTTAGAAAGTGTTATTCAATAATTTGTTTGGGCTTTAATAAAGCCGTTTTCATTTAAATATATATATTTTTTCTTTTGTCTTTGTTTTGGGTTAGAAGGTGATAATGTAATTCATAAATTTCTTTTCGCTTTACTAAAACCATTTTTGTGCAAAGTTTTTTATTTTTTTATTTTTTTCTCCTGTCTTTGTTTTGGGTTAGAATGTGTTATTCAGAAATTTGTTTTGGCTTTACTAAAGCCGTTTTCATGTAAATAATATATATATATATTTTTTCTGTTGTCTTTGTTTTGGGTTATAAGGTGATAATGTAATTCATAAATTTCTTTTCGCTTTACTAAAGCCGTTTTCATGTAAACTTTTTTATTTTTTATTTTTTTCTCGTCTTTGTTTTGGGTTAGAATGTGTTATTCAGAAATTTGTTTTGGCTTTACTAAAGCCGTTTTCATTTAAATAATTTTTTTTTTCTGTTGTCTTTGTTTTGGGTTAGAAGGTGATAATGTAATTCACAAAACCTTGAGGAAAAAACACATAAGTCTTCCACAAAAATACATAAGTAGTACAGACATAAGTCTCGGACAACAATATATTGTGGACACCATGAACTGAACACATAATACATAGAAAAACATAAAAGTTAGACAGACAAATATTAGCCAGACAATCTGACAAACTCATTACGGAAACACTTACTCTAACACAGATATTACATATTAATGCATGACCTAATATTGCCGAAGTGTAGACATTAACACCTAATTCACGCTTAAATCGATAGGTGGCTCAGAGTCTGAACAATCCGAAAGCTCAGCGTCAGAGACAAGCTGAGGATCCTCCATGATACCCTTGATAGCAACATCATTTGGTTCTGTTTTGCTCTTCTGGGCATCATTCTCAACTATGTATAGTTGCATATCGCGGGCTAACCTACGGCGCATTTGAGAAATCTCACGTTGTAGTCTTTCACATAGTCGATCAACATTATCAGGATCTTCCTTTTGGATCTCAACAGAACGTGCTTTTGGCACCTTCAATCGATTTTCTCGACATAATCTTTCCATTTGGACTCGCTCTATAAATAGTGCGGCCCACTTCAGAAGTCTAGCGTTTGCTAAACCATATCCTGTTTGATTATCTGATGGGTCCTCTACCAAACCACATGGATCTTGATAGTACTTGGGCATGACAAAATGTCGCTTCCCAAACCTATCATGATAAGCACAAGAGGCATCTAACAAAGTAAATGGTGTTTCATCTTCAGCATTGCCACTTCCCCTTCCCCTTCCCCTTCCCCCTCCTTGTTGTGAATTGTCACCCCTTTGCAAGTTCCTACCACCTCTGCGATTCCCACTCCTTCCCATGAACCATGTAGCCATGCTAATTTTTTAAAACAAATAAATGATAATTTCATAGGGCGAAATGAGTTGTAAGGTTGTGTTTTCACCTTTAGTCGTTTATATAGTTGGTTATGAACAGCTTTAGAAAGATGGCCCTGCATGACAATCCCACATATACGAACAAGGTATGAGTTGTCAGTAGAATGAAAAAATAGAGAAAATGAAATATTGTGTACCAAGTCACGTGACTTGACAATCCATCTACATATACCGACAAAGTAAGAGCATGCTCACTGTAAGGTAAATTAGTGAATTCACTGTTGCCATGTAACTTTCTGAATTGAGAATCCCACATATATTAATAAGAAATGAGTTGTCACTGTAATAAAAAAAATCGAGCAAAAAATCGAGAAAACCAAAGCCTGTGCACCAAGTCACATGACTTGACAATCCATCTGCATATACCGACAAAATAAGTGCATGCTCACTGTAAGGTAAATCAGTGAATTTACTATTGCCATGTGAATTTCTAAATTGAGAATCCCACATATATTAATAAGAAATGAGTTGTCACTGTAATAAAAAAAATCGAGAAAACCAAAGCCTGTGCACCAAGTCACATGACTTGACAATCTATCTGCATATACCGACAAAATAAGGGCATGCTCACTGTAGGGTAAATTAGTGAATTCACTGTTGCCATGTGACTTTATGAATTCAGAATCCCATATATATTAATAAGAAATGAGTTGTCATTGTAAGAAAAAAATTGAGCAAAAAATCGAAAAAACCAAAGCCTGTCATATTGATACAAACTAATCAAGTTTATGTTTTTAGGTGTAATTAACTCGACAACATAATAATAACAATTTTTTCACATTACAAACTAACATGTCATACGATATCAACTAGAAAGTATTTTCCCTTGCGATACCCTCTTCGATAGTTTTTTGCATCTCTCTAGGGTATTGGAACTCATTGCGTACATCTGTTTCAGCTTGGGCTCCCATCTCATCAAAATATTTGACGAGCTGTCGAAATGTAAATTTAACCATAGCTGAGATAGGTAAGTTCCTTGCACCTTTCAAGACGCTGTTGAAGCACTCTGTGTCATTACTGGTCAATACCCCCCAGCGATATCCACCGTCATATGCAAGGGCCCAGTCATCAGGATTCATGTTGTGGACCCAATTGATGGCTTCTTGGTTAATAGCCTGTATCTGATCTAAGTAACCATTACACTTTCGTTGTTGATCAGCACTCCTTGCTTTCCACAGAAGTTGTTTGAGCTCTTTATTTCTGAAATGTGTGTTAAAGTTACTGCAAACATGTCGAAGGCAATGCCGATGATATCCAACAAATTGGAGCGCGTGATTCAGCCAATGCCGCCTCACAGCAGCTAAAATACTCTCAGCTCGATCAGATATCAAAGTTACTCCTTGTTGGTCCATGACAATATGTTCCTTGATATTCTGAATGAAGAACGACCAAGACTCCAAACTCTCCCTATCGACAACAGCGAATGCAAGCGGTAATATTTTGCTATTGGCAGTGACAATCGTTGCTACAAGCAACACACCAGTGTATTTGCCGTATAAGAATGTACCATCTATAGTTATAACAGGCCTACAATATCTAAAGCCATCGATGACGGGTTTGAAAGACCAGAAAACAAAGTGGAAGACGGGCATAATGGTTGTATGCCCGGTATATCTGTGCTTCCATGTCACGATGGTACCAGGATTCGATGTCTGTAATGCATGCATGAATTTAGGCAACTGCCTATATGATTCATCCCAATCACCGAATACCATTTTAATTGCCTTTGCTCTTGCATGTCACGCCTTCTTGTATGATATACTATAGTTCGTGGTCTTTTTTATATCTTCGATGACATTCTTAATTGGCATATCAGGTTCATTCTGCATACGACAATCAAATATGAGTTGGATTAGATTTTTGTGAACACTATAAACAAACAAATATGTATATATATGTAAACATTTATTTTTTATACTAACCGCAACTTGTCCCAAAATATGAGAAGCAATGTAACTGGAGCTAATATTAGTGTGGTACCTATTCATTCGTGGGTATAAACAATGGTGAGGACCCCTGTATTGCTTTATTTCAAAAAGACCATGTTTCCTACTAAGAGATGCACGCAACCACCAACTGCAGTCGTGCTTGCAAGCAGACACCCAAAGGTCTCGCTTGGAGGTTACGACCTTATACTCTCGATTATTTGTTGCATGGTACAATTTCACAGCATGTAGAAGTTGCTTCTTATCAACAAAAACCATTCCTCTGTCCAACTCTAGATTTTCAGCGCTCCAGATCTGGTTACGGGGAACGACATCACGGGTACTAATGTCAAAATCACCACCCATGTGAATGTTGTCATAGAAAGGGATTTTAACTGTAGGTGGAATGGGGGCATTTTCAAGGTCAACGGGAGCCTAGGCATCATATTCTTCATCATCATCATCATCTGATCCGCCTAATAAATTTTCTTCATCACACATTTCATTGTCATCATCGTTTAGGGCGACATCAGGACCATACATGTCACTATCAGCAAACTGCACCTCGTTTACTGTTTCAGCCATATTACCAGCAACTTCAACCGGAGAGGTATGATGGCTGCATGTGGGCACATCTTGTGTGTTATTGTCAAATTCATAACCATATCCACCACGTGAACTTGATTCTACACCATGGCCCTGAAATGACTGTTGTGTGTAGCCCAGTGGATAACATTGATCTGATTCATACATAGGAGACTGAAACTGTAACGACCCGAATTTTAAATTCACATCGGATTGATGTATAGTGGTGCCTGTCACCTTAAACCTTGAATGGTTGTTGGACTCTTGATATTGATGGGTTGGCAAGTGAACTTTAAATGGTATGATTGAGGACCCTTGGATAATGTTTGGAACCTTGGTTGAAGCCTTAAGAAGATATATAGATAAGATTAGATAAAAAGTTCCAAATTTGAGTTTGAATTTCTAACCAACCGTCACTCATTTACCCTTTTCTCTTTCCACACTTTGAGTTTGGATGTGAGGTTAGAACCATTGGAAAGCTTATTTCCGGGGCTTCAATTTGGACACAAGAACGACCTAAAACGGAGTCCGGATGGAAGAGTTATACCTGTTCAAAGTTTCGAAAACTGTGGTGAGTGAGTCCGCTCGAGCGGAAAATGGACGCTCGAGCGGGAATTACGGACAGCAGCTTTAAACACGAATTTTTGGATCATTTCTTCCATTTTCCTTTTCCTTCTTCTCTCTCTCCTAGGTTCGAAAACCCTAGGGTTTTGAACCCCAAATACTTCCATTTCCTTAGGTTTGAGCAAGATCTTTCACCAAGATATGAAGAAGGCAAGAGGGTAAACATTTTCAACCGATTGAAATTTCAGAATTTGAGGGATTCGTCTCAAAGCTTCACTCCTTGTTTGATTTTGGAGGTATGTTGGGATTCTATTATGGGATTAGATTATGGTTTATAGATTATGGACCTAGGGTGCCTAATAAATGAGAAGATTTGAAATAAAAGTGATGGGTTAAGAAGATTTAAATTTTATTGGAAATTTGTAGATTTCTTGGAAACCCTAAGTGGATTTTGATGATAATCAATGATTTAGCCCAAATTGACAGTTGAATCATGAAAGTGGTAGGTTGAATTAAATGTGTTCAAGTTTAATTGGAATTTGGTTATGTTTGAAAGTTATGTTTAAAATTTGCGATTGAACCTTGTTAAATGCATTGTAAATTATGTTTTAATAAAAGGGAAATTGGGGGAAAAGAGTTGTTGATGATGTGAATGATGTAAATTCGGTTATGGAATGTTGAAATGGAATTCCTTTTAAAATATGTTGGTTTATATTTAATAATGTTGAGTTGAATCATGTTGCCTATATTGAATTGTGTTTGATGCCTTAATGTATAAGTTGTGTACATGTACAGGACATAACCCGACAAAGACAAGCACTTTGTTATAGCACTGTGAGTAGTGATATGTTTTATATCTAGCTAAAGATTGTCATTAGCAGCTTATGAACACATGATTTCTATGTCACTAAGTGAAAGAAGTTAATTATGTAACGGAACGATGGAATGAATGAAATACCTTCAGTAAGTAAAGAGGTAATGGAATGTTTCATATGCAGTTAATAATTGTCACTATCATTTTGTACATGGATAATATGTAGTGATGTTCATATACTACCGTATGGAAATAAGAAAGGGGGAAGATGAAATCCTTCCATTTTGTAAGACTCGGGCCTAAGGCCGCTTAGCTTTAATGTTTGATTTTATGTTTCTACATGAATGAAGTTACTTATGTAAAGAAATAATAAAACGAAGGAAATACCATGTAAGGAAGTAATGGGTTGAATGTTATATAATTACGGTATGTGTCGAGAAATGTAAAGTAACCATGAAAATGTTATGCAATTATGTCCATGTTTAAAGTATGGAAAGAATGTTATGCAAATATGTAAATGTTTCAAGTATGTTACAAGGGCCTCGTGCCAAATGTTTTAAGTATGTTACAAGGGCCTCGCGCCAAATGTTTCAAGAACTTACAAGGGCATTTTTAATGCCAACTTTCAAGGGCTTTATGCCAACTCTCAAGGGCTTAATGCCAAATTATTCAAGGGCCTCGTGCTACAATGTATAAGGGCTTTAAGCCAAAGTAAGATGCTCAAGCTAATATGTTTCAAGATGTGTAAGTTATATGTTTAAGTTATATGTTTTAAAACGTTCAAACTAATATGTTTCAAGATGTTTAAGTTATATGTTTGAAGATGTTCAAGCTGATATGTGTCAAGATGTTGAAGCTGATATGTTGTAAGACGTTCAAGTTAATCTGTTTCAAGATAGAGCCTAAGATCATCACAAGGTAACACAAACTCACACTAACTATGTGGACTTCGCATTGTATGCTAAAGTATATGTCTTGAAGTTATTTGAAGTTTGGTAAGTATATGTTTTGAAGTTTTATAAATATGTGTTCTGAAATTTATAAGTATACATTTTGAAGCTTTGGATACCAGGTTGGAGCTTTAAATGGAATTGAAAAGTTTCGGAAATTGCATGGTCCGCTCGAGCGGAGGAATTCCCGCTCGAGCGGGAAAATTGACCTCCCAGCAATTTTATTACATTGTACAGTCCGGTCGGGCGGGCAAAGAGGCGCTCGGGCGGGGGCCTATTTTCAGGAAACTTTGAAAAGTTACATCTAGTTCATATGTCTTTCCTCACTTATTTATATGGTTTAATAAGTACAGAGAAGCTACGAATCCATGTGTATTTTCAAGGATAGTTCAAGTATGGGTTCAAGTATAGTTCAGGCATGTTATAAGTATACGTATAGTTGAAGTTCAAGTATATTACAAGTCTATGCATGTTAAGATAAGATTACAAGTATAATACAAGTCTATGCATGTTAAGTATATTACAAGTTCAAGCATGAGTATTTCTATTATTACAATATTTTAAGTTAAGATTGCTTTATTCACGTATTGCTATTCACTGAGCTTGGCTCACCCTCTATATGTTGTTTCAGAGGTACCAATCGGAAGGTCACTATAACCCAAGACGCCCATTCCTTTTTGTCCACCTTTAAGAGTCCAGGCACTAGCGAGACCACTCACTGTGAAGCTTTATTAAGATGTTATCTTGTATTTTGAGTCTCATTTAAGGTTAAACGTACAAGATTTAAATGTTTTTTTTAGATGCCCAATCTTAGAGTTGGGACTGTATATGTATATCTATATGATTGAGGCTCACTGTATAATTTTGGCCTGTGACTAGTTATTATGATGTATGTGATGCATGTGATCCTGGCATATTAGAGGTAGCTCAATGGAGTTTGTTATTGTGTTTAAATTTTAATACTTCCGCCAAGGCCTCAGTATGTTATGTATATTAGACTACTTGTTCGTTTCTGAATAGGTCATGCTCGAAACCTTTAGGGGCGGGTTTGGGGCGTGACAGAAACGCTGTTGTGTCAATCCCATGCGTCAGCAATGTAGTGAACGGACGAGAATCCATCTGTGTCATGTTCGGGATATTGTGTACAATCTCTTTATCAATGTAGACTTCCAAACAATTTGGTGCTTGAAAACTTGCACCGATACTTATCTGATGTTCAACGCCTCATCGTCATTGATCGGTAATATATTGTATTTGCTGTGTGCTTGCCATTGGCGATAAGGATATCTACATTTGAAGGTCAATCGGACACTTTCCCCGTAACTTGCCACCTTTGACGTAAACATCTCCTCCAAATTGCTAAGCGTGGTGCCAATTTGCACCGCATATATCCCTTTCGGCTCAGCATCATATGATACGCCTTCATCGGGATCCCAAATTATGTTTCCCAGAGAAAATAATTGGAGCAGTCCTATATACTTCCTTCAATTAAGACAAAAAACATTAAAATAGCAACAATATACTTATATCTTCTTGTACTTGTAAAAGAATCATATGAATTTTAACTCATTCAATTACAATTACTTGTGACGCAAAAACTTTATTTAAGTAATCATCAATTATAATCCAACAATCATTATTGATTTTTTAATTTAGATATGAGTTAAAATAATGATAATGCTTTAGATTTTTTAGCTTTTTAAGAAAAACATCTTACAACACATACAAAATTAACATCATGCTCTTCTTTTATGCTTTTCACATTACTTATTATGATTAAGATCATGCTCTTGTGCACATTAAATGTAATTCAGCTAAGTTTTAGGTCAAAAAATCTTTTATTAATTTTGGATTAATTTTGTATAAATTATAAAAAAATGATTATAAATTATAAAGTAACAACATTTGTAATTATTAAATAAATATAATTGATGTAAGTTGATTTAAGTAATTGATAAATTATAAATCTAAGTAATTTACATAAACTTATAAGTGTAAGTTGTTAATCATGTTACTTTGAGTGTAGGTAAACTTATGAGTGTAAGAAAATCCAACAATCTTATGAGGTAGGTAAACTTATGAGTGTAGGTAAACCTAACTTTACATCAAAGTAACAATATTTCTAATTTACCTAAATTTCACATCATGACATAAATTATGAGTGTAGGTTGTGACTTTATATAAATTATAAAGTGTTGGTAAACTTGATTTATACATAAAGAAAATTTATTTATACATATTCATGACCACGCTTGTAAGTAAAATATGTAAAAACGTTTTTCAAAACACATTTTGAACAAAAATTCAAAACCAAAGACTCACTCTTTTTGTCACGACATAATGACACTCACTCTCTTTTATCTCTCTCTAACACACACACCCACAACACTTACACTCACATGAAACATATATAATTTTTAATATATATAAAATTCAGAACAATTAATTTTTTTTAATTTAATTTTCTTTTGAAATAATTTATTTTTCCAATTATTTTTATTTTTTTTCCAATGAATTTTTTTTTCAAAGGTGGGGGAATAAACCTCAGGGGTGTCAGCGTAATTTCAGCGTAATAACTGTCGTAAATATAAACCTCAGGGGTGTCATAAATATAAACCTTAGGGGTGTCATAAATATAAACCTCAGGGATTTTTAATTTGTTAATAAAATTTTAGTGTACTACTTAAAGGGTCACCCATACAAAATATTAACAATCACAATCACTCTTTAAAAAAATTTAATAAGAAAACGAAAGAAGGCCTACACCTTCTTTGGGGAAAGTGGGTAATAAAGGAGAGGAGAGAGACTGAGGTAATTTAGATTTAGATTTAGAGATTGCAATTTGAGGAAAGTGCAATTTATCTTGGGAAGATTTTTTTTTATTAGAAATATAAAAAATGATACATATTCTTAAAAAAATACAACTTTATAACTCTCAATCACCTGTGATTGGTCCAGGAAGGAAATAAAAACAATAAAAATATATGATTGATTTACATCATTTTGGAAGTCATGAAGGTTCCTAATTTTGGGGGTTCTTAAAATTTATTTGGGTTAATAATAAATTGGTGTTTCATTTGAGTTTTATGTCTTCATTTAAGAATTTTTCTCCTTCCTGTGAATTAATTACCTACTCTTTGAAAAGAAAAGAAAAAAAAATTGAATATATTCCTCTCTAATTTTGATTTATATTTTAATCTCATCATTAATTGTATTGTGCCTTCAGGCACGGGCGTACGCTAGTATATATATATATATATATATTTGTTCCTGGCGAAAATGACGAGAAAACTTCCATAGCAATTTCTTATCACAAATTTTGTTCCTTACTTTTTAATTTCTTATTCTTACTTAAAAATTTGAAATTTACAACAAAAATATTTTTGTTACTTTATTAATTTTAAGTTATTACTACTCCACATCACCTAATTAATAATAATTTTTACAGCCAAATTAACGTTTCTCTTTCTTATGTAATTAATTAACAGCATTAAAATTATTATAAATATTTAGCTGCATAGGACTAAGGTAATTTATTGGACTGACAATAAAAGGGAATGTCATGATTATTCCTTAAATATGTTTTGATTAAAAGAAAAATTTGTGGAAAGTGAAAGTGAAAGTGAAAGAAAAAAAAAATAATTTGAAAATTTTGAAATTTTAATTATAGATAATTTTTATGTAGACAAAATTAGATTTTCTTGTGTTTTGCCATTTTTTTTCCAATAAATTATAAAGTTAGTTACGATAATAATATACAAGAAAATTATTATTATTATAGATAATTATTTATTGATTATGTAAAAATTATTTGTTCCTAAAAAAAATTATATAACATTATTAAAAAAATTTAACTTATCATAAATTTTTTAAACCCTAATTTCTGAAACCATAACCCTCATTTCTGATTTCACAATTTAAAACCGTTAATTGAAAAATGATTTCACATTCATCAATTCAAAACCCTAATTCAAAACCAAAACCCTAATTTATGATTTCACATTCAATAGAAAACCATAACCCTCATTTTCTCATTTCAAACATAATATTTAAAATTTTCTAAACAGATTCAACATTCAATAGATTTCACATTCAACAAATGTCACATTGAACATAAATCTGATTTCATATTCAATACAATTCTGATTTCACATTTAATAGATTTCACAATTATAAACAGATTTAAGATAAATATAAACCATTCAACATTCACATTCAACAGATTTTTAAACAGATTTCACAAATATAAACCCTAACCCTAACCCTAATTTAAGATTTAAGATTTCACATTCAACAGATTATCTATAATTAAAATTCAACAAATTATCTGTAATTAAACACATTCAACAAATTCAACAAATTATCTATAGCAAAAGATTTCACATTCAACAAATTATCTATAATTAAACACATTCAACAAATTATCTATAATTAAAATTCAACACATTCAACATTCACATTCAACAAATTATCTATAGTTAAAATTTCACAAATATAAACCCTAACTCTAATTTATTATTTTCGATTTCACAACATTTTATTCACAAATAGAAACCCTAACCCTAACCCCACATTCATGAACCCTAACCCTAATTTATTCACATTTTATTCACAAACATAAACCCTAACCCTAACCCCACATTCATGAATCCTAACCCTAATTTATTCACATTTTATTCACAAATATAAACCCTAACCCTAACCCCACATTCATAAACCCTAACCATAATTTATTCACATTTTCTCAAATATAAACCCTAACCCTAATTTTTTCGCATTAAAGTAGATAATAGAAGCTATACTAACGAGAGAGAGACGGTACTGAAGCAGAGGGAGCTCGACAGAGAGAGAGCAGGGAGCACAGAGACAGAGAGAGAGGAGTAAGAGCGAGAGAGAAATAGTAGAGGGAGTTCGACAGAGAGAGAGGAGTAAGCGTGAATGCAAAACACGGGACTGGAGAGGTTATATACAAGTTTTAAAATCGTGGTTGTGAACCACGATCTCACTTAATGGAAAAAAATTTGGCCAAAACTCGTGGTTCGAAAGAGCGAGTTTAGAAGAAAATGGTGTTTGATAAAATCGTTGTTATAAACAGCGAGTTCAGAACAAATTTTTTTTTTGGATAAAAGCGGGGTTGTGAACAGCGAATTCAAAATAAATTTTTTTTTGGATGAACTCGTGGTTTGTAACAGCGAGTTCAAAGGAAAAAAAAGTTAATTAAAATCGCGTTTTGTAACCACGATTTCTTAATCAAAATCGCTTTTCGTAACCACGATTTTAAGAATTCCCCACTTTCACACGGGACAGGGGGAAAATTGTTGAAATCGCGATTGTGAACCGCGAGTTAGCTTATTTTGGGAATTCTTTGAAAACTAGGCTTAGTTTGGGAATTGATTTACTATTTTAGCTTATTTAGGGAAATGCCCGAAGAGGAGGCTTTCTTTTATTAAAATACTAGCATATCATCCATGCTATGCACGGATTATATTTACAGTTATTTATATATATGTGAATTGTGATTTTTAAATGTCTTTTTACTTTTTATTTTTTATTTTTTAAATGCCTTCTTTTTTTTAATATTATATTAAAGTTTAATATTTTGATAATAATCATATATGTTAGAATTTTCAATGAATTAAATGTTTTTTTTAATTATATTATATTAAAGTTTTATATTTTGATAATAATCATATGTGTTGGACTTTTCAAGAAATTTTTTTTATACTTGTTCTTAATGCATTAAAGTGTTATTATGAGGAAGAATAATCATATGTGTTGGGACTTTTTAAGGAATTCATATGTGTTGAATTTTAAAGAATTTTTTTTTTATGTTTGTTCTTAATGCATTAAAGTGTTATTATGAAGGTAAGATTTGGGGGTTAGGAGAAGTTAATAAATGCTAAGATTTTTTTTTTTAAATCAGGAAATTTAGATTGGGAGATTGGAGCTCCCACAGGGCTTGGAGTTAAAAATCTCCTTTTGCTTAATATATAGGCATCGTTTGGGAAGGAGAAGCCATATTTGAAATAGCCACATGCGGACAAAAGTGACTTTTCTAGCCACATGCGGACAAAACCAAATGATGGTCTTGGCAACAACAAATGCCAAAGTAGATTTACGAGACTACCCCCATGAAAGAGGGGCATGCGTCACCCAGAAAGAGTTAAAAAAAAAAAAAAAATTCCGATTAAAAGAGGGGCATGCGTCAGCACCCACAAAATTTAATTTTTTTTTGTTTTCTGTTCAAATATTTTGTAAAAATAAATTCAAACTCTATTTTATAAAAATAAATTCAAACTCTATTTCATAAAAATAGTTTTAAATATTGTTATATATTGGGTTATGATTTCAGTATAGACTTCTGAAAGTAGTATGGAATTTCAAGTTATGTGTTTGGTTATGAGTTTTAAAAATAATTTATTAATTGAGTTTTATTTTATGTGTTTAGTTACGCTTTGAGTGTAGAGTTGTTTTTAAATTTAAAATATTAACATAAAAAATTATTAAATATTTTTGAATATTTAAATTATTTAAATTTTTTTGTTAAAATAATTTTTTGAATATTTAAATTATTTAAATTTTTACGCTTTAAATTTTTTGAATATTTATTTTAAATTTTTACTTATTAATTTTTTTAGATTATTTACATTATTTAAACATTTAAAATAAAATTAAAAGTAAAATTAAAATTAAAATAAAATTAAAATTAAAATTAAATTATTTAAAGTACACATGACAATAAAATAAAACCTCACTTTTTATCATTTCACAGAAAATGGAAAAAAAAAAAATTTTAAAAATCAAAATAAAAAAACACATGAAAAAACAGACATCATTTTTTATCATGTGCCACCGCAATATATAATTTTTGACATCATTTCAAATAAATGACATGAAAAAATGTTTTTCCAAAAAACCAAACAAAATAAAAAGTAAAGAAAAATAAAATAAACACATAAAATAGCGTTAATACATAATTTAAAAAAAATCAAAACACATGAAAAAATATTTTTGAAAACAAAAAATAAATTAATGTATGCAAATAAAACAAAATTTTGTAAAGTGTAAATGAAAAAAAAAGAACCACAAAAATAAGTCTCATCACACAAAAAAAAACATGTAATTTACAAATAAATAAATTAATTAATTAATGTGTACAAGCCAAAAACATTGACAAAAACGTAAATTAAAAAAAAAACTCATCCAAAAATACGTCTCATTCAAAAACATTTCAAAAAAAAAAAAATACAAAAACTTAAATTACTATTCGCCACGTAATTTACAAATAAATAAAACACATGAAAACTCATTTTTGAAAAATAAAAGAAGTTATTGTATACCAATAAAAATAAATGAGAGAAAAAATGTAAATTAAATAACGAGAACTAATTAATGTGTAAAAAAATAAAAATGACAAAAACATAAATTTCTTTTAAAAAAAACCATCAAAATTATTTAATTTATTTTAAATAAGTTATTTTAAAAATGACCATCAAAATTATTTAAATAATTTATTTAAATAAAAATGGCAAAAACATAATTTATTTTAAACCATAAAAATTTTGGTTACGATTTGAGTGTGGAGTTGATTTCAAATTGAAAATATTAACATTTTAAATTATTTAATTTTTTTGAATATTTAAATTATTTAAATTTTTTTGTTAAAATTGTTTTTTGAATATTTAAATTATTTAAATTTTTACGATTTAGAGTTGTTTTTGAATATTTATTTTAAATTTTTGCCAACGTAAATTTTTTAGATTGTTTACATTATTTAAATATTTAAAATAAAAAAATAAAATTTAAATAAAAGTAAAATTAAAATTAAAATTAAAATTAAAATTAAAAATTAATTAAGTTTTGTTTTATGTATTTGGTTCTGATTTGAGTGTAGAGTTGTTTTAAATTAAAAATATTAATATTTTAAATTATTTAAATTGAACTTTATTTTTTTAAATTATCCAATATTAACATTATTTAATATTAACATTATTTAAATTATTTAAAATTAAAAAAAAGAAGAAAAAAAAATTATCCAAATTCGGTCCTCCACGGAGGTTGACGTGGAGGACCACTTTCATTGCCTCACATGTACAACTTGAACATAAAGGGCAGTTTGGTAATTTAACAGTAAGATACATCACTAAAAAGTCAAAAAATTAAAAAAATTAAAAAATTCTTCCCAAACCAGGATTTTTAGCCTCAGGCTAAAATAGTTAAAAAAGTCAAAAAGCTAAAAAGTCAACTCAGTTCCCAAACGGGGGCATAGTATAGATTGAGATTAGCCCTTTTTTTAAAAAAAAATCATAAATGTAATTAGCCCTTTCAAAAAAAAAAGTTGTATAAAAGTCTTGATTTTTTTTTTTAAGATGGAGAAGTCTTGACTTTTACTCATCTGAAGTTGTTGGCATGTAAATTGGCCTGAAAAAATGTGGCCTCGCAAGAGCCCAGCCTAGGCCTGGGCTACATTAGGTCAGGGCCTAGTAAGAGGTCTTTGAAGTCCATCTCGGCCCAAGGCCTAGCCCAATTTTTGCAATAGGCGTGAGGAGGGTGGAGCAAAAGCTCAGTTAAAAACCAAAGTTCCTTATAGCTCTGGGGGCCAAAGCTTAGTCTTTTGAAAATTGAGGGCTCGTTTGATTAGCAAAATTAATAATAAGAGGATTAATAATTTATAAGATTCGTGTAAGATTAGTTATTTAGCTGGATTAGTGAGGAAAAAAAATCTCTTCTTTTTCACGTTTGTTTTGCAATGGATATGAAAATATATAATTCTAATTATATATTTGTTTTCATTATTAGTTATAAAATCAAAAAATTTATTAATTTTGTTGGATAGAATGTTCATTAAAATATAATCCAGATAATAAAACTAACAATCAAATAATGGAATATAATTTCAATCATATGTCATAATACTGATAAACAAATAGATCCTGAGATCCCTCCAAATTCCATTTGCAGATGATGAGACGAGATGAGATGATCGGGCAACATCCCCATTAGTTGGTGAGTGAAAGTGTTGCAAAAGAATTTCTATTACCACATTACATATATCTTTTTAGTTTTTTTATATTTTATTTTAAATTACTATTTTGTTTTCCAAATAAATTATTGTTAAGGACAGAAGGTGCCCACCTTTTCTCTCACACTACAAAATCCTGGCCACCGCCTTACCTGGCCTCTACCACCGTGACCCAGCAGCCTCCCCCACCCTTGTCATACCCTCTCCACCCTTTCTTTACTCTTGCAACACCCTCCTCTCCACCTTTAAAACCCTAGGTGTTACCTCACCACCTTGAAATCCTAGAAAATTAAGGAAAAGAAGGCAGGCAACTAAGAAGGGGTAGGAATGGAAAAATAAAGGGAACTGAGGAGGGGGCAACGAGAAAGAAGGGGGTGATGAACAGAGAGGGAAACAAGATGGAGATGATTGGGGAAGGGTGAAAGTTGAAGAGCTAGGGAGGTGGTAGTAAAGGGAAGGGCAATGCTGGGACAAAATTTTGTAATGATGAAGGTTAGGGTTTGAGATAAAAGTAAGGATGTAATCGGTTTGGTAAGGTCTGTATTTAAGTAAAAAATTACACTGAACTGATAATGTCGGTTTTATTATTTTGAATACTGATATATACTACTTCTCCCATCAAACTGTACTGAACCGAACAGATTGAAACGGTTTGATTTGGTTTGGTGCGGTTTAATCGGTTTAGGATTTTTCAAACTTAAGCCACTTTTAAATATAATTATTAATCTATATAAAAATATTAAATTAGTTATTTGTCTACCATTTCAAACATATCAAATCCATCCATTTAATACATACTTTTCAATTCCTAAATTAACAAAAATAAAAAGTTTAAAAATACTGAGTCTGTTTGGTAACGTTTACGTTTTCAGTTTATATTTACAAAAATTTTATAAACTAGTTTTTGTTTATTTTTTGTTTATTTTTAGAAAAATATAAACTACAAACGCGTTTGGTAATTGATAAAATGTTTAAAAAATATTAAAAATATAAAAAAGAGTGGTGGCAAGTGGCGACGGAAGACGGTGGTGGAAAGTGGTGACGGTGGGTGGTGGGTGGTGGTGGGTGGTGGCGGATGGGTGGTGAGTGGGTGACGGTGGGGGGTGGTGGGTGGTGGCGGGTAGTGGGTGGTAGCGAGTGAGTGGTGGTGGTGGTGGCGGTGGGTGGTGGGTGTGGATGGCGGGTGGGTGGTGGGTGGCGGGTGGTGGTGGTGTAGTGGCGGGTGGGACGGTGTGTAACAACCTCGCATCGATCTTGAATAACCACTGAATTAAATATTGATTATTGCTAAACTGAACCGCTAATGACTGATAAGTGGCTGGATGAACTCTGAGCAGTGAATGGGCTGGCTGAAATTGAATAAGTTTATCTATTGAATTGCATTTCTATCTGTTTGATTGAATGATTATCTGTTTGAGTTTATGTGTTTAAACTGTTAATTGAAGGCCTTATTGGCGGCCGATTTAGAAACCGTTTGAAGTTTTAGGACCAGTAGAATATTTCTGGTTTTATAGTATATTTATCTGAAAATTGATTAGGAATGATTAAATTAGATTAAATATTGATTAATTGCAAACTTGGGCTTAATTACAATTAGACCACACTAGTGGCCCACTATCTCACATACATTGAGTCTTCATTTGATCAACACAACTTTTCCTCAGCCATTTCCTTGCCTCCACCGAATATAGAGTGAGAAGGAGAGAATTGAGGGAGTTTTAGCTCATCTTGTAGGAATTTGCTTGGAATTGGTGCATCAATTGCCATATAGTGCTTCCATTCTTGAAATACAAGACTTAGGTGAGCGAAATCATCATCTCCTTGTTGTTTTTAAGTTCCACCTTGCATGTATCATGATTATAGGGAAGTAAGTCATGAATTTAGTTCATAGAATGTTGAATTGAAGCTTGTTTGTTGCATGCATGGTCATTTTGGTGTATTTGGAGTTGAATTCTTGGCTATTTGTCACATGCATGTTCATGGTATTGTTATAGTCCATGTTTTCAACTTGCTTTTCAAAGAATTGAGCTCATTTGAGCATGATTTGAAGCTTAAAATTATTTTGAATGCATGCATGTCATGTTTGAGCATTGTTCTTGAAAATGATTTGAAATTGAGTTTAATTGAAACACCCTTGGGCCTTGATTTCTTAAATTGAGCTTTAAAACTTGTTATTCTATGTGTTTGAAAGAGTTTTCCAGAAAATGGGCCCAAGAGGATCGAATTTGGAGCATCAAAACTTGGTTTGAAACTCAGAGGTCGAATCTGGATTTTCCAGAATTTGGCCGTCCGCTCGAGCGGGGGAAGTGCCGCTCCGGCGAAATTCATGCTCCCAAAGATCTTCTTGGAATTGTTTCTGATCGCCGGCGGAAAATCGCGCATCCAAAGATCTTGCTGCATCGGATCGCCGCCGAAGTTGACCCTCGACCGAGTACCTTTGTTGGCTTGTCCGCTCGAGGGAACCTGCGCTCGAGCGGAGGCCCTGTTTTCTGAAAATTCTAAAATTACTTTCGGTGCACATTTTCGCATCCTCATCCCATTCTAGGCATTCTTAGGCCTAGTTTAAGACATCTTAATGAGGATTTAGACATAGAACCACACCGAGGAAATTTAGGGATTTAATTACCATCCTTTCCGATTATGAACTTAGTGTGTGTTCTATTTGTTAACTGTTTAGGGTTGGCTCCCGGGGACGCGCTCTAGCTGCTATAGCCCAATCTCTGTGAGTAACAGATTGTGTAAAGATATGTTCAAATGGTTATATTTTGAATCTTGAATCGCATTGTTTATTGAACTGATATTGTTTATTGAATGAATGTATGTCTGCATTTCGTATTGTGGCATCCTTAGCATCCTTGTTATTGGTATTCTGAGCTCTGTCGGTTTCCTTGTGGAACCATCTTGTTTGATGGCCATCATTATTGTTGGGTTCTGTTAAGGCCGGTCCTTTTGGACCCTCTTGTTTATAGGCTAATGGATGTACCACATATGACTGATTGACTGAAATACTGAAAGATTGAAATACTGTATAATGAATTGATTTCATTACTGTAAGGGACATTCATTCATAACCTCTTTACACTGTATGTTATTCACTGGGCTTTAGCTCACTGTTTATATATATATGTAGGTTCTCAGCAACCAGACCGGAGCTAGGAGCGTGGGATTGGTCCCCAGTTTTGTCAAGCCAGCCTATGTGCCTCACTGCGAGGTTCCGAGTTGCCATGTTATGGCTTGGGGTGTTTTTGTGTCCCTATCGGTCTCCTCACTGTTTTGTATAGACTGTCTTCTGTTATACTGTACTGTTATCGAGGGATTCGATCCCCGTACTGACTGACTGTAAATGATTGTATAGAGTGTACTGTTTGAACTGTATGAATGCATAAAATGTTTTTGACATACAGATTTTCACAGCTCAATGGACACTAGTTATTTACTGTATTGGCTTCCGCCAGTTGAGACATACTGCTTGATCAGATATCGATGTAGGCCTTTGGTAATCTCGGATTCTTGGCGATTCTTGATGCTAAACCCATAGGGCCGGGTTTGGGTCGTGACAGACGGGTCGTGAGTGGTAGCGAGTGGATGGTGGTAGTGGTGGTGGCGGTGGCAGGTAGGTGGCGAGTGGGTGGTGGGTGGTGGTGGCGGGTGGGTGGCAGGTGGCTAGTGGTGGCGGGTGGTAGATGGTGGTGGCATGTGGGTGGTGGCGGGTGGTGGATGGTAGTGGCAGGTAATGGGTGGTGGCGTGTGGATGGCAGGTGGGTGGTGGTGGTGGTGGCGGCGGCGGCGGCAAGGGGTGGGTGGTGGTGGCTAGTGGGTGGCAGGTGGGTGGTGGTGGCGGAAGACGGTGGTGGAAAATGGTAACGGTTGGTGGCTAGTGTTGGGTGGTAAAAAAAAACTAAAAACTCAAAACGAAAACACATTTTTTGAGTTTACATTTTTTTGCCAAATTTATAAATTAAGACCACTGATTTATAAATCAAAAATTTACCAAACAAGTTTTTATTTGAGTTTTTAAAATTTTTGTAAATATAAACAAAAAATTGAAAGCGTAAGTGTTACCAAACGGCACCTAAAATTTTAAGAATAATGAGTTAAAGTTACGATTATATATAATAAGAGTTTACAAACTTAAGTTATAAAGATGATAAGATTAATTAATTAAGGTTATAAATACAATATATGTTGAAGCGGTCGGTTTCGTTTTAGATCGGTAACAAGGTGTTTAAACTGATACTGAATCGAAAACTAAAAAAATTCGAATTTAAAAACTGCACAGATCGATTCTTGTTAAAAAAACTGACCAAATATAATCGGTTTGGTCCAATTCAATCGGTTTGGTTGATTTTTTTGATTTTTTTACATCCCTAATTAAAAGATTGAAGATAAGCATATTATGAAGATTTATTAGTGTGAATTGAGCGAAAATCAAAATTATAAGTGTAAATTAAGTAATGGTGTAAACTAAGAGATATTTTGAAGGGTAAATAAAAGCTCTTGTGCTTCAATACAAATCAAATTTCAATTTAACCAAAATTACCCTTTTTCTAAATTCTCTCTCTACACATATATTGAGAAATTATCTTCTAAAATTGGATTTTTATCTTGAAATGAGTGTAGATGACAGTTTTTGTCTTGGACAACAATAATTTTGTCCCTACCTTGGATAGAGTAAATTGAAATGCATAAATTTTTTTCCCAAGATAAGACATAAAATATGTGCGTTTCACATATTGGTAAACTCCACATATGAGATTTATAATTTGTCAAATATTTGTGTTTGATTTTATAATTTTTATTTATTTATTTATTTATTTTTAATGTTCACACAACACAACTGCCTTGGATATATAACCCATTCTTAATGTGTGTGCGCGAACCAATTGCGGCATAGCCTAACTGATTGCCAAATTGTTGCAAATTTTCTTCTCACTTTCGTCTGGTGGAAAGGAAAAGAAAATGATTTTTTTTTATATCTAGATTATTACCAATAGAGAATGAATAATATGAGGTTCCAAGAAATTATTTAATACTTTTGGAGAGGAATAACTCATTTATATCACTATTCTCCCTATTCCTTCATAATTTAGTTTTTGTGCCAAACTTTGATACCACAATGATTTGAGCCGTTCATACGTAAACGTCACAATAAAGATTATTTGTGCAAAAATCCATCTTCATCGTATATCAATAAAAATAAATAAACAAATCGCATTTTGTTTTATAAAATTAGCGTTTTAAGTTTAAATTTATAGTTTCCGTCCATTTAAAAAACAAAATGTAATTTGTTCATGTGTTTCATCAGGTCCGGTAAAGTTGATTTTTTCGTAACTCATATTTAGTACTAAACTTATGAAATGAACGGTTCGAATCATTATTGTGAACTCAAGATAAAACTTACAAAAATGAGTATGGAAAGGAGTCATTTCCTTTTTGGAGCACGTTCTGGTGCTGTGAACTTATACTTATTGGTATTATTATTGAGAAAGATTATAGATAAACTAATTTGTACTGCATTTTCTATCACCTATTGAGTGAAACCCACACCATGTCACATGTAATGATATGAGCCTCATTCTTTAGTATGAGTATGCAATAAAAACTGCACGACAAAATAATATATCTTTAACTGTACTCTTCATTGATTGGATAGAATGATCGTGATTCGAATTCACATAGATCCAAAATAATCTTGACGTGGTAATTAAAAGGATGTACTTATACATAATTGATTCATATCTGATACAGAATGGATTGGCAGTTTCAAAATTGTTATTTCAACAAAAGATTTGAAGTAATACTATACATAAACCTATCTAGTTCAGATGAGGCTTCAAATCCAAAATAATAATAATAATAACAAGAGAAAAATAAAAAATAAGAAAAGATAGAAAAGAAGAACAATCACTGTTTCTTTTTTTTTTTTTTTAAAGCTTTGGAACAAAATATCTATTCTATTATTAAAAGGAAACAGTGATTTTGGTGTCATGAAGCTTTTACCACCTGTAAATTATATATATTCAAAAAAATAAATAAATAAATACACTTGCACGTCTCAATTGCCCTACACGTTTTGTTCCTACACTTGCACGTCTCAACTGCCCGCACTTTAATTGCCAATTATATATTTTTTACTTCATCCCTCACATTTGTTCCCTCACTTCTCGCTTCATCCCTTTGCACAAAAACAAACTTTTCAACAGATTTCCAATCTCACCATCAACGATTCCGCATCGGTGAATTCAATTTTGAAGTCAAATGTGTCGGATTTGAATGGGTTCAACCATGGCTGGAAGATTGGTGGTGGATCTGATTTTAATGGGTTAGGTTCTATTCCGAATTTGTATTTTTTTTATTTTCGGTGTAATACTGTTAGTTATACTTTCTATAAAAAAATTTACAAAATAAAATGTTTCATTGTGTTATTAGGTTAAAAAAAAAATCAATTATTATTTTTCTTGGTTTATATCAACATCTGTGTTTGTAAGTTTATATTCATTTTTTTTTTTATATATATTTTAAAAAACTGTGAAGCATAAAATGTGTGTAATTATTTAGACTTAGACTTAAAAAGTTTGGGATTTTTTTCCATTTGATTTGGACTATGTTAATCTATGTAAAAATGTATTTTTTAATTTTTTTAGTTTTATTTATAAAAAACTTCAATAATATTTACATTTTGTGCCTTTGTATATAATAAGCCAATTACAAAACCAAAATTATTATTGTACTCTATTAGTCAGAGTATGCATGTGTACAATTGACATCACTTTAACAACGTAAAATTCAAATTTAATGAATGTATATTGTTTGTAAATTAATTTTTATATGTATCTTATATATTTTTTTTCAAGATTCGTAAGATCTTCAGTCTTATCTTACCAAATTGAGATTTTATATGAATTTTTGTTGTACAGTTTTCTTTAGTTAAGATTATTAAATATTATATTTTCTTTAAAAAAAATTGAACAAATTTTAACATACATCTATTTTATTTATCAAATATCTTAATATCAAATGTTACATTCCACATTGTTATGCATGTGATTTATATGTGCATTATTAGAAATTTAATGTAAACTTCATATTATAATTCCAAACGAGTTTGCACACGCATCGCGTGTGCGCGGCCGCTAGTATTTATAAAAATCACATGTATAGACACAATATTATGTGGGACTCATGTTAAGTGATAGAACTTATATATGCATCTTGTGTCTTAATCGGTATATTAATTAATGTTCTTACCATTATTGTAAATATGTGAAAAAACTTACAAAAATATTATACAGAATGATGTATCAGGCCTTTCATTTGGAAACATAAGCACATCATTTTGGTCATAATTTATAAAGGTTCTACTACCACATTATTTTTGTTGTAAATTTTGTATGAAAATTCTAATAATTGAGTATTTTTATGATTCATTGTCTTCCTATTTAACAGAATTTATGTGTTTTTGCTCAGATACAGAACAATCATAACCTAAATAAATCAACGGCAAAACCTTCTCTTTCTAAGCAATTTCGATTCTATCACAGGTTTTCTTCTTGTTTCCTTAAAAGTGAGAGAGAGATTGCAGGATATTCCCTTTACAAAAGCAAAACAATGTTTTGTACTCCGTTTGGATGGGATGGATTGATGAGAAATGATAAGAAAGAAAACTGCTTTTTCATGAGTATATAAGTTGGGTGAGAAATGGTGAGAAATTATAAGAAAGAGAACTCACTGAATATTTATTTTAGGAAAATGATTTGTCCCTTTAAAAAAGTCTTCCCTAATCTCCCTAATGCCCAAAACGACTCGTTTTGGGCATTTTTTTTTTTTTTTTTGCCTTGGTTTGAAATTTAGAGAGATTAGGGGGCCAAAAATTAGGGAATGTAGTACAGCTCTTTATTTTCTCATCAAAAGTGGTGAGATTTGATAAAAAAATAAGTTGATCGGTTGTAAAATATTTACAATAACCAAAATTATCCCTTAAAATACAAATAAAGAAAAGAAAAGAAAAGAAAAGAAAAAAACTCAATCATATCTTACGATCCAAACATGAGTGTCAAAGCTATCATCATATTCAACGAAGTGAAGCAAAAAACAAAATATTAGAAATCAGTGCATAAGCACAATCTACAATCAATCAATTCATCGTAGAAGACAAACAAACCTTTGGGATATTGGATCTATTCATCGAGTTAGAAAGGAAGAAGGAAGTAGTAATGAAAGAGAACTCAGATATTGGCGCGGCTCAATCAAATCAAAACTTCACCGCCATGCATATAATATATATATACATATTTGTTTTTATCTGAGTGAACCATGCCAATATCAAAGTCACTATTTCATATATTTATATATCTATCTCTGATCTCATCTCCTAACAAAAATATCTCCCTCAAACCCTTTTCTATTCTTCATCCAATTCACGTATTTTCATTTGAAGACCATCAAAAAAACATATACCCAAAAAGAAAAGAAAAAAACCATAGTTTTGAGGAGGGAGACACAAAGACAGAGATGTGGAGGGTTGGAATATTGGGGATTTTAATAGGAGGGAAACATTGAAAACCGCTACTAACAAAGCAGAATTGAGGGCCACTGCATTTAACTCCATTATTCCTTTTCCATCTCTCTCACTCAGCGAAATGGAAAATTATTCACTCCAACATAATTCTCTCACATGAGTACAGGGTTTACAAAAAGTTGGCATGTGAGACAGTTGTATTCGATTTTATAATTAATTTTAAAATTATTAAATTCTTATAGATAATATGTGGTAATGTCTACATGGTATTTTCAATTAATAAAAAAATTATGAATTTAGTTAATGAATTTCCTAAGGACATTAGTTAGTAATGTTTAAATTGATTATACATACATATTATACACCTTCTCATGCATTATGTATAAATATTTTAATCTTTTTTTTATCAAGTGTGCTATATTGAAAATAATAAACTTGATTTTATTATTAAGAGTTATATTTCCAACATTTGGTTATGCGAGTTATCCTCCATAAAAAAAAATTTAAAAAAAGAACAAAGAAAAAGAAAAGAAAAGAGAAGTTTATGCTAGTTATAATCAAGGAATAATGGTATGCATGGTATTAAGAGTTATTAATTAATAGTATATTAATGTGTTAGCGGTTACAACAAGTAATAGAGTTGGTAGATTATAATGTGAGTGTGTGAGTTATATAGCCATGTAATTTATGTAATATATGAATGAGAATGAAAATGTGATGAGCAAAAGAATGCAATGATAATAATATGAGTGAAATACAACAATTACATTTTCTTCTTGAGTTCTCTTTCAAATTGTGTAAGTATTGTGTGCAGCCAATTTTATTTTTTAACACGTTAAGGCCCGTTTATTTTCAGAGGTAGAATGAGGAGAATTCATAGTGAGGAGATTAAGTAAAATTGTATTTGTTTGATGATAGTTGTTAATGTAGGGATTGTTAAATTATTTTTATATAAAATAAATATAAAAGAATAAAACAAATAAAAAAATACAAAACATTAAACATTAATGTTCATAAAAAAAAAATGCCCAACATGTAAAAAATTTTAAAAAAATAAAAAATTTCCAAAAAAAAATAAAACAAATAAAAAATGATTTTTACTTAACAAAAAATACAAAAAATTAAATATTAATGTTCAAAAAAAAAAAAATGTCCAACATGTAAAAAATAAAAAAATAAAAAATTTCTAGTCATTGGGACAATTTTTCTAATATCATCTCCACATTCTCCATCCCAATCCCCTTTCCAAGGCCTATCTTAATATCAAGGAATTAGGAGTCTACTTCCCATCTTTCAAAGCAAACACCCCATATAGTGAGTCTCATCACACTATCAATCTCAATCCCCTCCCTACAACCCCAAACAAACGGGGCCTAAGGACACTCATTAACAAAAGTCAAAAATTATAACACGTCCTAGGTAAAATTATTATTGTCTCTTAATTATCTAATAAAGATAATTTATCATATTTTACTAATAAAATTTTGGATTTGGCTTATTTAATGTTCACATTTCAAGATGAAATAACTTGAGAGGTTTGTAGGGCTCATCATAGGTCTCATTTTAATAATCCAAACTGTTCATGTTGTAGGACCTTAATATGTATTATCCATGAAAAAAAGTTAATTTGATTCGATAATTGTAACTGTTTTATGTTATCACATTTGTTTCCGAAAAATAGATAACAAACTCCACTCTCAAAAAGTTGGCTTGGTGGTCAAGGCTTGGGTGCTGTGGGGGTGTGCTCTCTCTAAGGTCTCAAGTTCGACACTTCCTAAGTACAAATAGTCTCTTGGGGTCATGTCTATACAAGACAAAGTCTCATGGCTTTAATTGGGACACTCACAAGTGGATTGTGGAATTTGTCTTTCGAGTTTTTTGGTCCAAAGGACCGGACGCCTAGTTATAAAAATATATATATATATATACTTTAAAATAGATCATCTAGTTTTTATAGATAAGCAAAATAAAATGAAAATGTTATGATTATCGAATCAACATAATTTGTTTATAAGTGATATACATTGAAAGCTCTATAAAATAAACGGTGCAGATCATTGAAACAGTACTTGTTTTGGGTCACATGACCCCCTCAAATTCTCTCATATTAAAATATGAATATGAGGTAAACTCAATTCTATTTTTTATTTATCAAGTGATTGATTTAGACCATCTCCAACGGTGTATCAGAGTTGATATCAAATTTGAATTTTGATGAAAAATGCACTGTTCACTCCTCCAACGGTTCATCAAACGCATCATCAAATCGACAATTCATCAAACGCTTCATCAAATCGACGACAGAATACTGATTTCACCAAAATACTGTTCCTGACCGTTGGAAAGAGGAGCCGGTTGACCAACCGGTTGCCCGGCCGGTTGACCAACCGGTCAACCAGTGAAAGGTTCAAAGAGTTCAAGGAAAATCAGTTCAAACCGTAAAAAAAAAAAAAAAAAAAATTTTTTTTGCCTAACCGGTTGACCGGCCGGTCGACCACCCGGTCGACCTTGAAAAAGTTCAAAAAGTTCAAAAAAAAGTTCAGAAAATTCAAAAAAAAAAAATATATATATATATATTTTTTGGGCTAGCCGGTCAACTGGCCGGTCGACCACCCGGTTGTCCTGGATGAAAATTTGATGAAAATTAAGGGTTGGAGCACTCAGTATCAGATTTGGTGAAAAGGCAATTTTTCGACTCAAATTTGGTGAAAAAAGTAGTGAAGCGTTGAAAATGCTCTTAGATGATCATATAAATAGTGTTACGTGTTTCACGACTAATGAATAATTACCTCCCTTCCCCCCCCCCCCCCCCCCCCCCCAAATGCCACGTGGTGCTTCAAACCATGTAACCACCATGTCTACTAGAATTTTTTATATTTTTTATTAAAATGATATATAAAAAAAAAAGAATGCATAATTAATTTCTTAGTAGTGACTTAGACTTTTTGATTAAAATAAATACTTTTCAAACTTGCCCAGAATTGTCTTTTTAAGAGGAGGAAGATCCTGAGGAGTCTCAAAAACAATGGAAAATCTTACAAAAATTTATAAATTTATTAATATTATTTTTAGTTTTATTTTATTGATATGCCAATGCAAAAACGAAAATTTGAAATTTACAAGTTTCACATATATAATATTCCAAGTATCACATGAGTAAGTAAATATATATATATAATGCTATATAAATTAAAATTATTTAGAAATTATTTTACTTAAGGCACCTATCATCACATCATTAAAGTGAATCTTATTTTAATTTTTACAATTTTATCATTACATGATAGTAAAAATAAAATAAAATTGGTTAATTTATTCCCCCCAAAATATGCAAAATATATATACACATATCAAATTTATTAATTTATGAATAATGCCACAGAAACCAAGACCAAAAATAAAATCAGACACAATGTTTCATAAAAGTTTCACGTGTAAATCTCACTTTTTATGAGATATTTGTATTTCATCCTATATTCGTTCTTATATGTACTTAGACTTATTGCTAATTTATATATATAATTTATCCAAAGAAAATTTGTTTTAAAATCACTGCCGTGTTAACAAACAGATCACCCATGATGGTGGGTGATGGTGATGGTGATAGTGATGGTGATGGTGATGCTCTCTCTCTCTCTAACACTCTGTTTGCACAGGAGAGGAATTTGGTGAGAAAAGAAAATAAATAGTGAGAATTAAAAATCCTTCACTAGTTTGAAAATGATGAAGTAGTTAATATACAACGGGTACCTAGCAGAGCGGGTCGGATTGATCCACGCTTCTCGCACCAATATCCGAGTGATTTAACTCACCAATGAACCTGCAGATAAGTTCGACGGGAAATGGGGAGTCCCCTAGTGAACCCTCCGACGAGTAAGTTAGAAAGAGAAGTAGAGTGTAGAGAGAGATTGGAGATAGAAAGCTTAACTTTCTTCTTGTCTTCAACGTTTGCTTATATCCTTTGGTCATCATTTCGCTGTCCCTTCCGACCTGTCATCTTGGCCGAAAGTCTATGCTGTAGCTTACCTTGTTCAAGGCAAGGGGGTGCTGTTCTGACGGAGAGGTGTTGTCGTAATAAATGCTGTGATGGGCTGCATTAATGGTGATGTGCAGTGGTAATAACTTTGTAGATCTTTGTCTGCTGATGTGGCTTGTTCTTTACCTGCCGTATGTCTGAATGTCATTGGCTCTTTATGCCACGTTGATTCCAACTGTTCTGGACTTCACCAGCTAGGCTATGTATTGGGCTCCAAGTGATGGGCTTGGGTTGTTCATAGTGGGCTATGGCCTTTATGGGCTTATCTACGTCTGTAGTCCCCTAGTCCCGAGTGCAGCTTTAGTCCAACGAAGGGAATACTAATGAAAAGAATGAGGGTGTTAGAGATTGGCATGATGGAGGTCGACCGGCAGGGGTGACCGAGTGGGTGGACCGACCGCGAGGTGGACCGATCGTGAGATGGACAGAATGGAAGGGAGGACCATTAGGTGGACCGACCACGAATCGTGGCCGAGTGAAAGGGCTGACCATGAGGAGGGCCGACCGCGAAGGTTGGCCGAGTGGGAGGGCTGACCACGAGGAGGGCTGATCGCGAAGTTTGGCCGAGTGGAAGGGCTGACCATGAGGAGGGCCGACCGCGAAGGGTAAGGTGGAGGGGCGTGGGGCTCAAGAGGCGGCGTGTCACGTAGTGATTTGAAGTGGAAAAGACAGGGTAAGGGAAAGAGACAGTGGATCGTGGTCGTACACGTGGCAATATCTCGTGGGGGGGAGTTTAGGCGTTGGATCAGAAATGAAACGATAGGTCATTATGGGTGTTGAAAAAACAGTTTTGGCGGATGTTTTGAAAAGTTTTCAAACTGGCTTAAATTAATTGCGATCCTTAGAATACGGGCAAGCCTTGGGCTTTTGGCATTATTCGATTTACCTACTTCTTTGCGAAAAATCAAAACATCTTAAGTGTTAACTCCTTTGTTGCTGACGATACACCTCTGCAACATTTTTTCAATTTCCTTACACCTGCATCCGAAGCGATTCGCAGACATACCATAGGAATGGCCCAAGAAGAAGCTGTGAATGTCAGGGTGGATCCGCTTGGTGATGATGATGCAGTGGAGTTAGCAGAACAGTATAGGACGAAGAGGCGAATGGAGAGGGTGGGGGAACCGGTGGTGCTATCTCATGCTTCCACCATGATAGCAGCTTCGAAGCCAATCAGCCAGGCGGAACCAGATCACTGGCACACGAAGGCTGACAAATTAACGGTTACCGCGGCGAAGTTGGAGGCTATTCGTGAAAAATACCAGGTGCTTGCTGAAATAGAGTTATTGTTACCGACGTCAACAAAAAGGCCATCCGACGCAAGACCGGGGGAGTTTGCCCTTTACGAGGAAGCATTGAAGGGAGGACTGAGGCTGCCACTGTCGCAAGTGGTGGTAAATGTCCTGAACCGTTTGGAGGTGGCACCGGGCCAACTAATGCCCAATGCGTGGAAGATTGTACTGGCCTGTGCAAGCGCGTGGCCGAAGGTGAACGAAGGGGCGTCCATGACAGTAGATGAGTTTTTCGCATGTTATAAGGTCTCAGGACAACAAGAGACTTGGGTGACGTTGCAGGCGGCGGCATGAAGGGATCTGGTGGCGGGGCTGCCGTTATCAATTAAAGGTTGGAGGCCGCGGTGGTTTTATTTGTCTGCGAATGAAGGGGCTGGGGTGCGCACGGTGTGAAGAGTGCCCACCAAATCTGTAGAGCCAAAACTGGGAACAGCGGCAGAGGAGAGAATAAAGAAGGTGAAGGCATGGCGGGAGAAGGAGGGGGTCAAATGGGACGAACTCGTTCAACCCTCAGCCTTGTTTGGAGCGGGGTTGGGTCCTCAGCTGAGCGATGGAAATCTGGGGCGAGCTAAATTGGAGGCGAGGAGGAAAGCGCAAGAGGCTGAGGATATGGCCATCCTCGCCAAAGCCAGTAAGTTCAAAGAGTCCCAGGAAGACCGACCGCCAAAGCCGATTGCAAGGGAGAGGATCCGACCTCGCCCCAAACCCTTGGGAGAAAAAGACTTAGGTGGATTTGTGCCCCGACCGCCCCCAATAGATCCTTTGAAGGAGAGGGCTTTGAAGGAGATGGAGGTGGGGGGTGTGGTAAAGAAGAAAAGGAGGGTGAGGAGGAGTGAAGAAGAGCCTACCGTGAAGAGGAGGAGGGAAGTGATGGTAGAAGAGACCAGCGTGGCCAAGGAGGCAGAGAAGGGGGGAATGGAGGAGACCCTAGGAGGGGTGGATGTCCCAGAAGTGGTGGACATCGCCTCAAAGAGAGTGGAGGTCGTCCCAATAATGGTGGAGATCGCCTCAGAGGTGGCGAGGGTCGCCTCCGAAATGCAAGTAGAAGGTGGGGCGACTAGCCTTGAGCCAAGGGGAGGAGAAGCGACTAGGGGTCCTGCGCCCAGGAGGTGTCGGTGAGCCAGGATCTACTACGCTTGTAGTGGTGGTTTGGAGAGGAGAAGAAGGCCAGCCAGGTCTGGTCGCCTTGTGGGGATCGTGGATGAAGCAGCCATGCGCTCAATAGCCAGATTCAATGAGGCTGAGTTGCTGAGGGGGTTATGCTCTGCTTAAATGGAGGTAACCACCTTAGCAGGAGCTTTGCTGAGAAAGGCGGCAGCTGCAAAGATGAAGGCAGATGAGGCCAAGGCTCAACTTGCCAATTTCAAAAGGGAGAGTGCAGGGTGGAAGAAGGCTGCATAAGGCGTGTGCTCCAGGGGTTGGCAGGAAACTGAAAAAGCAAAAAAGATGCAAGTGTTGGCCATTGTTCACAGCAATGTTGCCGACCGAGCCCAAGCTGAGCTGAGCGCGGGCAAGTTGGAGCTAGAAAACGAATGTCGCAGGGTAGTGTCGCTCGAGTTCCAACTTGCTAGCGAGCAGAAGAAGTTGGGAGATGCTCAAAAAACCTGCGTGGTTGCCGTCGAACGATTTGAAGAGGCTATGACCAGCAATGAAGATTTGCGCGCCTAGCAGATCAAGGAAAAAGAGGACGCAGATCGGATGATTGCTGGGCTGCAGAAGAAGTTGGAAGACGAGCGGGCTAAGGCAATAGAGGTGAGGGCGAGCCTTCAGAAGGAGTTGGAGAAAGAGAGGGCTAAGGCGACCTCTGAAAAGGCGAGCCTGCAGAAGGAGTGGGAGGAAGAGAGGGCCAGGACGGCCTCTGAAAAGGTGAGCCTGCAGAAGGAGATGGAGGGAGAGAGGACCAAGGCAGCCTCTGAAAGGGCAGCATACCCCGATCTGTATGTTGCAGCAATATAACAATTCAAGGGGTCTGCTGAGTTTCAGATGGCGATCGACGCTGCGGTCGCCAACAGTGTGGCGAGGGAGGTGTCTGGGGTTGAGGCGGGACGCATCGTGAGCGAGGCAGTGATCGAGAGCTTCCAGCGGTCAGACTTCTATAAACATGAAATGACTGAGTTCTGGGACAGTGGTTGGAAGATGTTCAAGCGTAAAGCTGAAGAACTGTTCCCAGACTTAGACCTGAGTAGTGTAAAAATTGACGACGACGATGTGGCCCAACCCCCCTGGATGAGGGTATTGAAGAAGAAGACCTCGTGTCCAGTGAGGAGGAGTAATTGAAGAAGAAGAAGAAGAAGAAGAAGAAGAAGAAGAAGACCTTGTACTTAGGGTTGTATTTGTGTGTGTGTGTGTGTGTGTTTTTTTTTTTTTTGAATTACTGTAATGAACTTATGTACAAATTTGTGAATAAATAAAATTTCAGTTGTGTTTTCATTCGACTGTCTGTGCTTGTGCATCTGAAATGAATGAGAATGGTGGCTTGTGTGCATCTGCAAAGTGGAGATAAAGTTGTAATAAAAACTAAATTTAAGAACTCCTCAATGTAGAGTGGAAGTGAATCTGTAATAAAAACTCAATGCAGAGTAAAGTTAAAGGCTCCTTAATGCAAAGTGAAATTGAACTTCTAATAAAAACTCAGTGCAGAGTAAAGTTAAGAACTCCTCAATGCAGAGTGAAATTGAACTTCTAATAAAAACTCAGTGCAGACTAAAGTTAAGAACTCCTCAATGCAGAGTGAAATTTAAAATGTGATAAAATTATGAGTTTGTGTTTGCCACACTGCTGAAGTGGATGAGAGTGGTTTATTGGAGTTAGGCTTGACTAGTAAGGAAAGAGGTTGACTTGTAAAAGTTGATGGAGAAGAAAATAATCTGACTAGTAAAAGAAACATATAAGAACGTCGTTGGGATTTGACTAAGTGCAAAGTGGTGTAAAAACTTGGACCTGGAATTGTGACTAAGTGTGTCTACTAATGCCACAAGTATGCGTGCTCAGTTAGGGCTAAGCTGTGATTTACTGACGTTGCAAGTAACTCAGTTTGGACCTGGAATTGTGGCGCCCAGTTTGGCTGAGACTTGTCATGCTTGGTTTGGCCGAGTGCTTCATGCTCAGTTTGATTGAGGCTTTTAAAGCTCAGGCTGGCTGAGGCTTTGGTGCCTCGGCCTGGTGAGGCTTTGGTGCCTGGCCCGCCGAGGTCGCTGGGCGCCTGGTCTGGCCGAGGTTGTGGCGTTCGGTCTGCCGAGACTTTGGTGCTCGATCTGGCCGAGGCCGTTGGCCTTTGGTCCAGTCGAGGCTATTGGCGCTCGGTGCCGAGGTCTGCCGAGACTTTTGGTGCTTTCGATCTGGCCTGAGCTTGTTACGAGACTTTTGGTGCATTTTACGAGGCTTTTTAATAAGTCTTTTAATCAAAATGTTATTGAGACAACACACAGATAGCTGAGATATAAAATTGTTGTCATGGAAAGTGTGATCCAGCTGATCAAAATTTACATTATGCCAGGGGAGAACAAGTATGTTCATGTGTGTAAATTCGTCAAAAAGAAAATACAATAACTGAGCAATAAAAAGTAGGAGTTTATTGAAAGTAACGCTTCAAATGCTCGGCGTTCCACGGGTGGGGGAGATCTCGACCTTCCATGTCCTGAAGTCGGTAAGTGCCTGGCCGTGGTTGGGCTTTCACAATGTAAGGTCCTTCCCACTTGGCTGCCAGTTTACCTTTAGTCGGATTTTTGGTGGCAAGGGTTACTTTGCGTAAGACAAGGTCCCCTACGGCGAACTCCCTTGGTCGGACTCTGCGGTTGTAGTGTGTTCTCATTTTCTGTTGGTAGGAGGCCAGTCGGACTGTAGTGGTTTCTCTGAGCTCTTTGATTAGGTCAAGATCAGCCCGACGGAGCTCTTCGGTTAGCTCTGGGTTGGGGTGTAAAACCCTTACGGTAGGCAGACTGACTTCCACTGAAATGACCGCCTCAGCGCCGTATGTTAAGCGAAAGGGGGTCTCCCCAGTGGGAGTCCGGGCGGTAGTACGGTAGGCCCAGAGTACATTCGGTAGTTCCTCAGCCCAAAGTCTTTTAGCAGCTTCTAGCTTAGTTTTGATGATCTTCAGAAGAGAACAGTTAGTAACCTCGACTTGGCCATTAGCTTGGGGATGACCTGGGGAGGAGAAACAGGGCTGGATCTAGAGGTTTGCACAGAATTTCCTGTACTTGGCGTTGTCGAATTGTTTGCCGTTGTCAGAGACGATGGCTTGAGGGATGCCAAATCTGCATACGATCGACTGCCAGATGAATTTGGTTGTGTTCTGCTCGGTGATGGTGGCAAGGGGTTCTGCCTCTACCCACTTGGTGAAATAGTCAATGGCGAAAATCGTGAACTTGGTCTGGCCTCGGCCGGTGGGAAGTGGACCAACTAAGTCGATCCCTCATTTGGCGAACGGATAGGGACTGCAAAGTGTGATCAGTTTTGTAGGAGGAGCATGGGGGATGTTGGCAAAGCGTTGACACTTATCACATTTGAGGACGAAGTCAATCGCATCTTGGTTAAGAGTAGGCCAGAAATAGCCAGTGCGAAGTATTTTGTGGGCTAGGGACCTGCCGCCTGAATGATTACCACAGATACCCTCATGGATTTCTCGCATCACATAGGTGTAGACACCCCGTTTTTGACCGTCCTCAAGACTTGGACGTCACCGTTTGAACACCCGGTGATCATCCATGTTTGTGTTCGTTTGGAGTTCCCGGGGGGTTCGGCTACGCGCCTTGCCTCAGGATCTCCGAACTTGACCGTGTTGTGTCTGGTTTTGCACCAAACACTTGTGTTTTGTCTTGGAAGGGCAGGGAATGGCTTATTAGCCATCCCCACACACCACCGGCCCTCCCCTACCATCACCGGCTACACATTGGTTCCACCAGCACTATTTTGTTAAAAGCTTTGGCCGGTCGGCACTATATGTTGCCGACCGGCACATTTTTGTGCTGATGATCCCTTTTGTGGCCGGCGTGCACCCTGTACACCTCTGAGGCATGGTGCATGCCAGCTGGAATGCACCCTCACACTCCCCCGTGCACAGGTGTGGCCATTTTGCACCCTTTGCACCCTCGAACCCTCTAAGCTTCTAGGGGCTTGACCCTTGGGCCACAGCTCCTTGGGGAAGCTTGGCTATGCCTTGGCTTCTCCAAGCCAAGACCCTTCACCCCTTTGAACCTTTTCCTTTGCTTAGCCACTAAGTTTGGCCTTGCCTTGGCCTATATAAACACCACCTCTCTCCCTTTGAGGGGGTTAGCCATTTTCAACACGTAACCCAGGCTTCTATATCTATATATCCGTGTTGTACTCTCTCTCTATATCTCACTCTCTCTCATCCTTGTGTGTGTGTTTTGAGCCTAAATAGTGTGTTTTTACCTCACTTTTGCACTAATACACACACCATTACACCTTGTTTCGAGATTGAGGGACTTGGAGGGTTGTTTGTTGAGTTTTTGGACTGGTTTTGATCACTAGAGGAGGGCTGCACCACCTGTTCTTTAAGTGTTCTTCAAGGGTGAGCTAGTTACTTTAGTTTCCCCATTTTTGCAACTAGTTTTTACCTATCTTGCTTTGTGTTTTAGGCTTTGTGTATAACTAAAAAAAGTCTTATTTTTTCTTGCTTTTGAACTCTCATTAAGGTTGTTTTATGGTTTGAGTGCAAACTCACCCTCTTAAACCTTATTTTGGCCTATTTGGTTGCTTTTCTTTGAAGCCTTGTTTGCTTTGTTGTTTTTGTCTTCTCATCACTGAAAATTAGAGGGTTTTTAGTGTTGAGGAAAGTGTTTTGAAGTCTTGTATAGGGGAGGGACACCGCTCTCCCCTTTGTCCCTTTCTTGCCTTTGTCTTTGGCCAAAAGGGTAGCATGCATGAGTGGTTGCATTTGGCTTCATTTCAGAGTTTTTCTTGGTGTTTTGGAGCATGTTTAACCTCTGTCTAATGTGGGTTTGTTGGCCCTTAACATGCTTTCTATACTTGCTTTGTACCCCTCCATTTTGTTTGGAAATGTGCAATGCCATTAGCCTAGTATGTCCTCATGTTTTAGCCTAACATTTTGAAGCACTTGATCATGATTTGTCATGTTTTAGATCTGTTAGCCACTGATTTTTCCATGTTTGGTGTGCTTGATGTGGTTACTTTGTGTTTTGGCTTGTAAGCCTTAAGCATATTGACCTCTAACATGCTTAGCTTGGACCATCCTCATGATTTGGCATCATTTAGGGTCATATTTCAGTCCACAAATCATGTTTGTATGTTTGCATATGTGGCTTATTTCATGCTTTTAGGGTGTGCCCTTTTATGCCTAGGAATAGGCCTTATGCAAGCTTGTATGTTTAGAGCATTTCGGGGCTGCCATATCAAGGGGATTTGGGTGTGTTTTTGCATGCTAGAACTCTGTTTTTATGTGCCTAATATATGCCATGAGTAGTTATGATAATGGTAGTAAGATGCTCTCTTTGGTGCTATAGGTTTAGGCCCATTTGTTTGCATGCTTGCATGAGTGTTGGTCTACTATTTTGGGATGTTTTGCTTTGTTTTGGGGAGGTTTGAGGTCTGCCCTATTGTGTTTAAGTCCACCATTGCACATTTATTTGATGCTTGTTGCATGCTTGGTCAATATAGTCTTGACATATGACAATCCTATTGCCTTAAGTGCCCATATTTGCATCACACTTTGTATCTTGCATACCTAGTATTGCACACTTGTCATAATATGTTGCATTACATTTGGTATGTCTTGCATTTCATCTCACATTGCACCATTTGAGCCATGTTTGCATAACATGCATTGCATTACTTGGTTTGGGGTGTCAAACCAAGTGTGAGAAATGAGGGTGTTTGTACTTCAAGTGACAAAACACACCTCAATTCTCATGTCACTAGGGCCCTTGATCTTGACATGATAGGGACTTAGTTCTCATTTTGTATGTTGCATGCATTTTTACATTGAAATGCAATCTTGGTTCCTTAGGTTATCATGTACCAAGATGCATAATTGATGGCCCAAGAACCAAGGGTCATGCTTCCTTGAGTCCCATACATGATAGGGGGCATTGGCCATGCTTACATTTGTTCAAAAACTCCATGTCATGCCTTTGCATTTGCTTGTTCTTTGTCAAACCGTCTCTCTGAGGAATTTTGTGCCGACCGGCAGTATATAGTGCCGACTGGCACTATATAGGTGGCCGATAACCTCATGGACAGCCGGTGGCTATTTTGGATGGCCGGTGGACGTTTCCTACAGCCGGTGGTGTACAGAAGCATGCAAGGAAGGCATCCTGAGACTTTGGTAATTTTTGGAGAGGCAGGGCAGTAAAGACAGAAGCAACAGTGGCATAGCGCGGGTTTTCTGGGCAAGTCGGATTCGAGCATGCATCATTCGCGCATCCCGAGGCAGGGCTGAGGCCCCTTTCTTTTCTATAATGAATTTAATTTGATAATTAGAAATTTTGTAATAATTCATTATGTATTTGGACTGTATTATTCTCGGACTGTATATTCTTTTGGTCCCTCCGAGCGAGGGCGAATCTGTAATAAGTGTGGGTGAGTGGTGTGTATGTCTTCCAACCCCCATTTCTTTCTCCCTTTTATTTACCTGCTTTTGATGGTAGATTAAGGCACGTTTATTTTATCATACCTTATGCAATGCATGCGTGCATCCATGCATTTGTTGACATGCACCGGGCTCGGTACATCACGCTAACTGCATTGCATTTCAATTCCTAAATTGAATACTTGTTACTTGTAGCATTTCACATGCCATGCTTAGGATAGCTGAGCTTGTCTAGATTACACCATTGCATGTGATGCATTAGTCACTCTAACATGAACTAGGACATGAATGTTTGCTAACTAGTTTATTGTTTTGGCACGGAGTACTAGGTAAGTTTTTATGCTTTAACATCTCGTATGCGTGTGAATGTTAACATGATAGTAGGCTTACCATGCGGCTAGTTGCTTATGTGATATAATTGTTTGAATGCCTGTGGGTGGAGGTTGGATTGCTTGAGTTGGAAAAATTCATTGAAATCCGTGCTTTAGACTACTTGCGGGTAGTAAATTTCAAAACGCTTTCAAAACGAACGGGTATGCAATGCTTATTTCCAAATTAGGCAATCTAGTCTATACTTGTTTGCTGTGCGCATAACATAGTAATTCTAGGCTAATAACCGGAACAAGAGCATGTAATGTTTTCAAAATCGGATATCACGGTTAGTAGAGGCCGGTCTTCGGACCGGGCGAAAGGGGGTGCTCATAGTTGACCTTCCCCGATCGTACCCAAGCTCCCGAGCCAAGACAACTTTGGTGATGACGGACATGTGGCCTTCGGCACCGAGTCAGGGTTTCCTAAATTTCCCATTTTTAAAATATTTAGGTGGCGACTCTGTATCTTTCAAAGCAGTCCATGTTTGGCACTACTTTTCAAAAATCTGTTTTCTCAAACAATTTGCCAGGGTTGGACTCTTTGGTTCAGATTACGAACCGCAACAAACAACAAAACAGGGGAGTCCGAACTGTAGAAGTGAAGCCCACGGGCGCGTCTACAATAGGTTACTTGAGTCGGGTTAAGGCATCGCAGATACGGGCGTGAAAAGCCACGTTTGTACAAGACACCATTGACGAGAGTGTAATTGGACGACCGGGCCCTAACCTTGGCGGCTTGCTGTTGGTCATCAGGAAGTTCCTCCGTTGTCAAAAATAGAAAGATGTTCGATGCCCAAGGGATAGGCTCATTCTGGAGGAACTGTACTTCTTACTGGTCGGGGGAAATGGCAGGG
The DNA here is from genome assembly GCA_025200525.1 of Camellia lanceoleosa. Taxonomy (NCBI): domain Eukaryota; kingdom Viridiplantae; phylum Streptophyta; class Magnoliopsida; order Ericales; family Theaceae; genus Camellia; species Camellia lanceoleosa. The sequence goes on along the minus strand of CM045759.1, from coordinate 78,693,598 downwards.
TGGGCTAGGTACTCGAGACGGACACCACGGTTGAGGTCGGATTGGTCTACGGAAGCCAACTGAGCCATCTCATCTGCCTTAGAGTTTTCTGCCCGAGGAATGTGTTGGATGTGAAAAGTATTGAAAAGACGAACAAGAGGAAGTGCAATATCCCTGTAAGCCCGCATTGTGTCCTCATTTGCATCGAATTCTCCCATAATTTGTCCGACACTGAGCTGGGAGTCGTTGAACACCCGGATGTGGCTGACACCAATGTCCCTGGCTAGGCGGAGACCTGCTATCAATGCGTCATATTCAACCTCATTGTTACTGGTATCGAATAAGAAATGGAGAGCACATTTGAAATAACCACCCTCAGGGGCGGTGAGGATGAGACCAGCCCCGCTGCCTTCTTTGCGGGGATGATCTGTCGACGTTGAGAGTCTAGGAATGAGGGTCTTTTGGCTCGGTAGGGGTTGGTGGTGGAGGGGCTGTGGTTGGAGTGGGATTAGTGAACTCTAGGATGAAATCGGCAACAACCTGCCCCTTAATTGCCGTCCGAGGTCAGTAAGAGATGTCAAACTGGCTGAGTTCAACTGACCATTGCATGAGTCTTCCAGAGAGCTCTGGTTGTTGCATTACCTTCTTCAAAGGTTGGTCGGTAAGGACCACTATGGAATGTGCTTGGAAGTAAGGACGGAGTCGTCTGAGGCGGTGACCAAGGCCAAGGACAATTTTTCTAACAGTGGGTAATTCTGCTCCGCTCCCCTGAGAGCCCGACTAATGTAGTAGACCGGCCGCTGAACAGAGTCGTCTTTCCTGATAAGAGCTGCACTGACTGCGGTGCTTGAAACGGCTAAGTAGAGGAAGAGGGGTTCACCCGTGATTGCCTGAGATAGGAGGGGGGATTGGCCATACACTGCTTCAACTGCTGAAAGGCCTCTTCAGATTCGGTCGTCCATTCAAAAGTTTGTCGAAGAACTTTGAAGAAGGGAAAGCACTTATTCATTGCGCGGGAAATGAAGCGGTTGAGGGCGGTTACTCGGCTAGTGAGTCTCTGAACCTCCTTGACCGTTCTGGGTGACTGCATTTCAATCAAGGCCTTAATTTTTTCAGGGTTAGCTTCGATGCCGCGCTGACTGACCATGAAACCCAAAAACTTCCCAGATCCTACGCCGAAGGCGCACTTCTCCGGGTTGAGTTTCATTTGGTACTTACGTAGGGTGGCGAAGGTCTCTCGCAAGTCGGTCAGATGATCAGTAGAGAGTTTGCTCTTGACGAGCATGTCGTCGACATATACTTCCATATTTTGACCTATCTGATAATGGAAAACAACATTGACCAACTGTTGGTAGGTGGCCTCAGCATTTTTCAGTCCAAATGGCATCACACGGTAGTGGTAGGTACCTTGATCGGTAATGAAGGAGGTGTGTTCTCGGTTAGACGGGTGCATCAGAATTTGGTTGTACCCAGAGAAAGCATCCATGAAACTGAGCATTTGGCGACCGGCTGTAGCGTCGACCAGCAGGTCTATGCGGGGAAGAGGATAACTATCTTTGGGGTAGGCTCGGTTAAGGTTGGAGTAGTCGACACAGAGTCGCCATTTGCCATTGTTCTTGCGGACTAGGACCACGTTTGATAACCACCTAGGGTAGTCCACATTTTTGATGAATTGGGCCTCAAGGAGCTTATCAACTTCTGCAGTAATAAGAGTATTGTGCTCCGGATGAAAGATGCGCTGCTTCTGGCGGTAAGGTCAGAAATGGGCTTCAATGCTGAGGCGATGGGTTATGAAGGAGGGGTCAATACCCGGCATGTCTGAATGGGTCCAAGAAAATACATCATTGTGCTCGGTCAGGAGGGCAGTAAGGTCGGCCTTAGCTTGGGGGGATAGTTGGCTGCCGATTTTGGCAATTTTTGCTGGGTTGGTGGGATCGATGGGGACTTCAATAAGTTCTTCCACTGGTTCCGCCCTAACCAGCTCGTCTTCGTCTCTGACATCGAGTCCTTCGATGATCATAGCCTCTTTCAACTTGACTTCTTTGAGCGAGGCGACATAACATTCCTTAGCCACGGTCTGCTCTCCCCTCACTGTCCCGACCCCAATCGGTGGGAAACTTGATGGCTAGGTGATAAGTTGATATAATAGTTTGGAAAGCATTTAGGGCGGTACGACCAAGGATGATGTTGTAGGCAGAGGGGCAGTCGACAACAAGAAAGGTGAGCAGCTTGGTGGTCTGGCGCGGGTGCTCGCCAATTGTGATGGGGAGGTCGATGGAGCCAATGGAGGTCACCCGGTCACCAGTGAAATCAACCAAGGGGGTTTGGAGAGGGGACAGACTTTCTTCCCCAATCTTGAGTTGGAGGAAGCAATTGAGGAAAATGATGTCTGAAGAGCTGCCGTTGTCTATGAGAACCCATCTGACCTTGTAGTTGGAGAGGAGAGCCGAAATGACTAGAGGGTCGTCATGGGGATAACGAATGCCCGTGCAGTCGGCATCTGTGAAGGTAATAGGCTCGGTCCATTGCCTGGGTTGTTTGGAAGGTCGGTCCAATGTGGCAACCTCTTTGTCTGAGCCTTGCCTTATTTTCCTGAGTTCTGCCCGCTGAGTCGAACGGGATGGTCCTCCACAAGCAAGCCCGCTAGAAATAACTCTGATTTCTCCAACAAGTGGGGGGGATTAGCTTGTGTCCGAGGTTGCTGTGGGAGACGATCGTGGCCTTGATTTGGTTGGGTTGGCTGCCGGGGGGGAGTGCGCCGGCGGGTGTTTCTGGTAGGTTCTGCCCTTTGTCTCTGTTGGGGGTGGGTGTCCGTGAACCGGCTAAGACGTCCCTGACATATGAAGGTCTCGACCTGATCCTTGAGGTTAACACACTCATCGGTATTATGGCCGTGGTCCTGGTGAAAATGGCAGTATTTGGATTGGTCCTTCCAATTGGAAGGGGTTCTTGACGGTTGGGGCCATTTGAGGGGGTAGTCCTGCTGGATCTGGTTGAGGACTTGTTCCATAGGGAGTTAAGGGGTGTGTACCACTCGAACCGATCGGACGGTCGGGCAAGTATCGGCTGGTCGGCTCGGGGGGGTCGATCGGTATAATGTGGTGTTTGGGTATTATACTGGGTGTGTCTAGCCTCTGAGTCTTTTCGTTTTTCTCGGGGGGTCGGGTGTTTTGCTGTAGGGTCTTGGCGGGCGGCTAAGGAATCTTCGGCGTTCATGTATTTTCGAGCTTTGGAAAGTAAGGCTGCCATGGTGGTGGGGGGGTTTTTAGAGAGGGAGAAGATGAAGTCAGATGATCGTAGTCTGGCCATGAAAGCTGTGAGGATGACCTTATCGTCGTTTTTCGCCACCTGCAAGGCTTTGGTGTTGAAGGGAGTAACGAAACTGCGCAGGGACTCCCCCTCGGTCTGGCAGATGTTGAGGAGTTGGGTTGACGGACGGTGTTGGCGCTGGGTTCCAATGAAGTGACTGAGGAAAAAGTCACTGAGATGCTGGAAAGTGGAGATGGAGTCTGCTGGTAACTGGCTGAACCACAGTCGAGCTGATCCCTTCAGGGTCACGGGGAAAGCTCGACACATGATCTCGTCAAGGAAGGCATGGAGGATCATGAGGGTTCAGTAGGTCTCCAGATAGTCAACTAGGTCTGTTGTACCATCAAAAGAGTCAATGGTGGGCATCTTGAACTTGGGGGGCAGGGGTTTGTCTCGGATGGAGGCAACAAATGGTGAGTTGGCCGTGGTAGAGGGTTTATGCTGGATGTTTTGCATGACCCCTTGGAGTTGGAGCTTCATGGCTCGGAGTTCTGCGTCCCAGAGAGGGATGTTGTCACCACCGGAGGGCAACGGGGGCTGGACACTACTGGCTTCCCTTTCAGGGATTGGTGCCAGGATCGACGGATGCGGGGGTGGAGGTGGTGGATTTATGTGTGGGGGTGGAGGTTGCAAGCCTTCCAAGTTGGGTGGATAGGACTGTGGGATAGTATGGCTCAGGGCTCGTTCTTGGTTAGGGAGAATATCTGGAGGTGGTGGAGGAGGCATAGGAAGGTTTCTCTGGAGTAAAGCATTTATCAGGGCTTGGTTTTGCTCGGCCATGCGGTTAATATTGTTGGTAAGCTCGATGAAATACTGTGGTGGATTGTTTGGATTGGGAGGGTCGGTTTGATGGTCGGTAGTATTATGGTGGGAGGCCATGGATCTAGTCATGACCATACACTTTGATTGGTAGTAGGAAAAGGTTGTTGGGACAGGGTCTCCGGCGACAATGAGCACAACTGGTGCACGGAGCAAAAACTTTCCACAGACGGCCCCAACTGATGAAGCAGTTAATATACAACGGGTACCTAACAGAGTGGGTCGAACTGATCCACGCTTCTCGCACTAATATCCGGGTGATCTAACCCACTAATGAACCTGCAGATAAGTTCGATTGGGAACGGGGAGTCCCCCTGTGAACCCTCCGACGAGTAAGTTAGAAAGAGAAGTAGAGTGTAGAGAGAGATTGGAGATAGAAAGCTTAACCTTCTTCTTCTTTTCAACGTTTGCTTATATCATTTGGTCATCATTTCGCTGTCTCTTTCGACCTGTCATCTTGGCCGAAAGTCTATGCTGTAGCTTACCTTGTTCAGGGCAAAGGGGTGCTGTTTCGACGGAGAGGTATTGTCGTAATAAATACTGTGATGGGCTGCATTAATGGTGATGTGCAGTGGCAATAACTTTGCAGATCTTTGTCTGCTGATATGGCTTGTCCTTTACCTGCCGTATGTCTGAATGTCATTTGCTCTTTATGCCATGTTGGATTCCAGCTGTTCTGGACTTCACCAACTAGGCTATGTATTGGGCTCCAAGTGATGGGCTTGGGTTGTTCATAGTGGGCTATGGCCTTTATGGGCTTACCCATGTCAGAAAATAAGGTGAAAAATGAACTCTCACCAAACCTTTGTTTTATTTCTCACCAAAAATGGTGAGATTTGATGAGAAAAAAAATTGAATTTAATGAAACTTGTTTAAAATACCAAAACTATCTTTATGAAAAATCATAGCTTATTACTATGAAAAATTATTTTAGTAAGATGAAATAAAATATATATATTTTTCTTTTTCCTTACTTATTCTATTCAAACAAGATAGAGGAGATTACATAATTATTTTTATGAAAAATCATAGCTTATTACTATGTCTTTTTTTTTATTCATTCAATCATAATGGTGAGAAACATAATTATTTTTTTTCTCACCTTCCTTACTGTTGGCTTCTTTGGCTTTCAAAGGTTAGTATTGTAATTTTAAGCGTATCAGCAATGATCAATTAGTCCTTACAGAAGATTAATTGCCAACTAATTATTAGACGATTGTGTTTCAGTTCTTTCAGACTCAATGAAGAGGACTTTTACTGGTGGTTTGTTAAGAAGAATTTAGTAAACAACAATTAAATGAAGAACAATTACAGCATTTCATTAAGTAAAAATGAAAAACTTACAATGATTTGATTCAGCCTTGTAGAGATTTACAGCAACAAGCTATTCAAAACTACTCCTATGAACAACGTGCAATACAAGAATTTGAAGTGAAGAAATGTAAAGAACAAGAAATGTAAAACTGGAAGGAAAAATAAAATAGATAAAAACTGGTTTCTGGATCTGAGTCTGGGCTTCTTTCTGAGGCCTTCTCTGCTATTTATACTTCTCAATGATAACCGTCGAAACATTCCTCCATGATCGCTGATCACGCACTCTCATAGTTAGCTCCACTACGCCATGTTTGCAGTTAGGCTTCCCTCCTGATTTTGAATTTGAACATTGTGAGTAACCGTTAGGCCACATCACCTTATATCCCTCGATCATTCCAGTGCTACGCAGACCCATTATTACTAGTATGGGTTGACACATGTTTGACTATGGTTGGCGATTTATATTACCTTTCCAAATTGCCCTTCTCATACCACGTGTTGAATCATGATTGGCTTATACAATTTATACAGCCAACATTACCCCCCGCACTAATATACCCAATACTTGGTGATATTAGTGGATCAAAACACTTCACCCACGTCCTAGGACGTGCATGGGTTTCATATCTTCTTAGAACTGCAACCAGCTGCATTAAATTCTTTTCTACACCTTGAACATTTCCCATTATCTAAGCATTCGAAAGGACTGATACGACTCGTATGACCAAACAAACTTTCTTTGATATAGATCGAGCATACAAGGAGTTTCTAGATAATAATGTTTGCCCTCGAAAGAATTTTCACGCATTTATTAGCCACTCCTATCCATCTCCCTATATTCAAGTCATGGAAGCTTTTGCAAACTATCAACCTTTGGATTACGAACCTATTGTTCATAATTCTCTAACCCAAAATTTTGCAAACATGGATATTGGAAGCTTTTCTTCTAACCAAAAATCTTCTACGTGGGATGAGACAGCAGCTTCTTCTTCTTCTTCTTCTTCTAAGGACTTCTGGTTAGGGAGGCTGGCCAAAACCTGCCGAATCCAAGCTGAGAGAGCGCATTAATCTTCACTTCATCGAATTCGCTGATCTTCCATCTTTCCCTCCTTTTGCTTGGAGCTCGGTGGTTTACCCATATGTATCCATCGATCGCCGATGCAGTTTGGAAGACAACTTACTCTTAGCATGGTATACATCCTCCATGCCTACGAAGATTGTGCAAGCCACTCGTCGTCCAGAGGAAGCACAAGGGTACAGCCCGTCATTCTTAGCCCAGACTGCAAAATTTTGCTCTTCTGATTGGCTTGAATGCGTAAACAACCCCCAGTTCCCTTCTTCTTTCGAGATGGATCCTCCTATACCTCCTTTTTCTGCAAAACCCTCATTGGGTGGAAGAACTAAGACTTACTCTCTTTGAGAATCAGTTTCTTCCTTCCTATGAACCTCCAACTCCCTCCACTATATTTGAGCGATATCAAGCTCAGCTTCTACTTGCGGCCTTTTCTCACTTGCCCTTCAATGTTCTTGAGGGTGATGTTCCTCTTAAGAACTTTCGATAGGCTTGTGACGTTATGACTCAAAGTCATGTCCTCAATCTTATTGCCCAAGCAGAGCTTTAGATGTTTTTGGGTCAACTCCCACTGTTTCTTCATTGGCACTAAACTTCTGCGGCCACCACTCAATCTTTGGACCAAATCTCAGCTCGTCAAATTCATAACCAGTATGAAACAGAGAACCTTATCAATGAATATAATGACTTCAAGAATAAAGACTCTACATACTGGGATGACTTGGATATGGATGAGATAGAACAAGGATTGAAGGAAACAGAGTTCGAAATAAAAGCCAAACAACTTTTCCATCAAATAAGAGTATATCAGCGTCAGCAACCTAGCTTGGAAAAGATAGAAGACAGAATAAAAAAGGAACAACAATTCATTGACCATTGTTGGAACAAGTTCCATGACCTTGTCATTTTCTCTATTCTTTATTTTTATGAAATTGAATATGTAGCCAAAAATGCTTTATGATATAATTACTTTCATCTTAATAAAGCTAGGCTTTCCTTTCTTTATTCGGCATGGTCTGATTTCATTCTATTTATCCCAAAATAAACAAAATCAGAGCTTCGAATTCACCAAATTTGTTCTTTGAAACCAGATTTAAACATATCCAATGGAATACTGGAGACGTAATTTGAATTTCATCAACATATGGAGTGTAATTGACAACCTTTGCCTTAGGTCTTCTTTTCCCAATCATGTTGTTAACACAATCAATCAGTTTTGAATCAACTATTTTTGCTTCGAACAAACAGTCTATATTTTCTGAAGTATGGAGACTTCCTTTAAAGATTGCACTGTTTTATTCTAAAAAAGTGATTCCCTTTGTATTCTTCACTTCTTAACCAAATATTGGTTTTATGTCACTTCGAAGTCTAGAACAAAAAAATTCTAATTGCAGAGTATTTCAAACTTTACTTTGAAGAATTTTACTTTCAACAAGAAACCTAAAAGCAGGTCTTCAATCCTCTTGAAGTAAACACATATCTAGGCACTCCTGTACTCGTAGGTGTGAAATGTACTTCGAAGTCAACTTCCTGCTTTCAAAGCTCTAGCTGAATGTTTGTCACCTGATTTTGGCACCAAAGATTGGCTTCAAAGCCAAACATTTGATTTCGAAGCCAATATTAGTAGTTGACATACGTTTCCTTCCCAAATTATCAACATTGAGAGAAACTTCTCACATCTGCACCTTTAGTACTTCTTTATGAATTCTATCTACTTAAAACGATTGGGTATTTTTCGGACAGAAATGTTTATAAACCCTTTTATTTCGTCCTTCTAATTCACTTGTTTGCCCAACACACAAACCCTTCATCTCTATTGATTTCTCCTTTCCCTTACCCTCTTTCTTAACTTCGTCTTCTAAAAAAACTCCTGTCAATGGCTTCTTCCTCCTTCAAAATACCGGTTGTGGAGCGTGTGAGTCCATCCATAGTCTTAAAAAGGATCATCGCTGAAGAATGTGAGAAATACAAGGCTGGTGAGAAAAGTGCTATCGATGGGCGCATTTTCATTCCCCGTTGCCATGAACAACAATAATACGTACTTGGGACCATTTTTAAGGAGATTCCCACTGAGCTTCCAGCTTTATATCCACATCTCGAGGATCATTGCCTCATTTATGAAGACGGTCTTGATTGGCGAAGCTGGAGGATGAACCGACTCCATCGCTGTTGGCCCACAGTAAGACCAGAGTGGGAGGAATGGTATGATTGGGTCGTCCCTACTAGGACACTGGATTTTCAGAAGCTTTGCCTCTTCGAAGCCCTTCAATTGTCCAGGTTCACCATTTCAGAGGACCCAATTTTAATACCTGCTGCTTTTTGTTTTTGGAATTTTGCTTTTAATTTCTTCCAATTTAGATGTGGGATGATGGCTCCTACTGTCCTTAACATCTGCCATATGTTAGGATTATTCCCTATTGGTACCCCCATCGGTTCAGACTATCCTGGCCTTAAAACGCCTTTTTTTCTCTCCCCTCTGAACTCATCCTATAGTGACTTTGTCAAGGTTGAAAACAAAAGATAAGGCCCTATGACTGATAGGGAATTTTTCTCTTTTTTATTGTATTGGCTTTGCAAATTCCTCTTCTGTACTTCTTCTCAGAGGATCATGCCTGAGTTTGCCTCTCTTGCCAAAGCCTTTGTTTTACAAAGAAAAGTGGCCTTAGCTCCATATGTTTTGGGTCATGTTTATAGAGCCTGTTCCCTCTTTTATGAAAAAACCATGGATACCAATCAAGGAGGCCCTTTTTGGATACTCCAACTTTGGCTTTTTGCATACTTCACTGATTTGCAGTCTAAATGTTTAAAGTTCTTGGCACCAAACCCTACCACTCATGGTATGAAGTTAGCCAATGTTTCACTTTATCCTTCCAACTTCGCCTTCTACTTTTCTTTCTTTCACCAACTTCCAGCTTCCCCTTCTTCTCACACCTTCCGCCCCTTCGAAGCTACCAATATTGGCCTAGCTTGGCTGAGGACCTTTTTGAGTGATAGGTCCTGTTCTATGCCTCAACACAAAAACATGTGGGCTTCTATTCTGATTCCCAGGGAACTATTCATTGGTACTATGAACCCCAGAGTTTATAAGTGCATCTTTGAGCCCTATTGTCCTGCTCAATTTGCTAGGCAATTTGGACTCTCATAGGGGGTCTCTATCCCTTTCTCCAGTCAATCCAATTTAAACCTTGCCAGTAGAGATTTGAAGGTTCCAAGATCCAGATTGGAAGAAACAACTTCCAAATTTATCCAAGATCTAATTGATTTTGAGTACCTACCCTTCATACCTCAAAGCAATATACTGAAAAGGTACCAGAACTGGTGGATGGCCAATATGGAAGTGCACTTGGCCATTTCTCCTCAAGATCTATTAATGGTACTAGACGTGCCTTAAGCTAAGTCTAAAGGGACTGGAGTGGTTACTTCCTCCATTGCTCATGCTACCCCAATTCCTACCCTAGCTACTACAAAGTTTGCTTCTGTTGCCTCACCTCCTCCTAGAGTTACTCGAGCTACTTCGAAGAAAAGTATGCGCTTCTGCTTCTTTTCTTTTCTCCTTTTTATGATACTTTTGCCTTTTACTTATAGTTCCTTCTTTGGTGCAGGTGGGGCAGGCGCTTCACAGGGAGACTCTCCTCAAAGAGCTCAAGCTTTAAATCTCCTTAAAGCAAGCAGGAGCAACAAAGGAAAAGAAAGCTTTTACTTGATCCTGAAGAAATGGTACCTGAGGCTCACGTAGAGGAAGAAGAAACAAAAAAAGAGCATGAGGCACCATTAAAAAGAAAAAAGAAAATGACAGTCTCTCTCTCTGATTTCACTAGGGACCCCATTCACTTAGCATCTGTTAAAGTAGTGGAAGCGGAACACTCTAAAGAAATCATTGTGTTCCAGAGGGCTGAGAAGAGGAGACAACAACAAATGCTTAGGAATGAAGCTATTGCTGCTAATGAACTCTAAAGAAAAACTGCAAGGAAACAGCAAACTGTTGAACATTATACCCTTTGCAACTCTCCAACCATTGCTACCACTTCTGAAACTAGTAATTTCCTTTTGTGTATCTAATTTCCTTTCTCAAGTTCTTGATACTGAAACTTAACATTGCTTCGTATTTCTTCTTTTGCAGCAACAACTACTTTGCATTCTCCTTTAATAAGGACTTCTTCAGTTTCATTTGAAGTTGAAAGACTATCAGAAGCAATGCCTGTAAATGTGGAGCCCATTCAAGCAATACTCCCACTCCCTAGTTCTACACTTTTCATACCTTTTTTGAGGCAAAGCATTCCTGTGTCTTTATCATTGGCTTAACTCCATACCTTCCTCTTCTGTCCTTTAATTCAGCCCAATTTATTTTCCCTTTAAGCCTTGCTACTCCTTCCCCTCCTGAGGAAATTCCAGTTATTATCTCATCTCTAGTGATAACTAATTCCCTTAGAGAAGACACTGGTAGTTCACCAGTTCCTTGTCCATTAACCCTATCTAGCTTCAATCCCTCTTCTCTAGACCTACTGGTAGCCAAGACTATGGAAACTGCTAGGGATACTTCATCTTCCTCTCATATCCCTACGCAGCCATCTTTTCATTCTACTAGAGCCCTTTCTGTACCAACCATGTTAACGGAAGAAGTGAACATTTTCGAAGCTAGACTAGCTAGCCTTTTTGACATGCCTTCTACCATTCCAATAGCTAGCAATGAAACTAAGCCATTGGTCCTGGCTGATTCTCTCTTGGAAATTTTTGAGAGCTCTTCTACCACTAGTAGAACTTCCTTGTCTTCACTGGATTTGGATAGCTGTTTGGAGTTGCTAACATTGTTCTCGAGGACCCCTTTTGAAGCCTTGCAAAGACCTATTATCAAGAATGGTTTCCTTCAGTGTTGCAAGGTTATTGAGTAATCCAGCATGGCTATTTCAAGTCATTTATCTCAGGCAGCAGTTACCATTGACTTTTATATCAACATCTGTCATGTTGCCAAAGTTATAGAGGAGAAATTGTTGAGAGACCATAAATTTGTTTCTCAGATACATGCTGAAGTGTCTGAATTGAAAAAACAACATTCCTCTGTCTCTCAATTTTGAGCCCAACTTTTGGAGAAGAAAGCTCAACTAGAAGAAGAGTTATCAGTAGTCAACCTGACTTTGGATTGAATTCCCACCAAGCTGCAAATTACCAACCAAGGACTAGCTGATCGAAAGTAAGAGATGACTACGACCATTCAGTTGTTCCCATCTCTTAAGAGTAGAGAGTCAATTGTAAAGGAACAACTGAAATATTGTACTGACTTTTGGGCCAATCTATGGCTGCATGTATTCAACTTCTTATGAAATAAAATCTTTATTTATTATTTGAGTGTTTTCATGCTTCTTTTGTTCAGCACTTATTATACTCCTTGTGTTTCCCACAAAGTTGGACAATAAGGCTTCAAATATCTGTCATTAATTTTCTTAAGGTGTACATATCCATTCAAATTTATCAAATGATATGCTCCCCAAAGCAAAACTCTATGAACTTGATATAGTCCTTCCCAATTAGGTGACCATTTGCCAAACTTATGGCTTTTAATCTCTATTGGGAGTATTGTTTTCCATACCAAATCACCTTCATCAAAGCTAATGTGCTTGACTTTCTTATTATTGTTTTTGGCTACTTTCTTCTTTTGGAAAAAAATGCTATTTAATGCTAAAATTCTAGCTTCATTCACATTCTCTAACTCAAGCACATACTTTAATGGTACTGCTCAGGAGCTAATTGTAATAACCCCGACCTCCAATTAATGCTAAACCATGATTATTTATGCCTAACAATAATTTAGAAGGAATCCGGAATTAATTTGCATATGTATTGCATTATCTTTGCGTTTCTATCTGTTTTCCATAAAATGATCTGTTCATGTTTAGACTTTGAACTGCGAATTGAAAGCCTTCTCGGCGCCCGATTTTGAAATTGATTAGTGTTTCATACTAGTTAGAATATATGTGATTTTATGGTAGATTTAATTAAAATTTGATTTGGTATGATTAAATTAGATTAAATTACATTGGTTAAGTTTATTACTAAATTGCCATTGAGTGGCCCATTACCTAAGGCAACTTTGAGACTTAATTCATACATTTGGTTACATCTTTTTATCATCCATTGAGAGACCAATGGGAGAGAGAGAGAGAGAGTAGGAGAATTTGAGTTCAACAAGAGATTTAGCTTGGGGACTTAGAAGAAATTAAAGAAGAATTGCATGTTTGAGCTCCTACACCTTGAATTCAAGACCTAAGGTAGAGATTTCATCCCCTTGAACTTGAATTTGAGTTGTTTCTTTCATGGTTCATGGTTAATTAGTGTCTAAAGCTAGGAATTGGGTTAAAATGTTGAATTGAGGATTAATTCATGCATGCATACATTTTTCATAGCATTTTGAAGGATGAGTTTCAAGAATTTCCTCATGCATATGTTGATTTCATTCTAATTTTGGAAACACAATGAGTTTCATGTTGTTTGATAGCATTTGATCATGTTTTGGAGAGCCTTAGCTCAAAAATGCACATGTATGTCATGTTTTGGTTCATTTATAAAGTTTAAGTTGAGTTTGTGCATATTTGGTTTGCTCTTGGGCCATGATTTCTTGAAATGATGCTTTTAACATGTTTTGTGGGTTAACAAGTGTTTTCCAAAGTTTTGGCCCAGAAAAATGAGTTTTGGATGGTTAATGGTTGAGTTTCATGCTTGGAGGTCAATCTGGATTTTCCAGAAATTTGAGCCACGCTCGAGCAGGGATTTTCACGCTCGAGCGTAAAGCCTAAGTACATTCACTTCCGCTCGAGCAGCGAGAGTCACGCTCGAGCATGAAATGCGTATACGTAGAAGTTTGTGTGTTTTGTAGTTCGCTCGAGTGGGGGAAGCCACGCTCGAGCGAGGGTCTGTGTCACACGCTCGAGCGGGGGTCGAGCGTGAATTTCATGCATCCAGCACTTTTTCATAAGTTTGTAGTCCGCACGAGCGGGGAAGTCCACACTCGAGCAGAGCTTCATTGTTTACATGTCTGCTCGAGCGGGGAAATCCACGCTTAAGCGTGGACCTTATCTTCAGCAAAATTTGAGAAATGGTTTTCAATGCATTTTTGCATCCTCATTCCATCCTAGGCATTTCTAGGCCATGTTTAAGACCCCATAATGAGGATAAGAGATTAGAAACACACTAAGAGCCAACGAAATAAGTTTTGTACAATTAGAACGTGTGTTTCAAGTGTGCATCTGTTATGTGTTGTGTAGCTCACGTACCACGTACCGTTCGACCAAGTTTACTCTGTCTGTCTGTCTCAAGGCCCACTATGAATAATAACTCTGTAAAGTTATGTTTAACTTAAGTATTTTCTGACTGGTATGGTATGATCTGTTTTCTGAAATGCTATCTTATGAATTATGAATGAATGCCCAATTTTTGGAAAAGTATTTGTGGCACCCTTAGTTCACGTGGCCCTCGCCTGGAGGTAAGAATATCGCGGCCAATCTGCACGTGGCCCTCGCCCGGGGGTAACAATACCGCGACCAATCTGCACGTGGCCCTTACCTGGTGGTAACAATACCATGGCTACTTGCGCGCAAGATATGGACCTTTATGGTTGTTGGTACCAACTATGCATGTGGGTCTCTGGATCAAATTGATCTGATAGCTAATGGGTGTACCACGTATGATCTTATGCAAAATTTGAATATGACCATGAGTGTGTATCTAAATCTATTTCTGTTTTGAAGTCTGAATATGTTTTGATTTAAATACTGGATCCTAACTTGTGTTGGACATCATTCATAAAACCCCTTTACTCTGTTATTATTCTCTGGGCTTCCGCTCACAGTTTATATTATGTATGTAGGTGAGCCCGCGGGTGACCAAGGCCAGAGTTAACGGCCTTCTGTTCTGTTTTTGTCAGCCAACCGTTGTGCTTCCCGAGGAGGTTCCGATTGAAGTCTCATTGTATGGCTGTTTTTGTATTCATACTAGTCTTTGTGTATGCTCTGTAAAGTCAGGTCTTGGGAAGTACATTCTGTAAATACTTTGTAAATACTGTGTATATGGACTGGCATGTTTATGTATATATAAATAAGTTTTGAAATGTTCTGTCCCATGTACGTTATCACAGCTCGTTGGACCTTGTTTATTTTGTATTATTGATTCCGCAGCCCCTTATTATTTGCTAATCTGTTCAGAGGCCTTTGGTAATCCACGGATTACTGGCCAGTTACGGTGCTGAACCTATAGGGGTGGGTTTGGGTCGTGACACTAATTGATCCTGGCCTCTCACCCTCAAGGATCTGATGTTAATTTCTACAGGTAACACTGCATCATGCCCATATACCAAGGCATAAGGAGTAACTCATGTACTTGATCTTGGAGAAGTCTTATAAGCCTATAATACATCCAATAGTAAGTTATGTCAATCCCTGGGATTATCTTCCACAACTCTTTGTATTCATTTTTTCAAGGATTTATTGGATGATTCTACCTGATTATTTGCTTGTGCATAATAGGGGGTAGAATTAACAAGGCTAATTCCAAACTCTACCACAAAAGACTTTACCATCTTCCCATCAAATATAGTCCCATTATCAACAGTTATGGTCTGTGAGATGCTAAATCTGTCGTTTAGATCTTAAATGAATCCAATAACTTCAGTCTAGTCTACAGCCTTATATGGCTTAGCTTCCACCAACTTAGTGAAGTAATCTGTGGCCACTAAGATGAAACAATGATGCTTCGAAGATGATGGATGTATTTTTCCTATCATATCCATAGTACATCCTCTAAACGGTCAAGGCTTTAAAACCACATGCAGATCAGTTATTGGTACATGTCTTATCGTGCCATGCTTTTAGCATGCCTGGCAACCTCTAGCATATTCTATGCAATCTTTAAGGATGGTTGGCTAATAGTAGGAATGTCTTCGAAGCAGCCATCTCTTCTTCACACCAGACTGATAAGCACCACAGATGCCTTCATGAACCTCATCCATAGCTGTCAATGTCACATTTGGCCCTAAACATTCCAATAATAACCCATCTGCTCCCTTTTTGTAAAGAGCATTACCATACATTATGTATTACATAGATTGTAATTTGATTTTCTTGTTGGTTTTCGAAGATGGGCCAATTAGGTACCACATTATTGGATACCTCCAATCTTGTTCTTATAAGTCATTATGATTGACTTCTAACACCATGTTCCTTTTGGTTAAGGGTGGTATTATTTTTTGATATGTTGTTTGACTTATGTTCATTTGAGTATTATGCCTTCTCCTGAAATTTGAAACTTTCTGAGCCACATCATTGGCTTTGTTATTCATGAATCTTGGGACATAAGTCACATTTGCTATCTGAAATTGAGAAAGCAAATGTAATGCAACAACATAGTATGGCAACAGGTTTGCACTTTGACATTTGAAAATTCCTTTCACTTGGTTAACCACCAATTGAGAATCTCCAAATATATCAACTGCATGAACTTGTAACCCAATAAGTATTTCCAGTCCCATTATTAAAGCTTCATATTCAACTTGATTATTGGAACAAGTAATTTCATCCACTCTGAAACCATGTGTGGTTTCTACCCCCTGTGGTGACTTAATCACTACACCAATTCTAGTTAGACCATTGGCTTTTGATCCATCAAACCACATTTGCCATGGTTCAATACTAACCATACCAAGATCCATTATCTCTTGGCTTTCTGTCTGACATGGATGATCTACCAAGAAATTAGCTAAAACTTGTCCTTTTACTGCCTTTTGGGAGACATATTCTAGATGAAATTCTGATAAAACTAGTATTCATTTGCCAATTCTTCCTCTCAACACAGGTCTAGACAACATATATTTAACCAAATATGTGGTTGCAATTACAAAGACAATTGTAGGTAAAAGATAGTATCTTAGTTTCATTGCAGTAAAATACAATGTAAGGCACAACTTTTCTACAGCTGAATATTTACATTCACAAGAATTTAAGAACCTACTAAGGTAATAAACTGCTTGCTCTTTGCCTTCTTCATTGTCTTGGGCTAAGAAAACTCCCGGTGAATCTTCTACTGCAGCAATATACAACTTCAAGGGCTTATCACCCTCTGGTGACATTAGTACTGAAGGCTTGGCCAAGTAGGCTTTGATTCTTTCGAAATCAGTTGATGCTCCGTTGTCCACACAAACTCCTCTTCATCTTTCAATCTTAATAAGGAAGAAAATATTTTAGTTTTTCTTGCAGTATTAGAAATAAATCTTTGAAGAAAATTAACCTGTCCAAGGGATTTTTGTATTTCTTTTTTACTTGATGGAGGCTTGGCTTCAATGATAACTTTGGCTTTATTTTGATCAATCTGTATTCCCTTCTTGTGTACTACATAGCACAAGAAGTTTCCAGCTGATACGCCAAAAGCACATTTGAGAGGATTAAGCTTCAACTTGAACTTTCTCATTCTTTCAAAAGCTGCTTCTAAGTGAAACAAATATTCCTCCATGGATTGGGACTTCACTACAATGTCATCAATATAACACTCTAAATATCCTCCAATGAGATCATGAAAAATAGTGTTCATAGCCCTTTAATATGTAGTCCCAGCATTCTTTAGGCCAAATGGCATCTTAATCCATTCGAAGGTGCCAATGTTCCCAAGACATCTGAATGCTGTCTTATGGATATCCTCTTCTGCAATGCAGATTTGGTTATAACCAGAGTGTCCATCCATCATTGATAAAATCTTGTGCCCTGCTAAACTATCCACCAATAAATCTACTATGGGCATAGGGTATTCATCTTTTGGAGTTGTTAAATTCAGGTTTCTAAAATCGATACATACCTTCATTTTACCATTCTTCTTAACTACAGGCACAATATTGGATAGCCATTCAACATATCTGGCTGTTCTAATAAAACCTGCCTTAAGGAGCCTAAGAATTTCCTCCTTAATCTTCTAAATCACTTCAGGACTCATCCTTCTTGGTTTTTGCTTGTATGGCTTGAAATTAGCCTTCATAGGGAGCCTATGTTCATGCAAAACAATCTTTATATCTCTTTAAAACCATAAACAACTGGTCCTTATTAGGAGCACTTAGCCAAACACTAATGTAGGTGGGTTGCTATGTAGAACCTTCCCCTAAATTAACCTCTTCCAAGGGGTCTTGTATCTGTGAACTCACTAATGCTTCTTTTTTGATTTCTTCTGTCTTTGAAGCAATTTCTTTACTTTGTTCTGCTCCCAGTTTCTTTGATTCAACATCTTTGCCCTCCTCCTCATAGACAAAGTCTATCCATAAGGCTTCTTCTTCCTGTATTTCCTAGACTTTTGTTTCGATGTCCAATGCATAGTATTTATCAAAGGTCAAAGGTCTGACCTGTTGTTGTTTATGCTTACAGCCACCTATCATGGCTTGTTCTTGAACCTTTTGGACTATTGCTTTTAAGTCTAATGCTGTGAACTTAACTAAAGCCAAAGGTCTGGCTTCTTGGGTTTCACCTTCTTGCCTACAACCAGGCATCATTATCATCTTTGATGACAAATTCTTCATCAACACTCTCTTGTACCAAGTGCTTCAGGTGTGCTACTTCCTCATCAACCGTCACTTTGGCTAAACCATCAGGTTTTCTCAATATATTGAGTGGTGTTACTCCTTCAGTATACAACTTGGCATTCGCAAAATCAGCACAAGCGACAAAGGGTTGAGGATCTGCATTGATCTCCTTTGTCTCTCCATTGTACAAGACCATCATTATCTTCTGATGTAGAGAGGAAGACACACATTTGTTGGTGTGAATCCAATCCCTACCAAGTAGAGCATTATACTTAGCATTGCTGTCAATAACAAAGAATGCCATCATGTAATCTCTAGTTCCTACACTTAGCTTGATGGGCAAAATACCCTGAGCCATCTGTTTATCTCTAGCAAAATCAGCAATGGTTATGCTAGTTGGGATTAATCTGGGGTTCTTTTTCCCTAGTTTCTTCAAAGGAGATTTCGAAAGAAGGTTCACCGCTGCTCCATTATCCACCAATACCCTATTTATCTGTATCCCATCGAAAAAAGCCTTGATATACAAGGGCTTGACATGCTGTGTCATGGATGTTGTAGGATACTCAAAAGGATATGAGAGATTAATACTCACCTCTTCCTTACTCTCGTCCCTAGTTTCCGTTGGTGTGGCTACTTCGGATTCATCTTGAACCATACTAACCTGTGAATCTTCACTAGAAACTGGAATAGGGTCAATCTCCTGACCTTCTTGGTTTTCAT
This sequence comes from Camellia lanceoleosa, assembly GCA_025200525.1. Classification (NCBI taxonomy): domain Eukaryota; kingdom Viridiplantae; phylum Streptophyta; class Magnoliopsida; order Ericales; family Theaceae; genus Camellia; species Camellia lanceoleosa. The sequence goes on along the minus strand of CM045759.1, from coordinate 78,674,843 downwards.
CTTTAGCCTGAAACTCCTGTGGTAGTATATGCACCATATTCACTAACACTGGAGCAAATGAGCCAAATTGAACCACTGGTTGTACTTGCTCATTTTCCAAGCCAACTTGTTCAATTATTTCAGAAACATCTTCCATGCTGCATTCTGGCACTTCAGTACTAGTGACTTCCTTCGAATGGTCTGTTCCTGCTGGTTTTCGACCAAAAATGTCTGTTCAGCCATGAAGGCTTCAAACATTTCCTCCTTAACCATCTCTTTCCTTTGACCGAGGTCAACTTCTCCGTCTGTCTCACTGTCGTTTACAATTAAAGCCTTTTCAAGACCTGCTAAACTGGATCTTTTTTTGGCTTTTAGTTCAGAGTGAACTTTAGCCAACTGCTCTTTGCTGAAACTCCTTTTGTCCTGAAGAGTCGATTTTGGACTATGATCCAACTTTTGACTTTTTCTTCCCTTTGTCTAGCCTTTTAGTTGGGCCAATGAAAAACTTTCCCCACTTTCTTTCAGATCCTTTTGGTACTGAGTATACCTTCTCTGGATCTTTCTTCTTTGGGACCTAGAAATTACTGGGACCATATTTGGTTCTTTTGTTTTTGGATGTTTTAGTAATACCCAATTATTTGGAGTCACCAAGGGAGGTTTAACCATCCTACACTGGCCTCTAACAACACTTCTCTGGGTAGGTATTTCCTTAGGTTTGTTCTGCATGACAAACCAATCTGGAACCCTAGGTACCCATGAACCCACTAGCTTAGTTGTTGAACTGCCTCTTTCTGCTTCGAAGCCAGTTTCAAAGCTACATGTGGAGACCACTGCTCGGCCCTGGCCCCTTGTCTTGGACCTAATTCAGGCTTTCGATGAGGGTGGCTACTTTCCATCTTGTGTGAGGCTGGTCTAGGAGGCCAATCTCTGGCTCTGATCCCATAACTTGAGCCCACTTTAGGTTTCCTCTCAGGATGATTGCCCTCCATTTTGTAATAGTTGGGTTTTTTGAACTCATGTATAGGTCTCTTGCTCTTGGAATGCACTCTAGTGGCTGTTGGTCCAGCCAAGAATGACTACTGTCTAGGACCAGTTGGATATGGCCTTTTGTTGTAGGCATTGGTTGGTTTAGGGCGTCTCTACACATCCTTGTAATACTACTTCCCATCAATCGGGAGCCCTTTCAACCATTTGTAGCTTAACCTCCATCTGGAACACATTCTTTGCATAACAGTTGCCTCTAAAGAGTCATCATCCAGTGCCTCCTCATCAGAGTCTTCCCTTTGGTCTACAAAGCTTTGCCCATTCGCTGGTGAACTTCTAGCATCTTTCTTGACAGTAGTATGACTGGCAACATGCATCTGCACATTAACCTCTTCCAATTCCTTCAAGGATAAGTTCTGGAAATCTGGCACAATAACATTGGCTGTAACTTCTCCAATTTATGGGAATGGATTAGTGTCAATCCCCATAGCTTTCTCTACTTTAGCTGGGAATTTTAAACTCCCTTTTCGAATATATTCTTGGATCATGTCCCGAAAAATAATACAGTTTTTAGTTGAGTGAGACCAAGAATTGTGCCAGTTACAATACATTTTTTCTTTAAGTTCTTCTGGAGAAGGAATTTTGACTTTTTTTGGGTAACTTTAGAAAATTTGCTGTAAGCAAATGATCAAAAATGTCATCTGCCTTTGTTAAATCGAAAGAATATTTCCTATGAAGGTCTTTGTTTTTAAACTGTTGATCTATTGTAGTGTCTTTATGAATTAACGCCTCACAGATCACAGGCTCTTTTCCTACAATGTCTGCTGCATCAATCTCATAATTAGGATCTCTATAATACGTCTTGTATGATGCATTACTTCGATCTTGTTCTTCCTCAAGTAATGATTCACATTTAGACACCTTATAGGTTAATTCTACTAAGTCTCAAAACTCAATTGAGTCAAATTTCTTTCGAAGCCTAAACTCTAAACCATTTTGAGCCAATCTCATAACTTCAAGCTCTGGTAGAATGATCCTACATTTGTTTCGGGCTCTTTTGAATCTAGCAATAAATTGAATAGCCTTCTCATCAGGCCTTTGACTCAACCTTGCCAAATTTTCCATAGAAACTTCTGGTTTCGTTTGGAAGAATTGGGCATGAAATGCCTCCTCCATTTGTTGCCAAGTTTGGATAGAGCCAGGTGTAAGGTTAATATACCATACAAAAGTTACCCCAGTTAGAGAATTTGGAAAAAGTCTTAATTTCATGTAATCATTATTAGTAAATTCACCACATTGGGCAGCGAACCTAGCAATATGTTCTACCGTTGACTGGTTTCCATTCCCATAAAAAAGAGCAAAGTTTGGTATTCTAAACCTTCTTGGGTATTCATGTACCTTATCCACCCATTCTGAATATGGTTTCCTGTACACATGAGTTTGAACCCCCCAAGCCATAGATCCACACATTTCTCTAACAATATCAGCAATTTAGTCCCTAAGAACCATATTTTGTGCTTGTTGAACCACCACTGGAGGAACAAACACAGGATTTAGTGGAAAACCTTGTGTCTGAGGTCCTCTTGGTCCATAGAGAGGTATATTTGGGATTGGCTGTCCCTGTGGTGCTGGCTGGTGTTGAGGGTATGGTTGACCTCTCTGAGCCCATCCTGAGAAAGGACTTGCGGAAGGTGCTGGAACAGGTGTTGTGTCTCTTCCAGTCGCAGGAAACCCTTCCAACCTCCCGGGTACAAATTCAAACAAAGGATTAGTGAACCCCCTTGTGCTAGGTATGGCTTCGAACATGGGATTTGGAAACATCCTTATGTCATTTTCTTGTGTGGCCCCAGATCCACCAATTTGCATTGCTTCACTGTTAAGTAATGAGACATTTTGATTTATCATAGGCCTCGAAAAAGGCTCATACCAAGACTAAGGTGATGGTCTTTCATAATTTTGATTACTAGTTTGACCATTAGTATGTCCATTACTTTGCACATGTTGTTTATCTCTAGCCAATCTTTGCTGAGGGACATTTGAAATTTCTTCTATATGCCTTGTGTTAGTTGGTTGATGGGTATTCATCTGATCCATAAAGGATATTGCCCATCTTTCCATTGTGTTCATTAATTGCTGTCCCATGGCATCTACTAGGCCTCCCCACGGATTCATTAGCTGAGTAGATGGAAAAGTGGATGGCCCAATTCCATAGTCTTGTCCACTATTATGGACACGTGGTGCATGTTCTGCATTACTGGTCTGTTCGACCATAGGATCTAATGAGATAGGTGCTTCCATAGGATGTATTATCACATTATCCTCTAGATCAGGTACCTCTACCTCTCCTTCCACACCTTCTTCTAGGCGTTCATTTTCTCATTGTCTCTTATGTTTAACCATTTCAATTTGTCCCATTGGGCGTGCCAAAAATATATGTTGGCTTTTTTGGCTTTCGAAGGTTAGTATTGTAATTTTAAGTGTGCCAGCAAGGATCAATCAGTTCTTACAGAAGATTAATTGCCAACTAATTATCAGACGATTGTGTTTCAGTTCTTTCAACCTCAATGAAGAGGACTTTTACTGGTGGCTTGTTTAAGAGAATTTAGTAAACAATAATTAAATGAAGAACAATTGCAGCATTTCATTAAGTAAAAATGAAAAACTTACAATGATCTGATCCAACCTCATAGAGGTTTACAGTAACAAGCTATTCGAAACTACTCCTATGAATAACGTGCAATACAAGAATTTGAAATGCAAAAATGTAAAGAACAAGAAATGTAAAATTGTAAGGAAAAATAAAGTAGATAAAAACTGGTTTCTAGATCTGAGTCTGGGCTTCTTTCTCGGCCCTTCTCTACTATTTATACTTCTTAATGATAACCGTCGAAATGGGCTTCTAACCGTCGAAACATCCTTCCATGATCTCTGATCACGCACTCTCACAGTTAGCTCCACTACGCCATGTCTACAGTTAGGCTTCCTTCTTGATTTTGAATTTGAACCTTGTGACTAACCGTTAAGCCACATCACCTTATATCCCTTGATCATTCCAGTGCTACGCAGACCCATTATTACCAGTATAGGTTGACATGTGTCTGACTATGGTTGACAATTTATATTACCTTCCCAAATTGCCCTTCTCATACTACGTGTTGAATCGTGATTGGCTTATACAATTTATACAGCCAATATTCACGATCCAAATAGAGTGTAAATATATATATAGAACTATGCATACATGCAATGGAAGGGAGGCAAAGAGTTGCAGAGGAAGATGGTGGCAGAACATTAATAATAAGGGAATCAAACTCATTGCCATTCAAGTATTTTCTACCGCGGGTTCAAATTTTGTTTGATGGAGTTTTAGAATAAAATTAAAATTTTAAAAAAAATAGTTTGACAAGAATAAATATTTAAAAAATATTTGTCTCTCAAAAATGAGAAAACTATATTAAACAAATTTAGGGTTTTATAATTTTTACTAAACTAATTTTTAATTTGTTTGTTAGAAAAACAAAATTTTAAAAGTGAACCAAACATAATGTGGTATTTGCTCACCTCTTATAAAAATTATGGGTTAATTATATCTTTAATCCTCAAAGGATGATAATGGTGTCATTTTGGCCCTTAGTATTTGAATTGTTTCAATTAGTCCTCAATATACATGTCAATAGAGGGCGTTACACTTTTAATTTTTAAAATATGTGATTTGTATCTTTAATGTAAAATTTAAAAAAAATTGTACTTTCACTTGAAAAAAATTAGTCACGGAGTATGTGATTATGTAATCCGTGCCATTAATGTGAAACTTCACTTAAAAGAAATTGTTATTTTTATTTGTTTAGTCGACAAACTCACTAAAATTAGACATTTAGGTCTCGTTTAACAACTTTCAATTCTAATTAAAAAGTCAAAAAGTCACTATAAATTGTCATGTCACTCTCTCTATTTTTCTGCATATCTTTTCGTAAAAAATTAAAAAATTACTAAAATAATTTGTTCCCAAGAAATGCCTTACTCTTGATTTTAACAAAATATATTGATGAAGTTAAGTTGATAGACCAAATTAAAATTAATCCTTACAAAGATGTAATTATATTAGGGACTAAATTAACATTATTTAAACATGGATAAATTACACTTACCTCCCCTGAGGTTTCTAACAAATATAAGGATTTCCCCTGTAATTTCAATAATTATAGAAACTTTCCCTATTTTAACAGACAATATCAAGATTCTCCCATTCTGTCAATTTTGCATAAACAACGTTACTTGCCTATATAAAATGACCATATCACCCCTTCATTTGAGCCTGAAAAGATGAAATGATGCTTTGTTCACTTTTTCATACAACCTTATTATGCACTTCATTCTATTTGATAATTACCCATCTTCATCTCTTTTACCATTGCGTTTTCCCTCCACTATACCCAATTTCTACCTTCTCTCTCTACCTCATTCGACTCTTCATTGCCACTAATCTCCAGCTTCATCACTCCTAACCACCACTACTCTCCATTGCCCCAATCGTATACATTACTATATCCCAACAAGTGCAAAATCAAGACACTGTAGACACCCCATTTTTGACCGACCTTAAGACTCAGACGTCACCGATTGAGCACTCGGTGATGTTGCATATTGTGCTCGTTCAGAAGTCTCAGAGTCGCGGCCGTCGCCTCCTCGACTTGAACCCTCTTCTGTGCCTTGCCTCGGTTTGTGAACCAGACTCGGTTTTGTCTGTTTTCTTTCCTGAGGGGAGGAAGAGGTCCCGTAGACCATCTCTTAGTGACCGTGGGCTACATTTCGTGCCCGTAGGCCATTTTGCCTATTTCGGAGCCCGGTTCCCGGTTTTCGGAGCCGTCAGGCCGTGTGCCTCGATTCGGGACCACCCAACCATCTCCGATTCCTCCGGTTTTTGGCATGCATCTCATTTACTCCCTTTCGAGGGACACTGGGGTCTTAGATACCCACTTCGTGGCCAAACACCACTTTCGGTGCTTAACGGCCGGTTTTGGGACCGGCTGCGTGTTTTGGCCCCGAGCATTCATTTTGCATCGGTTTTGTTCATTTTGGCGGTACCTCTGTTTTATCACCGGGAAGATCCTTGGAGGGTGGGAGGCCAGCAATTATCTCAAGAACCAGTTATGCTCCTCCGGCGCCCCGGTGCAGATTTTCTCAAGCTAATGTTGAACACCCTAGGGCCATTTTCTTCGAGCCAAAACCACATATTTGTGTTGTACACACATGGGAGGACCCTAAAAACACATGGCCAGCCAGTAATTGTAATTGGACCTTTTGAACCCCTTCTAAAAGTGGCATGTTGTCTCTCCTGTTTCAGAGTTGCCAAATTCCAACCACAGGGCCTTGTTGTACACACATGGGAGGACACCAATCCTTGGTGGCCGGCCAGAAAATTTCATTGACCCTTTTGACCCCTAGCCGGCCGGCCATGGGGGGTGGCCGGCCGGCCACCTCCAGCAAAAGTACCTGGCCGGCCAGCTTCCTCAATGGGGGTGTATTCCAGCTGTGTCTTGGTTTTTCCCCAAAAAATATCTGATCCGGGGGAACCTTTTGGAGGGAAATAAGAGCTCATTTCCCTCCATTTGGCCAAGGATTGCTCTCTTCCTCTTTGGTCTACATTGGTGTCCTCCCAACTCAAGAGAAGAGATTACAAGCTTTGTTTGGAGCATATACATACATACAACTCCATTTCCTTCAAGTTTTAGGTCCAATTCTTCATCATCTCCAAGCACCACCACTACTACTCCATTCCAGAAGCTAGGAGAGCTTTCCAGCAGCTAAGAGGCTCCCATTCTTCAAGCAAAAGGCAGCCAAGACTTGTCTACAAGGGTAAGTCTCACTCTCCCTCTTTTGTAGCCCATTTTTGCCTCATTTCTTAAGCCTACTTTCTTACTGTTTTGGGCTCCGACCTTAACTAAAAATAGGTCCATTTTGAGCTATTCTTAATTTTTTTTCAAGGGCTCAACCCTGTTTGAGCCCTCCATCTTGTACTTGCTTCAATACCATCTTGTATGCCTATATTTTGCATGCTTTTTCTAGCCTATGAGTGATCTGTTTTCGAGCATAATGTAAACTGTGAGTGGGCCTATTTTGAGTCCCTCTTCAACATTTAAGAAGGGCTCAACCCTGTTTGGCCTCTCTATCATGCACTTGCTTCATAATCTCTCATATTTACCGTAAATTTGAATGATTTGTTTGACCTACATGTAGTCTGTTTTGGAGCATGTCATGAACTGTGAGTAAGCTTATTTTGTGTCCCTCTACAACATTTTAGAAGGGATCAACCTTGTTGGGGGTCCCCATGTTATACTTGTCATTATACCCCTCTTTGACCCCCATTTTTGCATGCTTTTTTAAGCTTATCTAGATTCTGTTTTCGGCCATCATCAGAACTGAAAAAAGTCATATTTTGATCTTCTTGACATATTTCATTAAGGGTCTTTTCTGGTTTGATGAATGTTTGGGGTACCTCATGTTATAGCCTTATGTATCCTAGTTTCTTGCATGACATTTTTAGCAAGTTTGCATACTGATTTGAGGGTTGTCATAAACTTTAAATGTGCATATTTTTGGTCCCTCATCAGTGTTTTAGAATGAAATTTTTCAGTTTGAGCATCGCATACATCACTTGTTTCAATACCCCTCTCTTGGCCCCCATTTTTGCATGCCATTGTTGTCCTATCTATGCTCACTATTTCGCCATGTTTTGTACTGTAAAAAATGATATTTTGGGGCTGCCTTGCTACTGTTTTGCATGTCATGTACCAATTATGCATGTTTAGTATGGCTGTAGGCCATTTCGGGTGCTTAATATCGCATTTCGGGACCATTCCGTGCATTTGGTGCCATTTCCCCACCTTTCGGGGCTGTTTTGCGTCATTTGTGAGTGCTGAAATTCATTTGCATGTTTGCATATCATTTCCATGCCATTTCATGCCTTAGGGCCATTGCCTCGGTTTGCGTGCCCGTGCGCACGCATTTCGAGGCACTTCATTTTCATCCAACGGCCTCTTATGTGAGTGTGGCTGAGACTCTCTCATGTTAGTGTAAGTCCATTTTTCGTTCTGTATGTCATTTTTAGTCTCATTGCATTCCGTATGCCATTGCCTCGGTTTGCGTGCCTGTGTGCACGCATTTCGAGGCATTTCACTTTTATCCGACGGCCTCTTATGTGAGTGTGGCTGAGGCTCACTCATGTTAGTGTAAGTTCAATTTGCATCCTGTATGCCATTTTAGTCTCATTGCATTCCGTATGCCATTGCCTCGGTTTGCGTGCCTGTGTGTACGCATTTCGAGGCACTTCATTTTCATCCATCGGCCTCTTACGTGAGTGTGGCTGAGGCTCACTCATGTTAGTATAAGTCCATTTTGCATTCTGTATGTCATTTTTAGTCCTATTGCATTCCGTATGCCATTTTCTCGATTTGCGTGCCCGTGGGCACGCATTTCGAGACATCTCATTTTAGTCCCATTGTATATCACATTTCAGGCCGTTTCTTGCCTTTATGCCTTTGCCTCAGTTTGCGTGCCCGTGTGCACGCATTTCGAGGCACTTCACTTTCATCCATCGGCCTCCTATGTGAGTGTGGCTGAGGCTCTCTCATGTTAGTGTAAGTCCAATCGCATTGCGTATGTCATTTTATGCCTTAGGATCATTGCCTCGGTTCGCGTGCCCGCGTGCACACATTTCGAGGCATCTCATTTTCATAGCATTGTGCATGCTAGGATTGTATTTTAGTTGCATTCATGCATATCATGCATATTGCATCGTGCTCGGGATAGGAGTTAGCCCGGGCACAGGAAACGAGGCGCGTTTTGTACTCCGAGTGACGGAACGGGTCTCAATTCCCAAGTCACCGACACTCCGGATTATCCATGATGGAGTTAGGTTTTGTTGTAGTGTGCATATGCATTCATCCCATATTGAGTTGTGCAATTCGGCTCCTCGGCCATCGTGCATCGATATGCGTGATTGGTGGCACGAGGATCGAGGCATGCATATATTTGTGAAATACATTGCTATGCCCCTTTCCTGCTCTCTGTTGCAGCAAAATGAAGAATCAGTAATTTTTTTGGAGTCTGGCACGCATTTCGAGAAACATTGCAAACAGAGGCTAATTGGGGCATCCCAGTGGATTTCTGCGCAAAGCAACTCAACATGCATCATTTCATTATCCGGAACGGAGTCAAGGCAGCCCCCCTGGCTTGCATGCCAGTTTACAATTTTTCTTCCTTAATTTGTTAATTAATTAGGAATTTGTGTATTATTCGGACTATATTATTCTTTTATTTCGGACTGTGTATTATTTATTCGGACCCTCTGCGCGAGGGCAAAATTGTAATAAGTGTGGGTGAGTGTGATGTATGTCTTCTAACTCCACATCTTTCTTCCCTTTTATTTACCCGCTTATGATGGTTAGATATAGGGCATATTTCAATTAGCATAACAGTATGACAGCATGTTTGCACCATTCATCTGTTTTGCACGCACCGAGCTCGGCGCATCATACAAACTGCATTTGTATTTCAATTCCAAATTGAATACGTGTTAGTTGTAGCATTTCACATGCCATGTTTAGAATAGCCGAGCCTGCTATAATTTGCATCTTTGCATGTGTTGCATTAGACATTTCAGTATACTTAGGATCATGCATGATTTCTAATGAGTTTCTGTTTTGGCTTGGAGTACTCGGTGAGTTTTATGCTTTAGCACCCTTGCATGCGTGTGAGTGTTGCCATGGATAGCATGCTTACCATGAGGCTAAATGCTTATGTGATATAACTGCCTTGAATGCCTATGGGTGGAGGTTGAGTTACTTGAATTGGGACAATCCATCAAATGTTTGTTTTAAGCCCACTAGATAGTGGCAAAATCATATTTTCTTAAGCCCACCCGAGGGTGGCAAATCCATGTCTTAGCCTACCTGCGGGTAGCACCATCAAACCATTTCAAACAAGCAAACACGAAATGTTTTGTTACGATTGAGCGATTCGATCTATACTTGTATCTTTGGCGCATCACATAGTAACCTAGGCTAATAACCGGAATAGGAATGCACAATGTTTTCAAAATAAGATATCATGGTTAGTAGAGGCCGGTCTTTGACCGGCGAAGAGAATGCTCACAGTGACCTTCTAATCGTACCCAAGTTCGTAGAGGCAACTTTGGTGATGACGGACACGTAGCCTTTGGCATCGAGTCGGGGTTTCTAAATTTCCCATTTTAAACTATTTAGGTGGCGACTCATGTCTGGCAAGCGATCCATGTTTGGCACTTCTTTCAAAAATCTGTTTTTAAAACGATTTGCCGGATTTGGACTCTTTGGTTCAAGATTAAGAACCGTGACATTTGAGTCCTTCGAACTGTAGTAGACCCAATATCGAACCAGAATGGGGGGGACTCGCACTCCCTTCCCCCGGGATGCGTTCGGGGACATCTACAGACACCAAATCCATGAGGAGAAATATAGCAAGACAACACACACACACACACACACACACACACACACAGAGCGATATCGAAGAAAGATTCACCAGACCTACGACGATGTTGATCTCAGAGGTGTCGATCTCGATCTTACTGGTCTTGATGATCATCAAACACCACCAGATCTCGTCATCTTAATGTTTTTCGCTATAGGAGTTCATGGTGATTGGTCTTGGAAGGAGGCGACATCGATGTCCATGGAGTTCTTGATGTTATAGGTGACATTGGTATTCATAGTGATAATCACTATGGCTGTAGATCTAGTGGTGTTGGTATTTATTTTGTTATTGATTGTGATAGGTTAAGAACAAAGAAAGCAGAAATAGAGGTTGGGATGTAAGACTTGTGGGTAGAGGGGGAAATAAAGGGAGGCGGTGGTGTGTTCTCGACGAAGACCTTCGTTTCGACGTTGACTTCGGAGGAGAGGAGTGGAAGAGTGGCGATAGAAGGGTTGTTGTCATCGGAGAAGTTGACGTCAGTCTCCCATAGGGGTCAGTTATTGTTAGAGAGGTCTTCGGGGAGCTAGGCAGACTCTCAAGCGTTATTCCACTCGTTGCCGCCATTCTTGCCAGTGGTGGACAATGGGTGACGGAGGTGGTAGTAGCAAAGGAGAATGGTGGTGGTGATGGTATTGAAAAGGGAGTTACGAATACAGATATTGAAGCAAGATATGCACTTCTATGTAGATTAATATTGTAACTGAGAAGATGTAACTTGGACCAGTATTTACACATAAAACATACAAGAATAGGGCTGCAAGATATACATAGAATATTGCGTTCAATATATATATATAGATATAAAATACAATATTTTCAAGACACTTGAGGATATTATGGACATTTTAGTATTTATCTTTGATGACATCAATTGTTTCTGTTAGTTGTGTGAACGACAGTTAAAAAATGGAAGAATCTTGATATTGTCAGTTAAAGTAAAAGAGATTTCTATAATTATTGAAACTACAAGGGAAGTCCTTATATTTGTCAGAAACCTCAGGAGAGGTAAGTGTAATTTACCCTTTAAACATTTAATGACACAACTCTCATATTTAAAGATAAAAAATTTAATTAATTCTTTTTCAATTCATTTATAAAACCAAACAGTATACAATTATTACACTTACAATAATCTTATATAATAATGCCAGTCACACTACACAGAGATGATAAAATTTACATTAATAAATGCATGTAGATTTCATACTTTTGATACTTTTGTGTCTTCTCATAATAAAATCATTTAAAAAAAAAAAATCGTTAATGTATAACATTTTGATAAACGAAGCATGTTGATTTATTTTTAATCCAAGAATGAACAACCAAAGCTGAGAAAATAATTTAATGAGGAGCTTATGAAGCCAACTATATCGCATAGGTTTTTTAAGATCCACAAATCTAGTTGGCCTACAGACTTATCACGGGCCTGACTTTTATAATCTAATTCATTCAATTTGTAAATCTTTATAAGGAAACTTACCAATAAATCCTAAATGTTGAAATTGTGCTCCATTTGGTCCTATAATTTTTCTTATGATCTATTTGGTCCTTTTTGTTATTGAATGACACAAATACCACTGCTTATTCCATTTTGAATGCATAACAGTTGTATAAATTAAGTTGATTACGCGTGTGTCCATGTCATTTGGTGTTGTATTATGTTTTTGGAACGAGTGTTGGTCACGTGACACAACCCTCATGTGTTAGAGGTTTGGAGCATAGCTCGCTACGTGTCACGCTGAGGGTGTTTGCTAGGTGCCATAACATTGGTAAGTTCACGAAGGCTTTTTATACTTTTTGCATTGGACTGATGCATTACCCGTGATACACAGACCCACCCCAACCCCTTGTTAATTTGAAACCCTTATACGGTTTTGACAACTACAATATTTGATTGCGCATTAGGTATGATTTCAAAACCCTAATTTGAGGATAATTATCTTGTTTCCAAAATTTGAAATTGAGTTTGAGATTGATGGTCGTCCGTGATTCATGGGCGTTTGAATAACTTGTGTGTCTATGTCGTTGGTTTGTTTGTACTGTTACATAGCATAGTTCGTCAAAAGTGGAAAGGGGAAACGGTGAGAGGAGAAGCAGTCAGTGTTCAGCTTTGTTCTCCGTGGCTGGAACGATGATAGGGAAAGGTATGGGGAACCAACTTTGGAAAATTTTTTGTGTGAATTGTTGCGTGTATGGTTCAAGTAGTAGTTGGTGTTGGGTTGTTGATTTGTATTTGTGCTTTCGTAACAAAGCATGCTTCTTTGTGAAAAGGTTGTTGTCATTATCTGTGTGGGTATATATATTGTACAGTGTGACCGTGTATGTTTGGGTGCAAATGTCAGAATCCTGAAATATGGTTTTTGGTCCAACTGTTGTTTTCGAAGTTAAAGAGATTGGTTTGTGTAGGTTATGTGTACGATAGGTGTTGGGTTGGTTATTGACACATTGTGGCATTTCGATGAGTAGAAAAAGATGTTGCATATGGGGGAGTAGGTTGTGATGTTGCACAAGTTGTATAGGTAATCAGTTAGGGGTATTGGTATTTGGTAAATGCACATCCACAAATGTTGGAGTGTTGAAAATGGGGATGTGTGACATGTGTACGAAACATTTGTAGGTGGTGTTATTGACGTGGATTGCGTTGTTTAGGTATGGATTGTCATTTGCCAAAATTTAGCTAAATTTTTTTTTTTGGATAGTTGTTTCACCATGTGTGAGTGTGTGGCTTATTATAGGGAGCAAGTTGTTTACCCCAGTGTATGTGAATGTATGCTGTTGTCAGGGGGTATGTTATCATATCGTGTGCCCCCTGCATGTTATTTGTATATATTTGTTGTTGAATTTAAATGTACCTAGTTTGGTGTTGGTGTGTATGGCGACTCTGTGGGAATTAAATGTGTTTGGTTGTGTTGTCAGATAGCAACAAATTATATATCTAAGTATGTGGTGTTGGTTTTGTAGCGCCTGTTACCATAGTGTGTTGCTTGTGTTATTGCAGATGTTGGCATAAATAGGAGCCCATGGACATGTTCATGTGAACAGAAACGTCTTGAAGGTGTAGGTGTTATGAGACCAAACAGAATGGGAGTTAACACGCAAGGTCGCATATTATTCAAGCAAGCGAAAATCATAAACCAGTCAATCGGTCAAGGAAGTGGTAAAGCTATTGCCGATCCATCACACAATGCACCCACCAGGATTAACTTCCGTTCAAACATTGCAAGCATTGTAAAGATTGTAACAACATCTTCATTGAGGGGGGTCACTTTGAACAATTGAAGAGGACTCCATTTTGGATCATGATTGAGGTGATTTGAATTAATGAATTGAATCACATTGATTTTAGGAAGTTTAACAAGGTGATTTTGAAAATCATACAAGCGTATGACAAAAATTATAACGCATTCAACATTGGTGGGAAGTTTGTGAAGCTTTGTAAAAGCAATGTAAGACTTATATTTGGGATTCAGTGTGGGACTAGGCATCTGGATCTGTCACCTTGTCAAAGACAGACATCAGATTTTATTCAGTGTAGAAGTCATAACACCGTGCTCATAACATCAAAACTTGTCAAGACATTGTTTGAAGAAGTAGTGTGTGGGCGTAGTAGACTGGACGAGGAGGACACAACAAAGTTGTTGACATTGTATGTGTGTGGTAAGTTGTTCTTCACTAATTCTGGTGAGACGATAAGTTGGGCTTTTGTGCAATACATTGATGACCTAAGAACAGTTCACATGCACGACTAGACTGATGCAATACTGCAAATGTTGATGGGCTCAATTAAAGATTTCCGTAGTACGCCGGAGAAGGTCATTGGATGTGTCATTACGTTGCTGGTATGTCATTCAGCTATTTTGAAAATATATTAATTACGTAGCGCATACATGTGTTGTTTTATTATACACACAGCTTAATGAGTTTTATATTCGTCTCGCAGTATTGGCTTTGTGAACATTCAACGATTGTGAAGTCGGAAACAAAAAATATGTTCCCACGATTTCTTAAATGGGACATTGGTGCATTAGTGATCAGGACGTGAGGATTGGATTTCGTAGCACCAGGCAAGTACCGGGTACATGACACATATTTTGAGATGTAATGTTTTTTCATATGTCTTAATTGTTGAGAATGGGCATGTGAATGTTTGTGATGTTTGTTTGTATTGGTTTATTGTGTGGACAGGTAAAAGTAGATTGCGTAAGATCTTTGGAGTATGAGCGTGACATTTTGGCGACAGACGAGCGATCAGTGGCCGGTCAGGTGGAAAACACTGATGACATCAACGTAGAAAATGTTGGTGATGGTATGAATGACTGTAACGTAGGTGATGGTGGTGTAGGGCTGACGGATGTTACCAATGAGCGTAAAGATGGTGGGGTTAATGTGGCTCGTCACATAGGGGCTAGGATGGGTGTCAAGTCAGGTGCCGTCCAGGTATCGTTGCATAAGCCAATGAGTAATGTGGCAGATGACACCAAATTACAAAAGGCATTGAAAACAATTGCAGAAATGGAAATGCAAAACAAAACCAACAAGGGGGCGATAGCAAAGCTGGAGGAGGAAGTTGTTAGGTTGACAAGTAAATTGGAGATGCAAGCCGTGAACATTGTTGGTGGGTTTGAGTGTGTCATTAAGGTGAAAGATGACGAGATTCAAAAGTTACAAAATGAGAATAAGAAATTACGACAAACAATAGCAATTCTTGAAGACCAACTAGTGGACCATCAAGTTCACAATGTTACACAGGAATTCTATAAATTTGATGGCAGAAATATGGATATAAGTCATGACATAGGCCGCAATGGGGTCAATGTGACCATGGTTCATGATGTCACGCCTATCCGAATTGGTGTGAATCCTAGCGACAATGTTGGACTTGTAGATGTGCACACAGTTTCAGATTCTAGCCCAGTTCAAGAACGTAGTGTGGGTTATGTGAGTTTGTCAGATCATGAAGTGGGAGTGGTTCCGTATGTAGTGGAAGGTAGGCAAGGGATGGGTGGGACAAATTCGTTTGTGTGCAACATTAAGTCCAAGGTCAGGAAAGAAATAAGATTGAAATATTATGACTACCCGGTAGTTTGTGGACGTGGAAAGAAAATAGTCACAACCATGTACGATGGTGGGGTAGTTGACAAGTGTAACGTTGATGACGAAGTTATTGATGTGGACACAATTGGTGTGCCTACAAAAAGATGGTCTGGGTTTGATATGAATAACCGGTTTGGTGTGTGGAAACTAATGACAATTGAAGAGAAATGGAAAATAATAAAGGCGTACGAACGGAATAGCGACGGGTATATACGGGTGCAAATCCCCATTTGTTTGTTTTATTTTGTTTTGGTAATGTTATACAATGTAATTAACTTGTTTGGTTTGTGCGTAGGGCTATCATGTGGGCTGGCATCGTGAGTGGTGTATCGGTGTATTTTACCAATATCAAAAATCTTGTACGGGGAGATAGTATACGTGGCAATGTAAGATGTTGTATTCTGGCAATGTTACATTTGTTGGGTTGTTTTTTGTTTTTCTGAAAATGTGATGTGATGTACGCATTTGTATGGTTTAGTTGTGTATTGAATTTGGTGTTGTTTCACTGTAGGTAATCGATGCCTACGTGTAGACACCCTATTTTTGACCGTCCTCAAGACTTGGACATCATCATTTGAACACTCAATGGTTTTGTATGCTTGTGTTCGTTTTGAGTGCCTTGCCTTTGAGCCTCTAAACTTATCTGTTTTGTGCTTGGTTAAGGACCAAGAGCTTGTTGTTTCAAGTTTGGAGGAGAGGGTGGCTTGTTGGCCATCCCTACAGTCCATCGGC
Organism: Camellia lanceoleosa; assembly: GCA_025200525.1. Classification (NCBI taxonomy): domain Eukaryota; kingdom Viridiplantae; phylum Streptophyta; class Magnoliopsida; order Ericales; family Theaceae; genus Camellia; species Camellia lanceoleosa. The sequence continues at coordinate 78,658,541 of CM045759.1, read as the reverse complement.
CATGGCTTGCGCTTGCTGGCCATCAGTGGTGGCCGGTCGGCCACATTGATTGCCGACAGCCATTTTTTTCCTTTTTCAGATATTTGTTTGTCAGTTGTGCCAACCGTTGTTCACTGAAGTGCATCTCCATACACGTGTATGGAGGGATGAATGCAAGCTTTAATCTTGATTTTCTATTTATAGGGGGTGTCCTCCCTCATTTTGAGAGGTTAGATATTTTGGATCAAAATTTTCTCTCTCTCTTCTTGTTTTGTGCTTTGTAGTTAGTTTTCTCTACACCTTTGCACACTAACTCTTAACCAAACTTAACCACCATGGAGCTGAGGTCCCTTGGAGCCTAGTTTGAGCTTTTGGAAGGAGGTTTGAGCCTGAAATTGTGGCTGATTTGTGCTGTGCTTCATGAGGTATAAGACTTACCTTGTAGGCTTTGTTTTAGCTACTTGTTTTGCCATCTTTTTATACTCTTTTTGAGCTGGTTTTCAACTACAAAAAACTATGATTTTTGAGCCTTAACATGATGGTTTGAGGCCATTTTGTGTAAAGGGGTAGTCTACCCTTCTTGTTGCTTTATTATGTAAGCTTTTGTACCATCTTTTAGCATATTCACATCAAACTTTTTGGCCCTTTAAACCACTGAAATTCAGAGTTATTTTAGTGGTAAAAACTTGGTTTGAAGTCCAAAATTGGAGGGGGTAGCCTCCCGTCCTTGTGCCTTGTTTGCAAGCCTAGATAGCTTAACAAGTGAGCATGTTTTTCTAGCATTTTTTAGCCTAATCTCAGCATGTTTTTGCCTCTGATTTAGGCTGCTTTAGCTATGTTTTGAGCTATTTGTGTTGTATGAGTAGTTTTTTGCATGGTTGTGGTGTAACCCCATGTTTTAGCTTACTGTCTTAGCTAGTTTTGTCTTCATTCTAGCATGTCTTTCAACTTATTGTGGGCTATAAAAACTCTGTGTTTTGGGGCTGAAGTTTGGGTCCAAAGGCCATTAAAGGTTGAGTGGTTGATAGCCATTCTTTGTACCTTGTTTTGGAGGCCTTTGCCCTTGTGTTTCCCACCCTCGCATCATCTATTTTAAAGCTTTTAAATACTGTTTTTCATACCCATTTCAGTGGCTAAAATCTTATTTTGAAGTCCAAATTTAGAGGGGTTAGCCTCCCCTCCTTGTATCTTGCTTACTAGTCTGCATGCTCCTTATTTTAGCCTATTAATCTAGCATTTTCTAGCTTAATTCCAATATGTTTTAGGACCTGTTTTGGACTAATTTAGGACTATTTTGAGCTGTTGGCTACATTTGAGCTTTATTTTGCATGCCTCTAGTGTAATAGTCCTCATAAGTTTGGTGTTCTAGGCTTTAGACACCTTTTTGTTTGAATTGATAGCATTTGTTTATGCCTTTATCACTCATTTTCAGCATTTAATCATCTCTACAACCTCTCTCATTTCTTCACTTTTTCATTTGTTTTGAGGGTTGGTTAACCTTCGGGTTATGCTTAAGCTTGAGATCGAGGTTCATGCTTAATGGTTTTAATGCTCTTTTGAGGGTTTCTACTAACCAACGGCATGACCTCTCTCTTACCTTAAATCATCCCTTGGTTGACACCTCTTCCATTAGAGGACACTCACTTTTGGACTAATCAATTAAAGAATGGATTGGTAATCTAAAATGAGTAAATAAAAATGAACAAGTAAAAGAGGCAAGATAAGCATCTTTCATGTTCAATTGCATGTGTTCGGATCGGACGTTAATTTGAACATGAGAAAAATAGGACGTTTCATACTCAAAGTGATGAAACGTGCCACTTTTCTTAGTCACCATCACCCTTGATCATGCATGATAGGGTTGTGATTTTGTTGAGTCTTGTTTTGCACTCATTAAGCTTGTACAAGCTTGGTTTTTTGGCCATCATGCATGAAAATGCTTGGCTGATGGTTTGAGGGCCAAGAGCTACACTCCTTTGAACTTGTGTGATGATAAGAAGAGTAGCAGTACATACACTCCTTGAGAATACACTGTTTTGCCTTTGTTTGCCCTTTGTTGCAGCAAAAAAGGGAAGTTCAAGGAAGGGGTGGCCGGTTGACCGGCCACCAATGGTAGCCGACAACCATCATTAGTAGTCGACCGTCCAGAAATGAAATTTTGCAAAAGTGTGTTCCTGAGTTGGAGCAGAGGTGTTCTGGAAGTTGGCAACACTGTTGGTGTTCAAGTAAGTGCAAACCGAGGTGTCCGATGGCAAGGCGGTGGATTTTCAGGAGGAAACCAACCAAGCATGCATGTGTCCCTCGCCCTCGAGGCCATTTTCTTGCTTTGTTTAATTAGTTAGTTGTAGCTAATTCATTTGTGCAAGTGTTGTAATACTTTAATTAATTCGTATTGTAATTGATTAGCTTAATTCGGTTTGTAATAGTTAGTTAACTAGAATAGTTAATTAGTTTTGGTTTGTAATAGCTTAATTAGCGTAGCTAGCTAGCTTATTTATTCGGACCCTCCTTCGCGAGAGCATGATGTTGTAATAAGTGTGCGTGCTTGTGTGCATGTCTTCCAACCCCACATCTTTCTCCCTTTTATTTATCCTCTTTTGATGGTTAGATAAGGGATCATGTTTCGATTAGCATACCTTATATTTGCATGTTTGCATCCATTCATTTTGTTTTGCATGCACCGAGGCTCGACGCATCATTCAAACTGCATTGTCAATTTCAATACTTACTTGAATACGTGTTTAATAGTATGTTGTTCAAAGTGTTGCATATGCCATATTAGTAGCCGAGCCTATTAATTTCATATTGCATGTGTTGCATTAGGCATCTTGTATAGTTAGGACCATGCATTCTTTCTAACTAGCTTTTGTTTTGGCTTGGAGTATTCGGTTAGTTTTATGCTTTAGCATACTTGCATGAGTGTGATTGTCATATTGCCATGTTTCGCATGCTTACCATGAGGCTATGTGCTTACTTGCTAAACTGCATGAATGCCTATGGATTGAGGCTTTTGTTGCTTGAATTGGAACAATTCAACAAGTGTGAGTTTTAAGCCCACTTTGCGAAGTGGCAAATCATGTTTTAAAGCCCACTTGAGGTGGCAAATTCAAACCATTTTTAAAAGAAAACAAGAGTTGCGTTGTTCCAATTCTCGTGATTTTAGTCTATACTTGCTTGTGTACGTCACATAGTAATGTTAGCTAATAATCGAGGTAAGAACACATAAGGTTTATAAAAGAATATATCATGATTAGCAGATGTGGGGAAGTGGTTTGGAAATACTCTTCAGATCCTGGAAGACGCCAATGATCCTCGGCTAGTCACCTGCAAAGATACAAATACTCCGGTCGGGGGTGCCGGAATTAGCACTCCGACGGACAAGTCAGTTCTTCTACTCAAGAAAGCTTGTTGATTAAGTTTTTAGAAGTGATTCTTACATACCTTTTCTAGTCCATTGCCATTATATTTATACTCGTTTCTTCTGATCCTCGGGGCCAGGGCCTACTTTTTCAATCATTATCTTTTCTACTATTCGGCTCTAGGGATCCTCTCCCATTCGGCCTATTTATCCTATTCGGCCCCTTATTCTTGTGGGATATCTGCCGGCTAGCGTCAAGCTTCTGAAATATACCTCCTTTATCTTCGCCAATTATTCGGCTACCACAATTGCCCTCCGAACTCCTGTTGTGATTAATCGGCGTGTTTGGTTGAAATTTGAAGTTTAGCGTCGGTGACCGCGTGCCCCAATATATGTCAGGAGGCGCGTGCCTTTTTGCTCATCATTATGTTTTCCCGCTCTATTCATGTGTATCTCAGCATTTATTGCGATTTGAAACTTTGGTCCTTTCGAATTCACATTTCGTTGATATTCTGAGACTTTTGGATCGCCAGTGCATATCTCTCTGTGACTCGCGTTTTCTGCAACTTCTTTTCGTCTTCCCTTGTCTCATCTGCTCTTCGTAAGTTTCCTTATCCCTTCTTTGTAATCCTATTTTCTGTTTGCTATTTTAGCTTTGGCGAATATTTAGTTCTTTGCTAAGATGGCCAAACATTTGAAAGACCTCCTTTCTGAGGATCGTATCTCCGGTTTCCGGCAACATTTTTCTATTCCTGACGACGTCCATTTATCCCTTGTAACGGGCAATGCTCTCGACATGGAGAGGGAAGATCAAAACACGATCGTATTCCCTCTTTTATCCATTGCGGAGGCGGTTCGTTTCCCCACCCACTTCTTAGGGCCGTTCTCGCTATTGGGGTTTGATTCCTTCTCGACCCAATGTAAATTTCTTCGAATCATCATGGGGGTTGTAGAGTTGAATCGGCGCCTTAGGATTAACCAGGATTCGGCCATTCGGCATTATTACGCCTTAGCCAAATCCTCCGTAATTTGGGCGATATTTTCTCGAGGCCAAAGATCTGACCATCACTTGGTGACTATGCTTGCCAGTTCTAGTAAACGGGTTGACGACGTGATGGTCAACGTCTGAGGTAATTGGGAGTTCGCTGAAGGGGAGGATCGCCTGGACCCTATTCCCAGACATAAGGGTGATCCAGGTTGCCACGCAATGTCTTGTTTGTTGGTCTATCTCTTATTCGGCTCTTTTCCCTAAATCGCTTTTTATCTTCTGCAGGTAATAGGTTGAAGAAAATTCTGACTTCGGTTGGCAGCGTGGTTCTTGGGAAATCAAAGCGCACTCACATATTTCGGCCGCCCAAACGTACAACAGCAAGGGAGAGCCGCCCATATTCTCCTTCGGTACGAACCCACTTACACTACTTTCTCGGCTGCAGATAACATTCCGATTCGGTAGGCAATCAACGACTCTCACTTATCTTCCCGACTTCAAAACCTTAGCGGTCGGTCTCGTAACCGATTCGGGGAAGACGCCGGCGGTTGTAGAGGTGATTACGATCGGTGGGGAGTCTCTTGAGGGTTGTAGAGGGCGACGAGGTTGTACACTCGACATTTGATGCCACCGAGGCATTCGCCTCGGAGACGGCGATTTCTCTTAGGGGATATTTTTGCGAATTTGGGGATCTACGGCGATTTCTTTGAGGGTATGGTGAAGGAAAGCCTACTTGAATGTACGTAGAAGAAATGCGGCGGATGGCGCCCGAAAGAAAATTTGAATCGCGCGCATCGAGATCGGCTTGATCAAGCCCTTCGTACCCGTTTACGAGGGGCGGTTGAGGTTCTTTGTGTCCGTCACGGGAAAAGAGGGTGGAGAAACGATCAGATAGGGAGCAGCTAATTCCGAGCAAGGCCAAAAGCGTGGTCGAGGAAGCGAGTTGAAGTACTGGTAACCAGCGGCCTCGGCTTGAAGAACCGGACGTGGTCGCTCCGTTCGTTATTCAGCCAAAGATCAGGGATATGCCGATTTTATCCGACGCTTCGGCCATCGAGGATCCAGCCGTGGCTCTGAGCCTGGCGGCTTCAATTTCTCTGCCGGCTGACAACAAAGCCTTCGGTGCCGTGCCTGATATTATGGCCGTTGCCCTAACTGCTCAATCGGCACTCCTGGTAGGTCACCTTCATTTCGCTCTTGTTTGATAAAGGCGTCTAATCATACCGAATTATTTTGCAAACGATCGGGAGGATCGCTGACTTAGTCGCCGCTGCGTGATGCTCTCGGGAGAATTGACCATTTGCAAAGCAGGTGCGAGTCGAAAAGTAGGGCGAGTTCGAAATTATGAGAATTTGAAATGGAGAGCCTTGGCGAAGCGGAGAAAAGAAAGGGCTCGCGTCGGCGAACAACCGTGTTGATCTTGAGGTAGGGCAAATGCGAGCGAGGAATCACTCAAACTTTCCAAGGAAGCACTTGCTGAAGCGGAAGCTCAGTTAGAGGAGCTTAAGGTGGCCCGCGAGAAAGCCAAATCGGAGGCCTTTGAGGCAGGGAGAGGCGCCGCTCTGACGGAATATGTTGAAGAAGTGTCCAAATTTGAGAATCGCGGGTTCAAACATGGGTCGCTCAAAGCCCTTGTTGCCGCTGAGGTTACATTGGATTTTCCAACTCCTTATGAGCAGGTGGATGTTGAGCCACTTGAATCCGATACCGACGAATGATCTGGGAGCCGTTTACTGAGCAGGCGTCTTTTTGTTTTTGTTTTTCTTCTTTTGGATAGTGCTTTGTTGGTTCAGGGTAGGTTTCATGTATAAATTGGTTAGCATCTGCGCGCAATTTATTAATGAAAATTTCCTTGTAATTTTTGCTACCACCACACACTTTGTATAAAAGAGTTCTGTGGTTTAATTTTAATGAAAGAGTTCTGTGTTTGTCAATGCATTTGGTAAAATGGAATTGCATATCTTGTGGAAACCACGATTTGCGAATCTGCCCTTGCCCCAGGGGGTTCATAAAAAGAATTCTAGCTCTGAATCAACTTGTGAGCCGGCTAGGGTACTTGGTCCGAATAGATTGATAAATCTGCTCTTGCTAGTCAACTCGTGAGCCGGATGATTTTACTGTGGCACGAATGATTTTATCTAGAACTCTTCTAAACAAACCGTACATAGAATATCGTTTTTCCAAACTTTAGTTTTTTCCTTACTTGAATCTGAAGTCGCTAACCCTTTGAAGGTAGAGAGGAAAAGATTGGTCAATATCTGGGTTCAATGATTCAATACATATCCCATCAAAATCACCATTTGCAATTTCACGCCCTCTTGATCTTGGACCCTTAGATTGATGAATCGCCCTTGCCCGGGGGGTTCATGATAAGAACTCGGCTCGAGGAATCAATTAGAGTGGTTGGGGTAGTTTAGCGAGCAGTTGATGAATCTGCTCTTGCGAATCAACGTGTGGTAATTTGGGTACTTGAGCCGAATAGAACCACTGAAGGTAGAGAGGAAAAGATTGGTCAATATCTGGGTTCCAGCAGATTCAATACATATCCCATCAAAATCATCATTTGCAATTTCACTGCCTATTGATCTTGGACCCTTAGATTGATGAATCTGCTCTTGCCCGAATCAACTTGTGAGTCGGCTGGGTACTTGAGCCGAATAGATTGATGAATCTGTTCTTGCCCCAGGGGGTTCATGATAAGAACTCTGGCTCTGAGGAATCAATTCGTGAGCTGGCTGGGGTAGTTTAGCCGAACAGATTGATGAATCTGCTCTTGCCTGAATCAACTTGTGAGCCGGCTGGGTACTTGAGCCGAATAGATTAATGAATCTGCTCTTGCCCCAGGGGGTTCATGATAAGAACTCTGGCTCTGAGGAATCAATTCATGAGCCGGCTGGGGTAGTTTAGCCAAACAAATTGATGAATCTGCTCTTGCCCGAATCAACTTGTGGTATTTGGTACTTGAGCGAATAGATTGATGAATCTGGTCTTGCCCAAATCAACTTGTGAGCTATTGGGGTACTCGCACTTAAATTTGAAGATCTTGAGCCAAAAGCATCCTTAGTCAACTTAGCGGCGTCAGCGATTGGGTTCGCGATTAATGAACTTGCCTCGATCGTCTTTGCGGAGTGTTAAATGATCAAAAGCACGACTTTTAAGAGTCTAGTAGGTATCGATTCGGACTCTGAGAAAATCTATTGTCGAATGTCGAACAAACTCTTCTTTATGACAAAGGGAAGCCAAGACATTGGTGAGCTTGTGATAATATGAATTGAAGTGAACACCGTAGTGCGCCCTTGCGTCTTTGGGAGTAAGAGTTCTATGGGTCGAGGCGTCAATCTCCTCGGCGTCGTAGTATGTCGCCCAGCGAGATAAGCGATCCAGGAGATCGCCACACGCCCAAGTCGAAAGGAGATCAGACGCGAATCTGTGCCCGTTAAGTTTTGCAGTATTTGTGAAGAATAAGCCCATGACGGAAGCGGACTCGATCGTTCGAGATCCAAACGTGGCGGACGAGTTTGCTCGACAAATATTTCCTCCGGAAGTTCAGCAGTCAATGGTTGGTCGTCAGGACTACGAAGTGTTTTGCGAGGGCATTCATGGGGCGGTGAAAGGGTTCTATACGGCTTATAAAGTCGGCATGCGATTGCGCGCCGCCCGCCAAGAAATGGAGAAAAAGGAAGAGCATATCCGCAGTTTGGAGGCTCGCGTGGAGGCGGCTGAACGTGAGTTAAGAAAGATCAAAGCGGCTCAAGTACAACCCGGCGAGGCGGTGAATCAATCGTGGAAAGAGGGTTACGGTCGGTGCGATAAGCCTTTGCCATTCTGCCGATCGTGAAATGGCGAGCATGTTCGCATTGGAGTCCGCCAAGGGAGGTCTTATGAAAAAGGTTTTCACGAAGGCGCTTGGTTGGAATCCAAAAGACCAAGGAAAACTTCTTAGAAGAGGTTTGTAGATGTGAAAATCGTGGGTTGGCATGGTTGGATCAAGGCATCTCAAGTCGCCGAATCTCTTCGCATCGCATCGATTAGCGTCACCTCTCTACCTGATAAGGACTTTCCGTTTTACGCTTTCGAGGTTGAGAAGAGTGAGGATGAGGCGTGGCCGTATGACTTTAATTATTGTAAGGTTCGAGCGTTCGCGTTAATTATGTAATTTCTTGGTTTTTGAATAAAAAGGCGCTTTATTGAAAATATCAAATTGTCTCCTGCATTCAGCGTGTGCGTGTTTAATTTGATTGCATAAATGTTTGGATAGACGTAAATACATCAATCGGACTCAGCATGTTAAACCGATGCGCCGATTCGTTGTGCGTGATCGGCCTACATGTAATGGCCGTTTACTCGGCGTGTGTTGTTGAAATTTGAAGAAGCCGTGAGCCAGGGATCGGAGGGGCTACGGCATTTTGACTTAGCTCGAATGCCAGATGTCTAGCCCATTGGGCTAAGTAATTTTGCCCTTACCTGACCTATCTTGTAGCGTTTTAATAGCTGTTGGGTTAACTAGGTCATGGAGAATGTTGACCGGCGCTTGTCTCGTGGGGTTTAGTGTTGATAAAATCACTTCGGGATTTGGGCCTCGAGATCGCGGCCATTACTGAGAATAAGCGGCAGGCGCCTCATGCAATCAAACATATTTGGCTCACCAGCATCTATTGCGTGGGATGATCAAGAGTTCTCACCATCAGATGGTGATGATAGTTCTGAGGAGCTCAAATTCGGCGAACTTGGCGCTCAAATGGTTTCGGCGGAGGATTCTCCGTTCTTGGCAGGATTCTCCGGTGTGGGAGGTGGACGGCGAAAGGGCTGAAACACGTCGGCCTCCAAGTCGTTGAAGCAGATCGCCCGAAAGGAGAACAACGATCTGCCCTAACCTCCCTTGTCTTGGATCTTGGCCTTGACATTGTCGATGGTGTCGAGGCGGCGACATGGGTCGGTAGCGGTTAGATCGATGCGTTTTGAGCCGCGATGGTTGTTCAAATGACAAGAGTTGGGTCGATGGGTTGATTTGTCTTAGAAGTTAGAGATAGATATTGTAATGTTCGAACGCGGATTGCGTCTATGTAACAACTTTTTAATCAAATAAAAAGTGTTATTTCATATAGTTGAGTCTTACTCTGAAAATCTTGTTTAGCTATGCCGGATGAATGTTCCTGATCCCAACTTTTAATGGTTAAGCACGTCATTTCGTATGGTTTAATAGTTTGCTATTAGTTTGCTATCGGAAAGTTTGCTACCGGAACTTTTGTGTAGCTTAAATATTTTAGCTTAAATATTTTTCCTGTATTCAGGGATCGGCCCTTGCCTTAGGCGGGATTCAAGTTTAACCGAAATGGGTCGTACTCGTGGGCCGGCTAAGGTACGCCTTGTCCGGCGAACCATATTAGTGATTCCGGCTTAATTAGTTGATTAAAACGGGCTCCGGATCCGGAGACTTATTTTGGCCAATCGTGATATCCACGAAGGGCGCTCTGAATCCGGAGACTTATTCGGCCCTAAGGTGTGCACCAAAGGGCGCTCCGAATCCGGAGACTTATTCGGCCCTAAGGTATCCTGCACCAAAGGGGGCTCCGAATCCGGAGACTTATTCGGCCCTAAGGTGTCATGCACCAAAGGGGGCTCCGAATTCGGAGACTTATTCGGCCCTATGGTGACCTGCACCAAAGGGCGCTCCGAATCCGGAGGCTTATTCGGCCCTAAGGTGTCATACACCGAAGGGGGCTCCGAATCCGAAGACTTAATTGGGCCAATCGTGACATCCACGAAGGGCGCTCCGAATCCAGAGACTTATTCGGCCCTAAGGTGTCATGCACCAAAGGGGGCTCCGAATCCGGAGACTTAATTGGCCCTATGGTGACCTGCACCAAAGGGCGCTCCGAATCCGGAGGCTTATTCGGCCCTAAGGTGTCATGCACCAAAGGGGGCTCTGAATCCGGAGACTTAATTGGGCCAATCGTGACATCCATGAAGGGCGCTCCGAATCCGGAGACTTATTCGGCCCTAAGGTGTCATGCACCAAAGGGGGCTCTGAATCCGGAGACTTAATTGGCCCTATGGTGACCTGCACCAAAGGGCGCTTCAAATCCGGAGGCTTATTCGGCCCTAAGGTGTCATGCACCAAAGGGGACTCCGAATCCGGAGACTTAATTGGGCTAATCGTGACATCCATGAAGGGCGCTCCGAATCCGGAGACTTATTCGGCCCTAAGGTGTCATGCACCAAAGGGGGCTCCGAATCCGGAGACTTAATTGGGCCAATCGTGACATCCACGAAGGGCGCTCCGAATCCGGAGACTTATTCGGCCCTAAGGTGTCATGCACCAAAGGGGGCTCCGAATCCGGAGACTTAATTCGGCCAATCGTGACATCCACGAAGGGCGCTCCGAATCCGGAGACTTATTCGGCCCTAAGGTTTCATGCACCAAAGGGGGCTCCGAATCCGGAGACTTAATTGGCTCTATGGTGACCTGCACCAAAGGGCGCTCTGAATCCGGAGGCTTATTCGGCCCTAAGGTGTCATGCACCAAAGGGGGCTCCGAATCCGGAGACTTAATTGGGCCAATCGTGACATCCACGAAGGGCGCTCCAAATCCGAAGACTTATTCGGCCCTAAGGTGTCATGCACCAAAAGGGGCTCCGAATTCGGAGACTTAATTGGGCCTAAGACGCTTGAAGGAGAGTGACAAAGAAAATCGATTTTCATTAAAACATGGTGCCAGTACAAGCATCAGATCCCACAAGTTGGGTCCGTAAATGGATCTTCATAAAGTCTACGTTCGCGCGGATTGCGGTGAGCCACGGATCTCCTCAATGCCACGGTCTGTTGGGAAGCGCATAACCTAATGATAGGTGCTTGGGACAGCCTTCATGACATGCAACCAGGGGTGCCCCATGATGGCATTATACGGCGACGGAAGCTTCACAACCAAGAATTCCACGTCAACCGTTTTGAGCCGCTTCGAGCAGGTACGACCCTCCCAGCGGTACTCTAGATTCGTGTTGAAGCCGAACAATGGCTGAGCAGCGGTGATAGGTCCGACTTCGTTGAGGCCGAGTTCAACAAAAGTTACGTAGTACAAGATTTCGAAGTGCTTCCGGGTCTATGAGAATCGTTCAACGCTAACCGACGTCTGGCGTAATTTGACGACCAAAGGATCGGCGTGGTGCGACCCTTTATTCGAGGTCGGAGTCATCGAACTTAATTGTCGGAGCTTCTCTGGGCCTGCCGGTTGACATGTTATGTTTTTGGGGAATTGGGTGCGATTGGATCGTATGCACGGTCGGGGATGCCGGCAGACCGTAGATTATGTGGATCACACCAAGCGGAGGTGAATCCTGTCTCAAGTCTAATGCTTTGGTTGGCCTTCCCTTGCTCACGTATTGCTACAGTCGACCATCTTGCACCAGTTCCTCCAGATGATCCTTTAGCGCATAACAGCTCTCGATTTCGTGGCCGTGATCTTTGTGGTATTCGCATCGTCTGTCCCTCCTCCGTGTGTCGGGAGGCCCCACCATCTTCGACGGCCACTTGAAAAATGGAAGGTGCTGGACTTTGGTTATTATTGCCGCGATCGGCTGTGTCAACTCCGTATACTTCTTGTCGGTTCGCCTTAAGCGTCTGCTGTCGACTTGTAATTGTTCGTTCGTTCGGTGGGAGCACTGATCACTTGATCGGCGGGAGTCCCGCCTTTTATCTCGCTTGGTTCGTTGCCAGGGCTCAGGGCTCGGTGGCGGCATGAAGCTTATTGGTCGAGCAATTTCGGGGAGGGCCGTTTTGCTGGAGATTTGTTCGACTTTTATCCTCAGGGCATCATCTTCGACTTTACAATATTCTTCAACTTTCTTCATCAATGCCCAGACTGTTTTGGGAGGCCTTCTGGTCAAGGAACTGCGCAGAGCACTGTCAGGATGTAAACCCATTTTGAAGGCGGTGATGGCCATGGAGTCGTTGCAAACGTCGTCAACAAGGTTGAAGCACTCCCAATATCGTGCCGAGTACGCTCTGAGCGTCTCTCCCGACTGGATCTGCATAGCCGGAGGAGTCGGCTGTTCGGTTGTACCTCGTTGGTGATGAACTGCCTGAAGGATTTCTGCGGTTGTCGGAAGTTTTTAATCGGTGGCTCCAACTTGTAATACCACGACGGCTAGTGGACCTAGGGCGCTAGGGAATATTCGGCACATGAGGGCTTCATTGTCTGCGTCTGGCGTCGCTTTATTTGTAATAGCGGATATGATCGATGAAGTCGATTTTCCGTCGTAAAGTGAGCAGCCAGACTTTGAATTTCTTGGCGAGGCGCCCTTGCGATCCGTCGAGCGAAAGGATCGTCTTTGGTCTTCCTCGTTTGAAGCTTCTCTGCGCTTGTTCCTTGTTCGCAGATCCTTTTCAAAGGAGCTGGAGGTTTCGGATCGTCCCCTTGCATCGAGCTCCGTGGATGATGAGTTGGAGTTGCTATCGGTATCCTTTGGTCGAGCCCGAGGTCTTTGCCCATCTGCCCTCGGAGGTCGCTCTGGCTCCTGGCACATGGCCTCTCTAGATTTTGCTACCTCCAGGGCCAAATCTTGACGGAGTCGTTCGTTCTCAGCGATCATGTTCTCGAGCCTTTGTTCGTTCTGCTTTGCTTATTCTATGATAGCCGACATTGTTTCTTGTCTTTGAAGTTGTTGGCGAATCGAAGTTCAAGGCGTCGTCGCGATGGTTTCTTCTCCGAGCATATTAGTCGGGGTAAGGTCGTCCCCCTGTGTGATCTCATCGGTGGCTATCGGAGGATCTTCGGTCACGCCTTCCATGGATGTATTTCAAGATGTGCCTGAGCGGGCGCCAATTGTGGGGAAGTGGTTTGGAAATACTCTTCAGATCCTGGAAGACGCCAATGATCCTCGGCTAGTCACCTGCAAAGATACAAATACTCCGGTCGGGGGTGCCGGAATTAGCACTCCGACGGACAAGTCAGTTCTTCTACTCAAGAAAGCTTGTTGATTAAGTTTTTAGAAGTGATTCTTACATACCTTTTCTAGTCCATTGCCATTATATTTATACTCGTTTCTTCTGATCCTCGGGGCCAGGGCCTACTTTTTCAATCATTATCTTTTCCACTATTCGGCTCTAGGGATCCTCCCCCATTCGGCCTATTTATCCTATTCGGCCCCTTATCCTTGCGGGATATCTGCCGGCTAGCGTCAAGCTTCTGAAATATACCTCCTTTATCTTCGCCAATTATTCGGCTACCACAGCAGAGGCCGACCTTTGATTGGGCGAGCGGGGGTGCTCATTTCAGGACCTTTTCCTCTCGTACCCAAGTTCCCGAGCCGAGGCAACTTTAGTGATGACAGACACGTGGCCTTTGGCATAAGTCAAGGTTTCCTAAATTTTTCAAAAAATAAAATATTTAGGTGGTGACTCTGTAATCTAGCAAAGCAATCCAATTTTGGCATTATTTAATTTAAAATCCGATTTTTCAAAACTATTTGTCGGATTTGGACTTTTTGGTGTTTATCAATTTCACATTGCACTTGTGAAACTAGATTCAGAACCGCGAGAGTCCGAACTGTAAGGCCTTCTTTTCAAACCCTTTCTGAAAGGCAAGGCGCGGAAAAAGGCGAGTCCACACTACACAGATGTATTGTTGACAGAGCAAGCGCATATAGCTGCGGGTGATAATTTATCAGACAAATTGTACTTCTTCAGCAGTATTTGTATGGTGAGAAATAGGGTGTGACTACTATATGGTAGGCTGTGTGCGTATGTCTTATCTTACAGCATCTGGTTGTTTTGTAGGACGTTATCAAAACTAGCAATACGAAAAAGATGGAGAGTTATGTGTTGAAGAATATTGCTTCATCTAAGGATTGTCGATATATTCATTTCCCCATATGGAAGCAATCACACTGGACCCTCGTGGTTTACGATGTAGAGGACGGGAGTTGGAAGCATTTTAATCCGATGAAGCAACAATCAAACTTCAGAACGAACGTGCATTATACTGAAGCGCTTGTACTGGTAATATGCACATTTTTTTTTTTTTTGTGGAAAAAGTGGTGAATTCTGTAATGATTATGAAAGTGTTGTGGTGTTCTGATTAGTGGGGGCTTTGTTTGTGACAGAAGGAACGTGTATCAGGTGTAATAAAGCGATCATTATAAAAGGATGGAATGGACGAACTTAGCATTACTAACACTTTCAACCACCCTCTTGAGTCTATGGCAGACTACCCCCAACAAAGAGCAGACTCGTAAGTATCTTGATGTTAACAACGGTACGTAGCACATTTGTCGGGCTGAACGTGCAATACCATTAACAATTCGTATTTTGTGTCCAAAACGCAGGCTTGATTGTGCAATCATTGTTTGCACAGCCATACGACAGTACGTGTACCATGTTGATGTGGGGCATTCATTGCAAGGTAACAATAGCATCGTGTTACGAGCAAACATTGTAAAAGGATTTGTCAATGACCTGATTAGATATGTTTGCAATGCTTTTAGACTTATAAAAACAATATCGAACATTTACATATTTTTGATTAGGAAAGTGCTAAATACATTGTTTTTTTTGTTATGTGAACCGTACGGTCACAACTTCAATTTGGTAATAGTTATGATAAGGGTACACAATGAATGTGGATTGTTTTTGTTTTATGAATCGTGGGTGGCCGTTGTGTTTTGATAACTGTGGTAATGAAACTATTATTTGTGAATGAAAGTTATGTGCGTTCAATTGTTAATGTTGTTGGTCGGTGATGTGTTGGGTGAACATTTAACTAGGTGGGTAGGTTTGACAAGTAGCAATATGCAATAGGCCGTTTTGTAGGCTAATACCTTTAATGTGATTGGCATTTAAGACGTGCGTTTTGTATTGGATTTGTTGCACACATTTGGTGTTGTTGTATGTGTGACTTCGTGTTTGTTGTACACGTCATCTGTTAACTGTAGAAACAGTTTCGAAGTAGATGTTGTGTCCTGGGTTTTGTGTTGACAGTGTTGTGCTGTGTAAGTGCCATGTTATTATTTTTAGTAAAACTGATCATGATGTGGACATGGCTCACGCAGCAATGACATGCATATTCTATAAAATGAAGGTAGTGTGAGGCGTATGTGGAAGTTTCGTGTCATTAAAAATGTGTGTGACATGTCACAGTGTCAAAATAAATGAATGTGAAAATATTTTAGTGGGTTTGAGGACACCTAATTTGGATCGTGGAATGAATGTGAAAATATTTTACCTTAGTGATAATGTAACACATAAACCACATACACACAGGTTAAATTGTAGCAGAGTGAGTTAAATATCAATGTTACATGACAGACACATTCTGTGGTCAACTTACATAATGAAGTGCGTGAGAATCCAAGTGGCTATGAGGCTATCTAATTTGGACCGTGAAATAAATGTGAAAACATGTGCATTATGTACCACGTGAAATACATACATACAAGCTAAGTTGTATAAAAATGAGGTAAATATCAATGTTTCATGAAACTTATAAAAATTTTGAACACATCACAATGATGGGACATAGTTGAATAAGTGGGATAAGGCAGCATAAATTAGGCCGTGAAATAAATGGGAAAATATTTTACCTTGGCAACCATGTAACACAAAAAAACACATACACACAAGCTAAGTGATAGTAGAATGAGATAAATATCAATGTTTCATGGAGCTAAAAAAACTTTGAACGTATAATAATGATGGGAAATAGTTGAATAAGTGCTTCGGCTAGGGGTTGTGTGTCACCCATTTATTTGTTCGACGTAAACAAATAAAAAAAACTGAATAAGAATGCAAAACGTAGTAGTATGGTATGTGGGACATTTGGGGCACCCATTTATTTTGGTAAACAGTTTATACCTTAGTAACAACTTCGAAATGAAAACAATAGAGAGCTAATCGCATGAATTGAAGGTTAAATTGGTTCTTTCGATGTCTTTCTGTTGTGGTTCCCCATGCGGTGACAACGTCCGCAACAAATTAGCTGCACTTCTTCCCCCCTTGACAAGATTCGTTTTTACTTTGGCCTCCCTGATGGTCGTTTGGCAACTGGTGGGTGTATGATGAAGTCTTCAGTGTTGAATGGTGGTTTCTCAACAGTTGAGATTGGAGTTATGCTTGATGCGTATGACAAACGGTAGCGAGACACATGGTAAAATGGTTCAACCAAATCGTACAAATCTTATCCACTGTTACGGGTAGCAACCATCGCGTGTGTACATGGTAACCGTTTAATCTGCCACTGAAAACATGAACACGTTCGCATGCCGACATCCTCGAGTACTAATGGATACGAATGGACCTCGTACACATCCTCATTTGATTGGCTTACAAGCCACGACCTACCTTTGTTGTATGCTTTTACCAACCGAGACTCCATTTTGGGGCAAACCACTCCAGGCCACGATGATGCCTCACGTCTACGTTTTGACATTTGATCCATAATTTGTGTCCTAATGCTATCAACCATCTACGTGATTGGGAGGTGTCGTGCCTTACAAATCCATAAGTTGAATGACTCAACAGCATTGGAACACATCTCGCCATATCGATCACCCTTGAAAACAAAGACGGCATGAAAATGTATGTTCATGAAAATGTAAACAAAGAAGCTGTTTATGTTGCAACATATGTATTTAATTTGTTTCACTATGTTCATGAACAGTGCTTACCGAAAATAAGCGTTTGCCCAATACGTAGGGGGTAAATCTTTCAGAAATGTCGTTGCCATGTTCCGACCCGATGTCTTAAACTTTTCTAAATGGGAATTGAACGTTGTTACAGTCGGTGCATATGCGCATTCTCGAAATTTGCTTAGCAGTCTGACACGATGCATCTTATTGGTGTATTGTATCTTGTCTTGTAGGTTCTGTTGCAAATGTTACAAGCAGAATGCATGCTGAGCAGTTGGAAACGTGGTTGGAATTGATTCAAGGATGCCTGTGTGTCAATCTGATATTAATGTAAGCGTATGTCCGTTGTAACAACATTCACGAGTTGTTCCAAGAACCAAGCCCAATTTGTTGTGTTCTCCAAATCGACAATGGATATTGCTAAGGGGAATAATCCTATGTACGAAATTGTTAATGGGTTCAATAAATTGATGATAACATAAACATCATTTAATTGAAAAGCAAGACATATAATTATGCATATGTCAGATTGTGTGTTATGAGTAAGGAAAACCTTGATTGCTATCCTTCGCGGTGGCAGCTAGCAAGTTACCTTTGAATTTTCCCTTCAAAAATGTACCATCTAGAAATAGTAAAGGGCGACAATGCATGAAACCATCAATACATGCTTTGAATGATATGAAATATCATACAAACTGGTGATTTTGGTCATCATAATCAATGTGAATGTAGCTGCCCGGATTGTTTTCCATAACAGAATTACTATACCACCGTAATTGATCGAACGAAATGGAATGTGCATCGAACATTTCACCACACGCTTTTTCAACGCCCAACCATGCTACCCAGTAGCTTATCTCTAATACATAGTCTTTCTTCAAGTCGTAAACAACATCAGACGAGCGTGTGAGTGGTTTGTCATGTACCCGTTCGGAGATAACATCGGACACCAGTTCAGACCCAGCCCTTGGGTTTTTTGTTGTCCTAATGGAAACACCAGAACTGTGATCTCTATTCCACTTACGAATGTAGAAAAACTCATTAGCATAAAGGACTCGTGCGTGTATATACCACATGCATCCTTTTGATTCCCTCATTATGCACACCGCTGTAATCCGAACATATTCATTCTTCAGATACTTGAACCGAAATCCACACTCAACCGCATACTTCTACAGGACATTACGAAATTCAACGATGCCTCCCTCAAAACTTTGACCCACATGTGTGATACCATTGGCCCATGAAGCGAACATAAAAACTTTCTCAACATGAGGACAAAATTTGGGTAGTAAATCATCTTGTTCATCATCAATGTCCGACTCGTCTACTACCCCCGGCGAGTTGAATGTAATGGCACATGGACTTTGAGTTGCATTACTAATTCCGTGTCTACCTTGTGTGACCCAAGGTTGAATGACGACTTCAATGTGTTCTAAACGAAAAGACCGTGCAAGGGATACCATGTTCCCTATATCGATGTCATTTTGTAATGTGAAATTGTTGTATCCCGACATCTTGAAAAACCAACACACATCACCATATGTGAGACCATCAAATTTCCCACACACACAACTAACCAAATCATCGAATCAGAACCGGAATTGCAACTTGATGGCAGCTGTAGCTCGACTTTTCGCGCTCATTTCGGAAGACGAATAAGCCCTACAGTATTGGACTTCCGCGGTTCTAAATCTGATCTCACAAGTGCAATGTGAAATAGATAAACACCAAAGAGTCCAAATTCGGCAAATCTTTGAAAAATCGATTTTGAATCAAATTGTCAAAAATGGACTGCTTTGCCAGATGTAGAGTCGCTACCTAAATATTTTTGAAAAATTTAGGAAACCCATGACTCATGCCAAAGGCCACATGTCCGTCATCACCAAGATTGTCTCGGCTCGGGAACTTAGGTATAAGAGAAGAAGGTCATGAATTGAGCACCCCCGCTCGTCCGATCAAAGATTGGCCTCTACTAATCATGATGTGAATTTTATTTACATTATATGCTCTTATTCTGATTTATTAGGCTAGTATTACTATGTGATGCGCACACACACAAGTATAGACTAATTTGCAAGAATTGAAACACTTGGTCTCATGTTTGTTTTGAAAATTGTTTCGAATATGTACCATTTGAAAAAGTGATCGCATATGAACATTACTCAAATTATTCCAATTCAAGCAATTAATCTTCATCCACCGGCATTCAAATAGTTTATCACTTAAGTACTTAGCCTCATGGTGAACATGCTTTGACATGGCAATACTAACATACAATGCAATATGCTAAAACAAGTAAAAGCTCACCTAGTACTCCAGGCCAAAAAGATGAAAGAGTTAGAAAAATGCATGATCCTAACTATGTAATATGACTAATGCAACACAAGCAATATGCACTCTAAATAAGCTCGGCTATTTATCATAACATGTTAATCAATTTGATAGCATGCGGTCTAAGCACGTATTCAAAGAAGCATTAAACTAACAAAGCGAGTTAGAATGATGAACCGAGCCTCGATGCATACAATACAAATGAATGCGAACATAGAGTGTACTAAATGAAACATGATGCTCTAAACTAACCATCATAAGCAAGTAAATAAAAGGGAGAAAGACGTGGGGTTGGAAGACATACACGCTATTACATTGCTTGAGCTAACTAGCTAACTAATTACTACGAATTAACTAACTATTACAAACTGAATTAAAATAAATTAACTATGCTAGCTAATTATTACAACACCGTAATTAATTAACTATTTTAGCTAATTATTACAAATTGGAACTAACTAATTAATTACACTAATTAATTAATTACAACACGAATACAACATGAAATAAAATAACTAAAATAACTAATTAGCCTCGAGAAGCGAGAGATGCTCATGTATGTGCAGATTTCCACCTGAAAAGCACATTGTTTTGCGGCCAGAATGCTTCTGTTGCACAGTAAAGCATCTTTTCACCTCAGTCTCTACTGTGTTCTATTCCAAAAGGGTTACTGCTCAATTTCACAAAAGTGGCCGGTAGGCCAAAAGTGGTGGCCTGCCGGCCACAAATGGTAGCCTGCCGTCCAGAAATAGTGGCATGCCGACCACTAATGCTTGGTTCCTCCTGTTGCAATAAAAAGCATACAGAGCACAAGCAGGGTGTTCTCGAGGTATGTTTGTACATTTTACCCCTCCTTATCATCAAATAGCTCAAAGGAGTGGCAAGTTTGATTCACAAACCATCAATTGATGCAATTTCATTGCATGATGGCCTATGAACCAAAGTGTACAAGTTTAATAAATGCAACAATAAAAAACTCTGAAACCCCCTCCATATCATGGATTGATCAAGGGAAGTGGTTGACAATGACTCTTGAACCGTTTTCATCACGAACAAGTATGAAACGATTCAAGACTCAAGGGTTCAATTAACGTTCGATTGAATGCTAACCAAGTTATTATCTTGCATCACTTTTGGTCCTCATTTTATTACTCCATTTTAATTACCAACCATTCCTTAGTCAATTAAGTCCAAAAGTGAGCTTTAAGTCCTCTAATGGAAAGGAGTACCAAACCAAGAGTTGTTTTAGGCATGAGAGAAGTATCATGCCATTAGTAATGAACCCTTAAAGGGATTAAACCATTAAGCATAAGACCTCAATCTCAAGCTTTAAACAAGCAACTAGTTTGAACCAACTTTCAAGGCAAAGCAAAAAACCAAGAAAGGAGGGAGGTTGCAGAAGTGATTAGGGGTGAAAATAAGTATGGAAAGTCATAAACAAATGCTATCAACTCAAATAGGTTGGCAGCTAAAGCCTAAACTACCAACATAAAAGGACCATTACACTACAAGCATGCAATACAAAGCTTAAATGCAATGAACAGCTAAAAACAGTCCTAAAATAGTGCAAAACCATTCCTAAAACATGCTGAAATTAAGACAAAAATAGCTAGAACAATAAGCTAAAACATGGAGCATGTTAAGCTAGTAAACAAGCGCAAGGAATGGAGGCTACCCTTCCATTTTTGGGATTTCAAAACATGATTTTTGCCACTGAAAAGCCTCTAAAAATCAGTATTTAAAAGCTTAAAAAAGTGGACAAACATGTGGGAAACACAAGGGCAAAGGCCTAAGAAATGAGGTACAAAGAAGGGTGATCCACCCCTAATGGCCTTAAACCACAAGTTTCAACCTAAAAATACAGAGCTTAGACAGCCCAAAAACAGTCTAAAAATAGTAGGAAAAATAACAAATAAATCAAAGCAACAAACTAAGCCTTATACCTCTTGAAGAGAAAAACACTCTTTAAGCAACAAATCAACACTTGCACACCCTCAAGAGTTTAAAGTAGACTCAAAAGTACCTTAGCTAAAATACCACAAGGTTTGGTTTAGAGTGTATAGGCAAAAGCTTGCAAAAGCTTAGGAATTTAGAAGAGAGAGAGAGAGAGAGAGAGAGAATTTTGCTCCAAAATGTTCAACCCTCAAAAATGGAAGGTGAGGTCTCCTATATATAGAAAACAATGAAACTCTCTCAGAAATATCAATACATACACGTGTAGGCAGGTGCATACATATGTGAAAATAGTTGGCACAGTTGGCCAAAATATCTACAAAAACACACTTGTGGCCGGCAAGCCACTAATGTTGGCGATAGGCCACACACATGGCCGGTAGCCCAAAGAAAGGGGCTTGCAGGTCTCAGGGTTTTTAGGCTTGAAAAACTAGGGTTTTGGTCTAAAACAAGACAAAAGATGTATAAGGTTTGAAAGCTCAAAGCTGTGGCATTCTGTTAAGGACTTCGAGCACTTGACAAGCATATACGAATTCATCATCGGGCGCACAAGGGGTGGTGTCCAAGTCATAATGGCGGTAAAAAGTGGGGTGTCTATAGGCGTTCGTATCACAGTAACAACACACTAACATAGCATGAGTGTCCATCCCTACAATATACAAATAATATTACAGAAAATGTTAAATTCTCATAAATGCGATGAATGCCAACACAAAATCACATACGCCCAGTACCCATGATATTGCCATGTATGAATATATGGCAACACCAAACGCTACCACATGATCCCACAAAGCCCACCCATATATGGCAAACCACAACACTCCCCACCGTGTGGAGACCATATTCAGGGCAAAAATCGTATATCATCATACACAAACATGAACTAAAACAACCCATTTAAAATGAATGACCCCCTTGTGGCCTCACACACACTGATCTAACACACACGACCCCGATAAACAACATTGAATACGAATGTGCCCAACACAGAAGAATAGGGGCCAATCATTAAAGATACAATGACCTCGGTGTGACACACCATATGATTGAACTAACATATGTACACAATACAGCTACCCTAACACGCAATCACTAAAACAAACCATACCTTGAGAACTCCAGAAATGTCGACAGCAAAATTCCGAGTCTCCCTCAGTCCAGCACACAAAGCACTTTGCACACACCCCATCACAACAAAATCATAAAACCCTAACGTAATGGAGGAAACATCTTGTACTGCAATTTTTGACTTGCCAAATATGCACAACTAATCCCACCAAAAACGTCCCAATATAAAAGAAAGGGTGTAATTGACCACTAAATGTTACCAAATAAAGGAAATATGATCAAACGGGAAGACATTCCCCCACTAAAAGGACTAATTAGAACAACAGATGAAATGTTGGAACCAATTGGTGCAACCGTTTGTTGGATGGGATTTATCAGTAAATATCCCATCTTTATATATAGATTGTCAATGAAAAAAAATCATATTAATCTGATAATTTTAATTATTTTTTAAATATTTTTATTTAAAAAAATTGAATGATAAGAATGCTTTTAAAATAAAATAAGCAGTCTATTTTTTAAATATAAATATAAAAAAGATAATATAGATATAATTATTAAATTAGTACAATATATATATTTTTTATGAACGATGTATAGTGTTACAAAATAATTGAATTTGATTACTAAAATAGGCTATATGTCTTTTTGTTGGGTAGGTAAGGCTATATGTCTCTGTTGAGTGTTTGTACTTGAAGGCACAATAGGATAGATAATATATTAATTTTTTCAAATGGACTTTATGATATATCTAATTCTTTATTGAATCTTTTATCAAATTTAAATTTGATCAAAATAACCTCTAATCATTCATCAAACTTGTATCAAATCAAGTTTCAATAAATTGTTCATCAAATCAAGGCAAAAATAAGTTTTTTACTAAATATGATGAAAAAAAAACTTTTGAAATATGCTGAAATTTTAAGTGAGAAAGCATTGAAGCATTCAAATTTTTTACCAAATCAAGCTTTTAATTAAATTTGATGAAAAGCAATTGGGCCATCCCATATCAAATCAATTTTTTATTCAAATTTGACGACGAAAAAAATGAAGAATTTGAGATGTTATTTTTTTCTTTTCTTTTTTTGAAAAAAGTTATGAAGTAGTTATATTAAAATAAAAATTAACATCATACAAAATAATAAAAAGAGAAATATCAAAATCCCAAAGGACTAGACAAGAAACTCTACTAAAACTACAACAAAAAACTAAAAATTCCGTCAAAAATCCAGTTACAGTCTAGAAAAACTACCAATCTTCTTGTAGATGTGATTTGAAAAAACAAAATCTATATCTAAATAAAACTCAACCTTGCAATCACCATCACTCTTGTCCTTGCCTTTTTTAGATCAATCACAATTTGTGTTTTCTGCTAACAAAACTATTTTCACAAAGGGTTATTCAACACACTTGGATTAATCACTAATTAATGATAAAGTGTCTTCAATTTAGATTGAGTAATGTTACAAACTTAGATTTAATTATTCAGAAATTATTTATAATTATTATTTTGTGGTTCAAATTTATTTTATACATGAATCTCACACTATACAAATTCAATCCTAATTGCACAATCTCATTTGGGATAAATTCGGGATAGCTAAGCTGGGGTATTGTAGACACCCCATTTTTGACAATCCTCAAGACTTGGACGTCACCGTTGGAACACTTGGTGATTACCCATGTTTGTGTTTCGTTTTGAGTTCCCAGAGGTCTTAGCTACGCGTCTTGCCTCAGGATCTCTCAACTCGCCTGTTCTGTGTTTGGTTTTGCACCAAACACTTGTGTTCTTGCTTCTGAGGGTAGTGAGTAACTTGTTAGCTACCCCTGACACCCACCGGCCCTGGCTTGAGGCCACCGGCTGTGTTTTGAGGCTACCGGCCATTGGTGAAATATACCATTGGCCGGTCGTCATTTGGTGTGGCCGGCCGACCATATGTTTGGCTGATGGCCTCCTTTTCTGGCCGGTACCACCTTTTTGCCTTTTTCAGGCATGGTGCATGCCAGCTGTGCCAGCTGGAATGCACAAGACTTGCCCCCGTGCATATATGTGGTTGTTTTCCACCTTTGACCCCTTTTTTTGCACCCTTTGCTCAAAGCTTCTTGAGGAAGCTTTGACCCCTTGTCTTGGCTTTCTCAAGAAGTTTGCACCTTTGGGATAGCTTCCATTGGAAGCTTGGTTGTTTTGACCTTTTTGCAATAGCTTCTCTAAGAAGCTTGGAGCTTTTCCTTTGTCTATACAAGGAGCCTCCCCCTTCCTTTGTCTTGGTTGAGCACAACCAGAAAAATATACATATATACATCTGTGATACACCTTCTCTCTCTATATCTCCCTCTCTCTCATCATTTGTGTGTGTTTAAGGGCCTTAAAGTGCATTTTATCCTTAGTTTTGCACACAACACACACTACTACACCATACTTCAACTTTGAGAGGTATTGAAGGTTTGTTCTTGAGGTTTTGGACTGATTTTGATCAGAGGAAGGTGGCTGACCTTGCTGTTCTTCTAGGTTTCTTCAAGGGTAACACTCTTACTTTAGATTCCCCAATCTTGCACTAGACTTTTGCCTATCTTGCTTACTGTTTTAGACTTTGTGTATAACTAAAAAAAGTCTTGTATTTGCATGCTTGAGATATTTCATTAAGATTGTTTTGGTGTTGGGGGTCGACTTCCCCCTCTTAGGCCTTGTTTGGCCCTTTTTGTGCTTCCTTTATTAAGCTTTGGTTACCTTTATGTGTTGACCTTCTCACCACTGATTCAGTGGTGCAGAAGGAGTCTTGAGGTCTTGCATAGGGGAGGGACACCCCTCTCTCTTTGTCTCTCTTTCTTGCCCTCATTTTGACTCATAAGGGTAGCATGTATGCTTGGTTGTCTTTGGCCCCATTTCTGAAGTTTTTGGATGTTATTTGGTCATATGTTGCCTTTGTTTTTGGTCGGATTTGTGGCCCCTTGCATGCGTAGTATAATTGCCTTGCATTCCTCCATTTTGCCTAGAAGTACGCCATGCATTTAGGCCATGATTCTTACATGTTCTAGCTTAACTTCATGAAGGTCTTAGCATTATTTTTCCATACTCAAGGACTATTGGGTGCTGTTTTAGTCATATTTGCCATGTTTAGGGTAGCCTCTTTGCATTTTGGCTTGTGAGCCTTGAGCATGTGGGTCTCTAGCATGCTTAGCCTAGCTTATTCTCATGATTTGAAATCATTAGGGACCATGTTTCAGTCCATAAACCATGCTTGAATGCTTACACTTATCATCCTTTTCATGCCTTGAAGAGTTGTTTTGTTGTGCCTTGAAAAGGGCCATCGTGCATGCTTAGGTGTTTAAAGCTTTAGGCAGCCATATCAGTGGGTTTTGGAGGCTTATTTTGCATGTTGAAACTCTATTTTTGGTTGCTTGATTCATGCCATGTGTGGTCATGATAGTTGTGGTAGAATGCTCCTTTTCATGCCTTAGTCTTAGGCTCATTGGTATGCATGATTACACGAGCACTTGTCCATCATATCGGGCACTTTTGGTCACTGTTTTTGGAGTGGGCTGAGGTCTGCCCTTTGTGGTTTAGGCCCATCATTGTATGATCATGTTGCATTGCTTTGGGTTCATGCTTGCATAGTATCATACTTGCATGTTTGCATAGTGTTTAGCTAATTGCCTCTCATATACTCGTATGCATATTTGGCATGTTTATATCGCGTTAACTTAGCTTGCATGCTTAGGATACATTGCATTTAGCACGCTTTGCATCTTAGCCTCATGTTGCATTTTTTAGCCATATTTGCATACATGCATTGCATTGCTTGGTTTGGGGTGTCAAACTAAGCATGAGGATTGAGAAGTGTTCGTACACAAAGTGACGAAACACATCTCAATCCTCGGTCGCCGATGCCTTTGATCTCAACATGATAGGGTGTTAGCTTTCATTTGATTGTTGCATGCATTTTACATTGAATGGCAAACTTGGCTTCTTAGGCCATCATGCATAATTGATGGCCGGAGGGTCGAGGGTCATGCTCCCTTGAATCCATTGCATGATAGGGAGTGCGGCCATGCTTACATTTGCTTGAAAATTCCATGCCATACATTGCTTGCCCTCTATTGCTGTCAACTACAGGATTCTGCAGCAAGAAATGGCCGGCCGGCCACTTGAAGTGCCGACCGACCATCAGTGGTTGGCCGGTGGCACAAGTTTTGGCCGATAAGACTTTTCCCATGGCTGGTGACCTATCTCTCTGGCTGGTGACAATCCAGCGCACTCAGGGAGTTATTCAGAAGGGGTCTGGAGACTTTCATAATTTTCAGAAGGGCAAGGCAGTGTAAACGGAGGCAACAGTGCTATGGCAGCGAGTTTCCGGGCGAGACGAGCCAAGCATGCATCATCCAAACATTTCGAGGCAGGGCTGCAGCCACCTTCCTTCTACATTTACTTTGCTAATTAATTAGAAGTTTTGTAATATTTAATTAGCTAGAGTACTTAGTTATTTATTCGGACCCTCCGAGTGAGGGCGACTGTGTAATAAGTGTGTGTGAGTGTGTGCATGTCTTCCAATCCCACGTCTTTCTTCCTTTTTATTTACCCGCTTATGATGGTTAGACTAGGGCATATTTAAATTAGCATTCCTTATGCTATGCATGCATGCATCCATACATTTGCCTTACATGCACCGGGCTCGGCACATCATGCTAACTGCACTTGTATTTCAATTCCAAGTTGAGTACTTGTTAGTTGCAGCATTTCAAATGCCATTCTTTAGGATAGCCAAGCCTATTTTAGCTGCATCCCGTATGTGTTGCATTAGCCATCTTAACGCGAACTAGGATCATACATTTGATTACTAACTAGTTTCTGTTTTGGCTTGGAGTACTAGGTAAGCTTTTTATGCTTTAGCATATCGCATGCGTGTGAGTGTTGCCATAATAGCATGATTACCATGAGACTAGTTGCTTATGTGATATAACTGCTTGAATGCTTGTGGATGGAGGTTGAGTTGTTTAAATTGGAACAATGCATTGGACACGAATTTTAAGCCCACTCAAGGGTGAAAAAACCTACATCTTAGCCTACTTGCGAGTGGCAAACCATTTTCAAAATAAACATGAAATGTTTTGTTCCAATTTAGGCGATTTGGTCTATACTTGTTTTGCTGTGCGCATCACATAGTAATTCTAGCTAATTAATCGGAATAAGAACGCATGTGTCATGAAAAATGAGATATCATGGTTAGTAGAGGCCGATCTTTGGATCGGGCGAGAGGGGGTGCTCATAGCTGACCTTCCCCAATCGTACCCAAGTTCCCGAGCCAAGGCAACTTTGGTGATGACAGATACGTGGCCTTAGGCAAACGAGTCAGGGTTTCCTAAATTTCCCCATTAAAAAATATTTAGGTGACGACTCTGTATCTAGAAAAGTAGTCCATGTTTGGCACTTCTTTTCTAAAAATCTATTTTTCTCAAAACGATTTGCCGGATTTGGTCTCTTTGGTTCAGGTTAAGAACCATGACAAATGGAGTCCGAACTGTAACACGGAGGCCCTCACACGAGGCGCGTCTACAGGTATATAGATTTATTCATTTAGATTTTTCATTTTCACCATGTGATTAAGTTAAGGGCAAGTTCAAAAATTAGTTTTACTTTTCAAATTCAACAATATGACAATCAATTAGAATATCTAAATCAAATTTTTTTTCTCATATATTCTCTAATCATTAGCCAATCATTTATCTTACACATCGTTAAGTTTAAAAAAATAAAAATAAGCTTGCATATCATTGTTAGTTTTTTAGTTAAATAGCCTAATAATGTAATAGAGATATGACTTTAAGGAATAGTTATTGGGTGCTCCTGAAGTATGATCACGTAGTGTTCTAAGGTGTTGTGATTGGTGAAGAAGAAAAGGATCCAACTATAATACAAAAAAGTAATTTTCTTGTACCATACATAAAAGTGGAATACCACTTTCGACACACTTTACCCAAATCACCAATTTTGCAGGTGCTGACTTCTTCTTCTTCTTCTTCTTCTTCTTCTTCTTTTTCCCCAAGAATAGGTTGACACCTTTTATGTAATGAGAAAATATAGGAGAAAAAAAAAGGAGAAGAGTTACACTAATCTTTTTAAAAAATAGATTCAATTTTATAAAATTTGACATAATTATATTAGACTTCTATTTAATTTACATAATAATTAGTTCATTTATTTATAACATTTTGTTAGTTGTATAAATAAAAAAATTGATGTTATTTCTGTAATATTAAAGTATCGTTTTATTCTTGACTTACGATTTAATCAAATATGATTACTACTCAATAAGATCCAGTTACTATTAATTGGTAAGTAGAATGAAAACAAATTATAGGTAGAGTCACAATAACTGATAATAATAAATTAGAAATATGAATTTTAAATTATCAAACAAAATGTAAAAGTTTATTAGACTTCATTTAGTACTAAAAAAATACCACTTCATTTGACTTGATTTACTATACAAAAAAATATCCCACATTATTCAGGGGAGTTGAGGGACCTATTTTTGTGTGGATGTGGCAATTCCAATAATTTATTAGACTTAACTTGGTACTTATCAAGACATCACTATATTTGACTTGATTTACTACTCAATTAAATTTCACTTTCTACTTAATGAGGTTACTTACTATTTCATTGAACTTTACTTGCTATTTAATAAAACCCCGCTTACTTACTATTTCAAACTTGAGTAGTAAGTTTAAAATGAATAGTAAGTTGTTTCATAATAAGTAGTAAGTTCAGAACGACTGGCAAGTAGAATAAAAAAGTATGGTAAATAAAATTAAAACGTATGGTAAGTATTGTATTTATAAATGGGAAGGACTCGGCCATCTAATGGATGGAGTCTATTATTTTTTATCTCTTCCAATTTTGGTCTCTTCCTATTTCATTAAATTGCACTTACTACTATATTAGATTTCATTTTCTACTTCATTACTTTTGGTTTATCATTTCATTCAACCATACTTACTAGTCAATAAGACTACACTTACCACTTTTTTACACTTTACTTATCATCCAAATAAACCCTATTTACTACCACTTCATTAGACTTGACTATCACTGAAATAAACCTCACTTACCATATCTTTAGACTTGATTTACCACTCAAATAAACCTTACTTACGCCATTCAAATAGACTCCACTTACTACATCATTATTGTTGACTTACCATTTCATTCAACCATACTTACTAGTTGATGAAACTCCACTTACCACTTTTTTACACTTTACTTACTATTCAAATAAACCTCACTTACTACCACTTTATTAGACTTGACTATCACTAAAATAAGCCTCACTTACCACATCTATAAACTTGATTTACCACTCAAATAACCTAATTACCATTCAAATAGATTCCACTTACTACTTCATTATTTTTTACTTACCATTTCATTCAATCGTACTTACTAATCGATGAGACTCCATTTACCACTTTTTAAACTTCACTTACTATTCAAATAAATCTCTCTTACTACCATTTCATTAGACTTCAATACCACTCAAATAAACTCACTTATCATTTGTAACGTCCCGAATTTCAAAGATCAATTAGGCGAAAATTAAATAACTCGAAAGTGAGGTTTTTTTTTTTTCTCTCTCTCTCTAAACATTTCAAAACTCTAAGTTGAGACTCTCTCTCTCTCTAAAACTCACCGGCTCGACACTTAACTGCACGAGTTTTTGGACTTTCACCAAGGACACACCGGCCAATTTAATACCACAACTACACTCCTACCCAGATTCACCAAGGCATTCATTGCCCTGTTTTCTATTGCAACGGAAATGATATCATGATTTGAGATATATGCTTGGCATTGCACGGTTTTTGAAAGAGAAATGAAAATATTTTGGCATGAACATTGCATGTTATAGACACCCCATTTTGACCGGCCCTAAGACTTGGACGTTTTTTTTTAATTACCCAATGATGACAATTAGAATGTGTTTCTCACAGAATCCTCAGTAAGAGAGATAAAATTTGAACTTGAATCCTAACCTTTACCATTATCGCCAAATTATTTTAAACTACTAAATATTTCTTTAGTTTAGTATTTTGAAATTTTGCATAATTTTATATATTTGTTCATATATTTTTTGGTGTTTTTATATAAATTGGTATAAATTTTATATTTTATATATATTATAAAATAAAATAATAAAAAAATTGTTTAATGTCAGTTAGCCCTCGGTTGCCGACATCAAACCTCAGGATTATATGTGTTGTTATATATACTATATAAGATATATTATTACATATTATAATAGTATTATATATTAAGCATATATTATTATATTCTATATTTTTGGCTATATAAAGATGGGAAGGTGGTAATCACCAGGGAGGTTTTTTGATTATAAGAGAGGTTTTTTTTTTTGGATGATAAGAGAGGATTCAAGTGAGTTAGAGAGAAAGGAGATTAATTTTGTTTACATTTCAATTTTGAGCCAAAGTACTTCCAAACTTCCATAGCTATTGAGGATTTGAGAACACACTTCCTACACTTGAGGGTGATCAAGAGGGAGTTTGTAAACTAAGGAGTTCATCATTTCCTTCGAAGAAGCTTGAGGGTGTTGGAATCAAGTTTGTTAATTAAGAGCTTACCTCTCTTTCAAAGGTACAATTTTCTCTTACTCTTATCCTTTCTTTTTCTTGTTTTATACACTGTTTTGGGGCTATTTTTGGACTATTTTCAGAGGCTAAATATGGTTTAGAAGCCCCAAAAGTGGAGGGGTTAGCCACCCTTCCTTAAATTTGTTCATTAGCTTTAATCTATTCATAGTTGTTCACTTTTGTTGGCTTAATTTCAACACTATTTTATGCAATTTAGGGGGGTTGTTTAATTTATTTCAATAATTTTGTTTTAAATATTATGTTGTGTTATATTAACCAATTAATCAATTATGCATAATTATCTCTGCAACCTCCCTCCATTCTTTGATTATTTTGATTAAAGAATTGTGAAAAATTAAGATTGTGATTCAAGTACAAGAAAAAAAAAATTCTCATGCTTAATGGTTTAATCTCTTTGGAGGTTTACTATCTGTAGACACCCCATTTTTGACCGACCTTAAGACTCAGACATCATCGATTGAGCGCTCAGTGATGGTGCGTGTTGTGCTCGTTTCGAGGTTTCGGAGTTCTTGGCTGAGAGCCTCGCCTCCGGACCTCGGGACCTTTTGTGCTTTGACTCGGTCCGCAGACCAATTCTTGTTTTCTCTTCCCGGAGGGAGGGAGAGGTCTTGTAGACCATCTCTCAGTGGTCGTAGGCTACTTTTCATGGTCATAGGCCACTGTTTCCATTTGGAGACTAGTTTCTGGTTTTCAGAGCCGTCGGCCATGCGCCTCGGCTTGGGACCGCTTAACATTCTCCGTTTGGCACAGTTTTTGGAACACACCTTGTTTCCTCTGTCTAGAGGGACACTATGGTCTGGGAGACCACTTTTGTGGTCGTACGCCACTTTTGATGCTCGGTAGCTGGTTTTCGGGGCTCCCGGCCGCGCGTCTTGCCTCCTGAACCCTCGTCTTGCATCCGTTTTGGTTTTTCTTGGGTACAAACCTTACTTTCCTTGTTTGGGAAGGGTGGGAGACCAGCTTTTATCCTTGGAGACCACTTTTCTCCCCACCAGCTGGTTTTCTGGTCGGGAAACTGGTTTTCTTGGTCTTTGGGCCACATTTTCTGCTTTCCCACCCCACCATTGGCTTGCTTTCAGTGTGGAGACCACCAATTCCCCCTGCCGACCACTTTTTTACCTGGGAGACCACTTTGGGTGGTCGGCCGACCACTCAAAGTAACAGGCCGACCACCTTTTCTGGTCGGCAACTTTCCTTCTGTTTTGTCAGACTGTGTGGTTGCCAATTGTGCCAGCTGGAGGGCACAGACTGTATCCTCCATACACGTGTATGGAGGGATTGCATCCAAGTTTTAGCTTCTCCAAGAAGCTTGAACTTTTGGTTTTTCTATAAGAGAGAGCCTCCCTCTCCATTCCAGAGGTTCTGATTTTGGGCTGAGAGCATAGGCTTACACACTCTCTATATCCCTCTCTCTCTCTCTATATATTGGTGCTTTGCTTCACACTTGTACACACAACCTCATAGCCAAACACTCTTACCTTGTTGCTGAGTTACTGGAGGGTCTTGAGGGAGCTCAAGAGTTGGTTTTGGCTCAAAAAATTTGCTGGTATTGTAGTGCTTCAAGGGTAACCTTCTTTTTCCCCCTTTTAGCTCTATTTTGATCACTCTCTTAGCCATATTTGCATGCTTCTCTTGGCTTAACTTTAAACTACAAAAATCTTTATTTTTGAGTACTTAACATGTTTGTTTGTGGCTCCTTCAGTGTTGGGGGTGTTCTACCCCATTTTGTGCCTTGTTTGGCCTTGTTTGGTGCCATGCCTTGAAGCCTTTGAGATCACCTTCTCTTGGCCTTTTAACCACTGAAATTTAGAAGATTTTCAGTGGGAGAAATGTGGTTTTAAGGCCTGAAATGAGAGGGGGTAGTCCCCCCCACCTCTTGTCTTGTTTGTATGCATAGAGGGTCTATCAAATGAGCATGTTTTTGCACTTCTTTGTGGCTTTTTTTAAGCTTGTTTTGGTGACTTTTGGGACCAGATATGACTCTTTTTTTGGCTGGTTTGATGGTCTCTTGAGTGGTTCATACACTTGTAGTGTAATTCCATATTGCTAGCCTAACATGCTCTATACTTTGGACCATCATTTTAGCTTTTTTTGACCACACTCCAGCATGATTTTGTCCATGTTTTTCCACGCTTAACCTCTTTTTTAAGTGTTTTAGGTCATGCACGCCTTGCTTTGTATAGCCTTAGTGCATTTTGGCTCACTAACTTTGAGTTTCATGGTCCCTAACATGGCTTACTTGAGTTGTTTGCATGCTTTGGCTTCATCTCTAACATGATTTCAGTTTGTGTAATGTGGCCATACCCTCACATTGGTCACTCTTTCAATGCTTTGAAGAGTTGGTGTTTCATGCCTTAAGAATAGGTCATTTTGCATGCCATCACGCTTAGGCCTTTGGGCTATCATTTCAGTGTTTATTTGGGGTTATTTTTGCATGCCTCAGATCTATTTTGACTTGGTTCGGTCATCCCATGCATGCGTAATACACTTGTAGTGTAAATCACACAAACTAGTCTTGTATGCTTCATGAAGTAACATGTCATTCTAGGTTGTTTTGTCCCCATTTCAGCATGTTTTTGGTGATGTTTTGCCATGTCATGACTCTGTTTTGGTTCGGTTTGGTTGGCTCTTGCATGCTCCATGCACTTGTAATGCATTTCCATGAAATAGCCTAACATGCATCATGCTTTAACATGTCATTCTAGCATGCTTTTGGCTTAACTTTAAGAAGCTTTTGTTCATGATTTACCATGCTTTGGGACTATATTTGGTTACATTGGTCATATGCTTCATGTTTTGCATAGTTGTAGTACAAATGCATATGCTAGCTTCAAGCTTTGGGTGCCATTGCATGCCTCATTTGTGTTGATTGGGTGATTTGGCATCATTTCCCATGATATTTCAGAGCATTTAGCCCTGCCAAATTCCCACTTCTTTCACCCTTTGAGTGCCTCTAAGGGTTGTCTATTGTTACCTAGCTTATAGGCCAATGCATGTGCATGCATGCCTTGCATTTTGTGCCTTCGTTTTGGTGATTATGGCCACTGATTTGGACATGGCTGAGGCCTATCCATTTTGGTTTAAGTCCATTGTGCATTGTGTATGCCATGTAGTTCATACCATTGTGTATGCTAGCATGTTAGTTGCATGTTTTCATGCTTGTCCCTTGTATCGTGTTCATATGCCTGTTTCATTGCATTGAATGTTTGCATGCTTGAGCCGCATTATGTATGCCATGCCATGTTGTTTGTTGCATTGTGTTGGGAATAAGAGTTAGTCCAAACACGGGAAACGATGGACGTTTCATACTCAAAGTGATGAAACGTGCCTCAATTCTCGGTCGCCGACACTCTTGACTATACATTATGGAGTTTTAGGCTTTATGTGTTCGTGTGTGCATTCATTTCATATTGAGTTATGCAATTTGGCTCCTCGGCCATCATGCATTGAGATGCGTAATTGGTGGCCCGAGGGTCAAGAACCACACCCCCTTGAGCTTATGTAATGAGAGGGAGGGTGGTTGTGCATACTTGTGTTGCAAATACTTTGCCATGCCCCTTTCTTACTCTCTGTTGCAGTAAATTGAAGTCTGCGGCGGCGGTGGTCGACCAGATAAAGTGGCTGGCCGACCACTTTTTCTGGTTTTCAGCATAGAAAGTGGTCGGCAAGTGGCCTCCAATGCCAACAACTGGTCGGCAGCCCTCCTACAGATTCCCATGATGGAGTTTCAAATTGCACGGAGCTTTTTTGTTACGAGACGGTTGCAAGCGAGAGGCAAATCGGGGCATCGCGATGGATTTTCACACGAGGTGACCGGGCACGCATCCTTCGTCATCCAAGGCAGAGTTGAAGCAGCCTATTTCATATAGTTTGCATGCTTATTCAATTGCTAACTTAGTTAATTTGTTAATTAGTTAGAGTTGTGTAATAATTAGTTGTAGCTTGTTATTCATTCGGTTGTGTAATAACTAGTTTAATTAGATTAGCTTAGATTAGCTAGTTGGTTCTGTATCATTCATTCGGACCCTCTGTCGAGAGGGCACAATTGTTGTAAATAAGTGTGCGTGTGTGTGATGCATGTCTTCCAACTCCCATTTCTTTCTCCCTTTTATTTACCAGCATATGATGGTTAGTTTTAGGGCATGTTTCAATTAGCACCCTTATGCTTGCATGTTTGCATCCATTCATCTGTCTTGCATACACCAAGCTCGGCGCATCATACTAACTGCCTTGTATTTCAATTCCTGTTTGAATACATGTATCAAGTTGCATTTCACATGACATTTTAGAATAGCCGAGCTTATCTTAGTTGCATTTTGCTTGTGTTGCATTAGGGATTCTTGACATAGCTAGGATCATGCATGATTACTAACTATCTCCTGTTTTGGCTTGGAGTACTCGGTGAGTGTTTATGCTTTAGCATCCTTGCATGTGTGTGAGTGACTGCCATGATAGCATGCTTGCCATGAGGCTATTTGCTTATGTGATATGATTGCCTGAATGCCTGTGGGTGAAGGTTGGATTACCTGAATTGGAACAATTCATTGATTGCAAGTTTTAAACCCACTTGAAAGTGGCAAATCACCATGTTCTCTAAGCCTACTTGAGGGTGGCAAAATCCGCATTTTAGCCTACTTGCGAGTATCAAACCGCTTTAAAAAACAAACATGAGATGTTTTGTTCCAACTCGATCCAGTCTATACTTGTGTGTTGTGCGCATCACATAGTAATTCTAGCTAATAATCGGAATAAGAACATGTGTTTTCAAAAACAAGATATCATGTTAGGTAGTGGCTGATCTTTGATCGGGTGAGCGGGGGTGCTCATTGCGTGACCTTCCCCTCTCGTACCCAAGTTCCCGAGCCGAGGCAACTTTGGTAATGACGAACACGTGGCCTTAGGCACGAGTCAGGGTTTCCTAAATTTTCCAAAAATAAAATATTTAGGTGGCGACTCTGTATCTGGCAAAGCAGTCCATGTTTGGCACTTCTTTCTAAAAATTAGTTTTTCCAAACGATTTGCCGGATTTGGACTCTTTGGTGATTTATCCGTCTCGCATTGCACTTTGCAAGATCAGACTAAGAACTGTGACATTGAGTCCGAACTGTAGTGAGCCTAATGAACAAAACGGGATTTTCCCGAGACGTTCGGGCGCGTCTACGCTATCAAAGGCATAAAAACTTTCTTATACTAAAGCACAATCATTTATTTTTCAGTTCTCTTTATCATTAGTGTGTTTACTTTTAAGGGATTAATTGACCCTTGGAAATCACTAAGGAAAGTATCATTATCACTTATTATCAAGTTTAGATTTCAAGTCATTATCACTCACTGTGGGTTTTTCTAAGTCATTATTACTCTTTTGAGTTTGATTAGTCCTTGTTGCACATCGTGAGTTTGACTTGAAACCCCTTATCGCTTGTAAATGAGTTTGACTCTTCTTTTGTAATTTCCCCCAAAGAATTTATCATTAGTGTGTTTACTTTTAAGGGATTAATTGACCCTTGGAAATCACCAAGGAAAGTGTCATTATCACTTATTATCAAGTTTGGATTTCAAGTCATTATCACTCACAATGGGTTTTTCTAAGTCATTATCACTCTTTTGAGTTTGGCTAGTCCTTGTTGCGCATCTTGAGTTTAACTTGAAATCCCTTATCGCTTGTAAATGAGTTTGACTCTTCTTTTGTAATTTTCCCGAATAAAATAAGATTTATTTCCTCGAGTTAAGTCGACACTTATTTTCCTTTATTGCATTTTGGACTTAGTGGATGTAAATATCACCGTGGACTTAATGGATTAAAGAAAAGGAAAGGTAATATAAACGAGGCTAATAAAATTAAGCTTAAAATGAATCAACCAACATAAAGAACCAATATGATTGATTGAATTCGGTCGGATGTTATACCGAGTTTATTGTGTCAAGGCTTGTCTTACATTAGTCCATAATGTTTTGATGAATCTTGAAGCGTCTCTACTTCCCTTCTTGAATTTGCTTCATGATAGGAGGGAGGGGTGGTCATTATGCATTACATTTATTGATCTTTGTCCTATTATGTCCAAAATCATCTTGCAAACCAACTTGCAACCATAGATCGTTTGGGAACTAAGTTCGCTCCTCTCTTGAGTATTTTCCATGATAGAGAAGAGTAGAAGAGACAAATATGGCCAGGAATACCCTGTCTGCATGTTTGCACTGTTTCACCTCAGGCACCAAAAAAAATAGATTTCTACAAAGAAAACAAGGTATGCTTGGATTTATTTGGGGCTCGACTAAGTCTTGTTTTTAGTTGGCAAGGCTCCAATAAATATACACTTTTGGTCGAAAGCAATGATAAGGTAAAACAGAACAAATCTCAACAAGGCGCATGAGTAATTCTGAGGAGCATCAGCGATCATTACATATTATTTGTTGTAATAAATTAAATGACCCCTTTTCATTATTATTCATTTGGATTTGTAATATTTATTTATTAGGACACTTTCGGACATTGGACCCTCCTTAGCGAGGACAAATATGTAATAATGTATATGTCTTCCAACCCCGTCTTTCACCCTTTTATTTACGACTTATGATGGTTAGTTTAAGGACATCATATTTAATTTAGCATACTCATGTTTGCATCCATTTGTATTGCATGCATAAAAGTTCGGCTCATCATATTATTCAAATGTCAAATTCAAACTCTTTACTTGAATACGTGCGCTATCATATGTCTTGAATTGACTCGCATGGCATTCTAGTAGCCGAGCTTATTAATTGCATATTGTATACGTTGCATTAGCCATATTACATAGTTGGATCATGCATTTTTTTAACTAGTTCCTTTTTTGGCTTGGAGTACGAGGTAAGTTTTTATGCTTTAGCATATTACATAAATGTGATTATTGTCGTATCAAACATACTACCATGAGGCTAAATGCTTAATTGTTAAACTGCTTGAGTGCCTATAGATGAAGGCTATTCACTGAAATTGGGATACTTTGATTAAATGTATATATATGAGATCACTTTTTCAAGTAGTACATATTCAAAACACTTTTTCAAAACAAACATGAAATCAAACGTTCCAACTTCTACTGAAATTAGTCTATACTTGTATGTTAAAAATAAAATAAGAACATATACTATACATAAGAATCACATCATAATTAGTAGAGGCCAATTTTTGATCGGGTGAGTGGGGTGCTCATTATGACCTTCCCCTCTCATACCTAAGTTCCCGAACCAAGTCACTTTGGTGATGAAGGACTGATGGCCTTTGGCACGAGTCACGGGTTTCCTAAATTTTTCAAAATAAATATTTAGGTGGCGACTCTAATATCTGGCAAAGCAGTCCATTTTTTGCATTTGATTCAAAACATCGATTTTTCAAAAGCAATTGTCGGATTTGGACTCTTTTCGTGTTTCCACTGTTTCATATTGCACTTGTGAAATCAGATTCAGAACCAACACAAGTGGAGTCCGAACTATAGGGGCTATTTCATTCTTCAGAAAGGGATCGCGGAAAGCCGAGCTACAGTTTCTGGTGACTCTGTTTGGGAATTTCGAGAACTTGACTTGAAGTTTATGATGTGACTTTTTATCTACACTTATATGTTCTTTGCATTGCATTTGCATTGGTGTGCCTAAGTCACTGTGTTTGCCATCTGCTATTCCTGAATAGTTTGCTGGAGGCTCGCCCAAAAGGCTTGCCAAAAGGCTGACCGGTTACGAGCTCTGCCACGATGGGAACACAACCCTTGGATCTGGACTACCGCTGTACCATTTGATCCTCCTTTCACTTCTCGATGTTAGGTGTGAGAGGTATATTAGGTAGTCTTGCTGAGGTACCCTTTGTGACCATTCGACCTAATTGCATATAGTGAAGCTATAGTGACTTTTCCAAACTAGGACAGGATGCTCACCCGAAATTTAGGATTGTATGAAACCGCTTTGTTTGGAATAGTGAAACCTAGTTCCTGACGAAATTAGGACAGGGTAACCCTATCCCCTCATAGGGGTGTTTTGGCTCTCACTTAACTGGTATGTGCTTTATAGTGAAACTATACAAGAATGTGCGTATCAGTTGCAAGTTTGGTCTCTGTTTTGGGTGGCAGAATTCAATGTTGAGTACAATCCTACAGCTTTGATTACATCTGTGTTGATAACATTTGAGCTGAGGTGCTGTGCGGTTTTTGATTACTGCTTTCTTTCTTTTTTTTGCTTTCTTTTTTTTGCTAGGTAGTTTAACACCATAGCTTCAGAAAGTTTGGATATCCCTCAAGTATTTTGGACCCGTGTCAAAAGGCTTTACAGAGCCAGAGATCTTGTTAGGAGACAACCAGTGTTTGTTTCACTCCCACCGGTTACAAGACAAAGAAGAGTCAAGCAGAGTTCACCGGTTCGGTTTGTTCAGCAGTCACCCCTTATCTCACCTGTATCCAGTCAAGGACAGTCTTCTACATCTAGGCCAGCAAGAAATCACCTGCCTATTCAGATGACTCAGTACTCTGCAGTCAGTATGGAGGACATGATCCGTCATCTCCAACAAACAATTGAAACCATGCAGCAAGATGCTGCCCGCCAAGCTGAAGTTGCAACCCACCAAGTTGAAGTGATAAACCAGCTACAACAACAACAAACACAACTGGCAGCGACTTCTGCATCTCATGCATCTCCTGCGGGCATCCCAATACCTGTAGCCCCAGTCCATACTGAGAATCAGGGCATTCTAGTAGACCCAATCCCACCACAAGCCTCCAAGGCACCTATGTACCAAACCGAGGCTCCGTTTGAATTTGAAGTTGACTCGACTATGCTTAAAAGCAACAAGCTAGAGAAGCTTTTCAAGAAAGCGCAGGGTGTTACCTTAATCCTGACATTGAAGATGGGTATACCGCCTCAACAGTAACCTTGCCAAATCGGTTCAAGATGCCACATATTGATCGATTCAATGGCTTCGGAGATCCCATGGTTCATTTGTGTCCATTCTCAGACATCTTGTGGCCAATGGGCCTAACCAGGCTTCAAAAGTTTTCTCTCTTCGGCCGGACCTTGTCGGGAATAGCAGCCATATGGTATGCAAAGTTGGAGGATTCTGTTAAACAGAATTGGAAGGAAATGGCCGAAGCCTTCATCGTACAATACTCATACAACACACAAATCGATATCACAACTCGTGACCTTGAGGCAACGCGCCAGGAGCCAAAAGAAGGCTTCTCAGACTTTGTGACAAGGTGGAGGGCTAAGGCTTCAATGATGACCACAAGGCCTTCAGAGAAAGACCAGATAAGGATGGTAGTCCGTAATCTCCAGGGCAAGTTGTTACAAAAGATGATTGTCATCCCGATATCTACATTTTCAAACTCCATGAAATTGGGGTTCAAATTGAAGATGCTATGAAACAGGGGTTGCTTACAGATAAGAGAGAGCAGGTCAAGAGGCCTTTTGTTCGCGATTCTATCTTGCCGGTGGTAGCAGTACGCAAGACCAGATGTAAGTGTTGTCACCACAACTAATACCGCCGATCCTTTTGCTAATACAATTCCACAACCGTCAGCCAACCCTGTTCGATCCTATAGGACATTCACTCAACTCTACATGACCCTATCTCAAGCCATGAAGGTGCTGATCAAAAAGGGGCACCTCAAACCATTAGAGTCTCTCCCACTGCCTGATCCTCTTCCACCCAAATAGAACCCAGCCAAATATTGTGCATTTCACCAACAACATGGTCATGATACTAACCAATGTTTTCGACTGCGTCATGAGATTCAAGACCTCATTGACAACAAGGTGATCGCACCACCCAAGAAACCAAATACAATTACCAACCCACTGCTAACTCATAATCAAGTCCCTCCACCTCGAAACCTAAATCTGATCCATACACTGGCCGTCCCATATGACCCCAGCGTATATATTACCCCCTCCTATCTACCAAAACCAACGTTGTTCATTCCAGAAAGCATAGATCTGTGCATGATGGACACGTCCAACCATCCATCCAACCACCCACCTAAACCTGTCACACTTATAGTAGACAGGAAGCTGACCTTGGAAGAAGGTACAAGTTTGCTACCGAAGAGTTTCAAGAACTTGTCCGGGGGAATGTATGATCCAAGCTGCTATATCGTGCCGATTGTTCAAATCAAACCAAAATTAGTATTGCCAATGGCAGTGGAGGTAAATATGGTTAGAGCGGATGGCCCAAACCAAGATTTGGATGATTTGGCAGAGTTAGAGGAGGATTTAGACAATCTGCAGTTCTTTGATGAACAAGATCAAAAAGATATGCGGATTGCCTAGTTTGATTTGCATAGATTAATGGACAATTCTGGATGGCTTAGTGAGCCAGACAAGGAAGAGGAAACCAAAACAAAACCAAAGGAAAAGGAAGCAAGAACTACTGTGATGGCCGGAATAATCAATGAAAAGGGGAAATTACCGGCAAACACCAGCGTGGAAACTTCAAAACTGGGCATTGCAAGTATTGTGGACATAGAACAGGAAGCTACAGTGAAGCAGTTTGCACAAGAAGGAAATGAAGACAACCTAAAAATCGTAATGACTCAAAACTCCACGGGAGATGTTAGTGATGTAAGGGTAATCCAAACGGAGCTGGACAACTGTTTGTCGATTACTAAAGGAGTCTGGTGGGATGACAACGACTTACATTTGGCTCACACCGATGTAGATTGGGGTAAGGACCTTCTCGACAATACTTGGTACATGGAAGAGATCGACCACATGACAAGGAGCGGGCGGTATTTCAAGTCGCCACACTTAGATCAGGCTGAGGCATCTGGGAAGGATAAAGAGATTGAGAAGCAAAAAGAGAAGCAATCAGAAGAAGAGGCTATGCTGAAGCAGTTGAAGAAGATGCAAGCTGATATTTCGATTTGGGGTCTGCTTATGGCCTCCCGAGTGCATCGACAAGTAGTACTATCAGCAATAGACAAGGCCA
The DNA here is from genome assembly GCA_025200525.1 of Camellia lanceoleosa. NCBI lineage: Eukaryota > Viridiplantae > Streptophyta > Magnoliopsida > Ericales > Theaceae > Camellia > Camellia lanceoleosa. The sequence goes on along the minus strand of CM045759.1, from coordinate 78,616,623 downwards.
AGTTGTCCATTGACACTACCCCTGAATAGCTTGTGGGATTGGTTTTCCCAGGTGGTGCTAGCCCAACCTTAACCTTCTCTGACAAGGAACTACCACCAGAAGGCTCAGCACACAACAAACCCTTGTACATATCTGTTGAGTGCAGAGGGAAATGGGTGCCAGTGGTGTTGATAAACACCGGTTCAGCGATCAATGTCTGTCCTTCCCGTATAGCTTGCCATCGGTCTTAAACCGGCCAACTTTACACCTACTGCCCAGGTAATTCGGGCATACGACAATACAAACAGGGAAGTTATGGGCACGGTATAGATCAGAGTTCAAGTGGGCCCAGCTCAACAGGATGTCGAGTTCCATGTTCTGGACGTCCTGGCCACTTTCAATTTATTGCTAGGAAGACCCTGGTTGCACCTAGTAAAAGCAGTCTCTTCTACCCTCCATCAAATGCTGAAATACCCTTAGGGGAAAGGGGTGGTGATTGTCTTTTGGAATTCATCTATCCATCCTCCACCAGAAATAACTACACCAGTGCTGGAGATTGTTCATGGTGAGGAGGATCTATTCCTCTCGGGGTTCACTTTAGCTGAGGCCCGGGTAGTGCAGAATATCTTAGCCGCTGATGAGGGCATGTATGTCAGTGCCCAATCAATCTATGTCATGAATAAACTCCAGTATGTGCCAGGAATGAGACTTGGAAGAAGTGGCCGGAAGGGCGTTGCAGCATTGGCCGATGTGCCGCATAATCCACATGCCTTTGGTTTGGGCTATGTGCCCACCAAAGAGGACCGGATCAAGAAAAGAGAAGAAGTCAGAGGTAGAGCCAGGGCCAAGCAGGCTATGAGCTTGTCCATAGGCCGATCCAGGGGACACTGAATGGCCGTTTTGTTCGGGAGGGAGAAGATTTCCCTTTTTGCGGCTTTCCCAAGCCCTAGGTGAATTCCACTAATCAGCGTGTTCCCGGTTTCAAAATCTTCTTTGACCTGCAATTGCAAGACAGTGGTGCAGAGGAAAAGACTGAACCAAGTACTAAAGCTAACAAAAGCATGGAAAGTGACTCGAACAACAGCGAGCATGGAATAGGAGTAGCATTGGCATGTCTCCTAACAGATCCTACAATCGACCTAGTAAACTTGAGGGATGACCTTACTATCTCCGTGATGGGAGAAAAGCCAAGCGTAAACCCAACCAATGGCATATTGGATGCATCAAGGGCACCAACTCTTACCCGGCAACTGGAGAAAAGCTACTTTTCCATTTCTGAATCGGATAATGGGCTAGAATCTGATTCCATAGAGTCTGTGGGGTCGGGATCAGATTCCAGTCAGTTTGAGAAGTCTGAGTCTGGCATTCCCGGGAGTGGTAACCTGGATGCCAAAGTCCTGTCTAGGTCTTCCTTTTATTTTGCTTTTGAGTCTGTAATGGCGAAGAAATTTGGACCTTATGAACAAGAACTACATGCGTTCTGCGTACTTCTCCGTGCCACTTGTTTATTGCATTGACCAAGACTTTCAAACTTTTAATGAAAACGAAGAGGAAGAAATTCCTCTGGCTTCGAAAAACTTGATTAATCGAGAGAAGGAAAGGTATATTAAACCCTGTATTGATGAAATCATTGCCATTAATGTAGGTACTGAGAAGGATCCATGCATGGTCCAGATCGGGTCCACGTTGTCTTCAGAGGAACGCGAGCGCTTAGTCGCTTTATTAAAAGATTTCAAAGATGTTTTCGCGTGGTCCTATGAAGACATGCCTGGAATCGATCTTGAGATTGTACAGCATCGGATCCCTCTTGACCCCGAGGCCCGACCCGTCAAGCAGAAGCTGTGTAGAATCCGTCCGGATTGGGCTTTGAAGATTAAGGAAGAGGTCACCAAGCAGATTGATGCAGGGTTCTTGCGAGTATCTGAGTATCCGACTTGGTTAGCCAACATCGTCCCAGTGCCGAAAAAGGATGGTAGAATCCGGCTGTATGTAGACTTCCGGGACTTAAACAAAGCCAGTCCAAAGGATGACTTTTCTCTACCGTATATTGATGAGTTGGCAGACTTCACTACAAGCCATGCATTGCTTTCCTTCATGGATGGGTTTTCCAGATATAACCAGATTCTGATGGCTCCCGAGGATAGAGAGAAAACTACATTTACTACACCATGGGAAACCTACTGCTACAAGGTGATGTCGTTTGGATTGAAAAATGCTGGGCCTACCTATCAGAGGGCTGTAACCACCATTCTGAATGATATGATCCACAAAGAGGTCGAAGTGTATGTGGACGACATGATAGTCAAGTCCAAAGACTAAAAGGGCCACTACACCGCTCTGGAAAAATTCTTTCACCGGATCAAGAAATACAGATTGAGGTTAAACTCGCAGAAATGCACCTTCGGTGTAACGGCAGGAAAAATGCTGGGCTTTCTGATCACACAAAGGGGAATCGAAGTTGATCCATCCAAGATCAAGGCCATCTTGGAAATGCCATCCAACTATGGGATACATGCTTGCTCAGGAATCTGAAAATAGGGTGGAGAAGGCCATCTACTACCTGATGGAGGCCATCCATGGAGGAGAGTGTGGAACGCACATGAACGGGGTGATGTTAGCCCGAAAGATTCTCAAGCAAGGTTACCACTGGTCCACTATGGAGGAGGATTGTATTGGTTTTGTGCGGCGATGCCACAAATGCCAAATTCACGCTAATCGCTTAAATATCCCACCGTCAAAACTATACAACATGACTTCGCCATGGCCTTTCTCGGTTTGGAGAATTGATATTATCGGTGCAGTCACACCAAAAGGGTCGAATGGGCATGAATACATTTTGGTAGCGATCGACTACTTTACAAAGTGGGTGGAAGCCCAGTCCTATGCAGTATTGAAAGCATCGCATGTGGCTAAGTTCATCAGAAACAATATCATTTGCCAGTACGGGATTCCGAATGAGATCATATCGGATAACAGCTCACATTTCAAGAATGAGGTGATAGATCTGCTCGAAAAGTATAACGTAGCTTTTCACAAGTCATCAACTTACAGGCCGCAGACTAATGGAGCTGTTGAGGCTACGAACAAGAACATCAAGAAAATTTTGCAGAAGATGGCAGAAACCTATAGGGACTGGCCAGATAAATTACCATTTGCACTCTGGGGCTATAGAACTTCAATCCGGACGTCTACAGGGGCAACTCCTTATTCTCTTATTTATAGCATGGAAGCTGTTCTACCAATTGAAATTGAAGTACCATCACTGTGGGTTATGGCTGAGTGTCAGATAGCAGAGGCCGACTGGCAACAGAGTAGATTTGAGGAGTTAATGTTGTTTGATGAGAGAAAGCTGAAGGCACTATATCATGTCCAGGGCTACCAACACAGAATTGCTAAGGCTTTTAACAAGAAGGTTAAGTCTAGGAATCTCAAGGAAGGAGATTTGGTGCTCAAAGACAACCGAGCTCCCATCCATGACCCTAGGGGCAAGTTCAGACCCAATTGGACTGGTCCTTACATCATCAAGTCTATCTAGTAAGGAGGAGCAGTCATTCTCATGGATCTAGATGGCCTAGAATTTTCATAACCAATCAACATGGACAAGTTGAAGAAATATTACCCTTGAGAGACTTGCTAGGCCGAAAACTCGAAACGGCGACCTAGGCAAAAGTTAGAGCATGAAAAAAATTAGACATTACGAAAAATTGAGCTCGCAAGGTTGAAAACCCTAAAAGGCAACTTTGGCAAAAGTTAGAGGGTAAAAAGAGAGAGTCAATACTCGAGTGAACCTGAACCGAACTACGTAAGGTCCGATTCCCATTTTCGGGATACGTAGGCAACTTTATCCTGAAGTTCGGTCGTAAACACCTACAACTCAACTGTCATGTCCATATGTTGATCAGGTCATCTTCGTCTATTCTTTATCTAAAAGTTCGGTTGTGATCCTTACTCTAAGAGAAGAATTGGTTATAGTGCTTAGCAGAGTTATTCAATCAAGGGGCAATTTTCCATCTTTGGATTCGGGGTTGTACATCTCGAAGATAGATTCCATATGTTTCAAGTTTTGATCCTTATCGAAAATGGTTTTGAAAAGTTTTGATAAAAGTTGATTACGTTCAAACTAATCTTTTTACAACTTAGACCATTTTTGGAGCAAAAGGAAAATTTTCAGTGTTCACAACTCTAATTTTAGTGATTTCAATACAAAGTTCTCCAACTCTCGATATAAATCAAAGTTGCTTTTATTACATGCAAAAGAAAACTTGAACAGTAAAGATCAAAGCAAATAAACTGGGGGCAAAGATGAGTCAGGTGTTCTTGCGTCCCCTGCTTGTGCTTGTGGAAGCCTTTGATGCTAAAATGGGCCCTGTTTGTGCCTCATCTTCGAGCCAAGTCAGGCACTCGCCAGAAAAGGGCACAGATGAAACTAGGGGTAGCAGCCAGAAGTTCTCTCGTCCTTCACGCAGTGGGATATCTAGCCAATTGTGAACCTTGGATTGGGAATGACACTAGGTACTCTACCCCTTCTTTTGGGCAAGTCTGGTCATGTCCAAACTGGCGTCTGAATCAGAACAGAAAGTAGAACACATAGTGTGTCAATCCAATCAGCCGAATGCCAGGTTGCCGAGTCATGCTGTAGCTCACCTCGGGCAGATCAAACCAGGGGCAACACCAAGCAATGTCAATAGCAGACCTGTGGCACATCCAATGGTACCACCATCCCTCGTTCAGGAAATCAACTAGCTATTGGCGAAAGGAGTAAACTCGAGCTGAGTACTTAGGGCAAGGGTCTACTACTTTCAGTTTGTCCATTAACCATACCTGGGACAGCATAAAAATTAAGAGAGATTAAAGAATAGAGAGATGTACGTTGAGAGAAAAGTAAAGAAGGGGTTTTGAGAGAAAAATAGAGTTTAAGTGTTGAGTGATTTTAGAATCATAAATCAGAAGGGTGGGAAATCATATATGGAGAAGTAGCGGACTCCCTGCAAACTTGGAGGTTTCCTGTCGATGAATAGCATCCAGGCCCATCAAGGTTTTGGCCAATGCCAAACCAATACAACTCTTACCTTCTTTCAGGCATTGGGCCACTTCGATCAACCGGATACTGGCTCCGCCATAACTAGGGGCAATTGGGAATTGTGCAAGTAGGCATAAACAAAGAGCATGTTGTCAATAGCTGCGCCAAAGACGGTCACTCCTATCTCTAATAGCGGAAAACGATGAACTAAACCTGGGATGTCTAGCTCCCCATCATATGCCACAGACCGAGCCTCCTGCACTGATAATCTGCACTTTCGTCCCGAATCTTGGGCATTGCCAAAACGGGGTTGAGGCATGATTGCCTTGCCACACCAGGATTCCATCAGTGCTTGAACTTCTTTGAGTGTTGGACACATCTCTTGTGATTCAAAGTGAAATACATGTGTGACCGGGTTCCAATATCGAACTGTGGCATGGAGGAATGGAAAGCAAAACGAAGTACGGCTCAAAGGAAAAAGGCGTTGGTAAAATGCGAAAATTCATCTTTTTCGAGCCATCCAAAGTAGCTATCCAGTCTCAGAGCCTATTGATGTGCGACATCTCCATCTTGAGAGCAAAATATAAACAACATGGGAACATCATTTATTGAGTTTTAGAAGGAAGCGATTACGCATGACTAAACTGAGACGATCGACCTCTTGAGGCCGCGTTTGAGTCCCCGTCTAGGTAGGCCTGAACCGGTCAAGATCTGACAAAATTTGGACCTTTGTTCTAGCATATCACAGTTATGTTTTAAGTACTGTTTCGTTTGTACCAAGTGTCGTTCAGTATTTTCGAGTTGTTTTCATTTCGTTTTCCTGTTATCGAGTTGTAATTTACATATTTGTTCGGTTGTGGGTCGTTATCCGATTCAAAAACGAATGCAAGAGCAGGTATTCACAATTTAAAGTCCTATACGATGCTATTATTCATCACATGCTATTCATCACACATTATGCGAGGACATCATCCAAAAAAAAAATCTTTCATAAACTGATGGGTCCAACCCCGATCACGAGTCTATCTAAAGTAAGTGTTTAAACTACAAAAAAAAAAAAGAAAAAAAAAAGAGGAAGAGATGCGGGAATGTATGTGTATGCATATATGTATATATATTGTATAGCTATGTAATATATATATTTGTTTGAACATTTGGGCCACAGGAGTGGCTTGGGTTCAGTGGTTTGGCTCAGTAGTTAAGGATTAAAAGGCTGAGCCCGAGGTCAGGGGTTCGAACCCCACATCGAGTGTTTCTTTGTTTTGTTTTTGTTTTGGTTTTATGTATATATGTCTTGTATACCTATATATATATATTTGTTTGAATTGTTTTTGTCACGAGAGTGACTTGGGTTCAGTGGTTTGGCCTAGTGGTTGAAGAGTGAGAGGCTAAGCCTGAGGCCAAGGGTTCGAACCCCACATCGAGTGTTTCTTTGTTTTGTTTTGATTTTGTGTATATATGTCTCGTATAAGTATATATATTTGTTTGCATATCTTGTCATAAGAGTGGCGTGGCTCAGTGGTTGAGGACTCGGAGGCCAAGTTTGAGATCAGAGGGTCGAAACCCCATATCCTCACATCCATGCATTTTGTGTTTTCCCTTTTCTTTTTTTTGCGTGTTTTGCATATGTGTGCTAACGTCAGCAAACAGAATATGCCTTTTCTGTAACGGCATCTTCCTGCTGACGGTCGCAAGTGGAATATTCTCCATCTGTCCGTATATGTTTTTGTATATGTAACAACCCCATCGCTTCATAGAAAAATTCTTGAATTACATCGATTCTTGCTAAACTGAATTTGTTTATGATGACCGATAATTGAACTAAGCGGAATCTTGGACAGGTGATTGAAAATTTAAACCGAAGCCGGTGAGCATGTTTATTGTATTGCATTTTTATCTATTTGATTATTTGATTATCTGTTCGTGTTTTATGTTTAAACTGTAAATTGAAGGCCTTATCGTGCGTCGAAAAAAATTGTTTAGTGCCTCATGATCAGTGGAATTTTTGTGATTTAATGGTATATTTAACTAAAATGTGATTAGGTATGATTAAACTAGATTAATTTAAGCCAATTAAAGAGTTTGTCGAATTACACTTTTGCCATTGAGTGGGCTTTGTCTATTCTTACTACTTGAGCCTATTACACACTTAATCAAAAACATTTCATCAGCCTTTTTCTCACACTCTAGCCGACCAAGAGAGGAATAGGGGAGAATTGAGTTCATTTTGGTGGTTTTGCTTGGAACTTGGAGAATTAGCTTGAATTACTTGGAATTGAAGTGTAATTGACAAAACTTGAGCTCTTAAACCTTGAATACAAGACCTAGGTAAGAAATTTAAGTCTTTATTGTTGTCCTTAAACTTGTTCTTGCATGGTTTATGTCAAGTTGGTGGATTAAGCCATGAAATAGCTTCACATGTTGAAAACATAACTTAATTCATACATGCATGTTTATATTGATGCATTTTGAGTTGTGTCCATGGTAAAATGTACATGCATGCTCATATTCATGTATAAATCCATGTATTCATCACGTTCTTGAAGAAATGAGTCCATTTGGACAAGCTTTGAAGGTTGAATTTGATTTGAATCCATGCATGTTGCATCTTCTCCATGTTCATGAAAAATGGGTTTGAAAAATGGTTTTAATTGACTCACCTTTCTGGCTTGAATTCATAAATTGAGCTTTGAAACTTGTTATACATTGAATTTAGATGTGTTTTCCAGAATTTGGGCCCAAGAGGTCGAGTTTTGAGTGAAAGAATGCTTGGTTTGAGCTTAGGAGACAAATCTGGAAATTCCAGAATTTGGCTTCTTCGCTCGAGCGAAGGATTCTTCGCTCGAGCGACCAACCTTTGTTCGAAGCTAAGCTCGAGCGTAGGATTGGTGGGTCGGGCGGAAAATTTCAGCATTGATTTTTCTTTGTTTGACACCGCTCGGCGAAGGATTTCTCGCCGGCGAAGCCTTTGATTTTGGAAGCTCGCTCGAGCGAAGGAAGGCTCGCTCGAGCGAGGCTCCTATTTTCAGCAAATTTTGCAAAATATTTTCTAAGTGTATTTTTGCATCCTCATCCCATTCTAGGCATTCTTAGGCCTAGTTTAAGGCATCTTAATGAGGATATAGATGTAGAACACACCAAGGCAAATTAGGGATTAAGTTATGATATTTCCCAACTGTGTAGCTTAGTGTATGTTCAACCTGTGAACTGTGTAGGGTTGGCGACTGGGAAGACACGCTCTAGCATACTGTAGCCCAAACTCTGTGAGTAACAATTGTGTAAAGATATGTTCAACTGAGAATGTTTTCTGACTGTTTACGGAACTATTTCCTGCAATGATTATTGTTATTTGATTGAATGTATGTCCTATATTCTGAAATGTATTGTGGCATCCTTAGCAACTCGTATCGCTATCACTCTGAGAGATCTCTGTCGGTTCCTCGTGGAACCACTCATTCTTGATTGATGGCCATCATTCTTGTTCGATCTTTAAGACCCTCTTGTTTCTTGCTATGCTAATGGATGTATCACATATGGTGAATAATTGTTACGAATGAAAGATTGAAATCTTGTTTAATGGCTGTTTTCATTCTTGTAAGGACATTTCATTCTTAACCTCTTCGCATTATGTTATTCCGGGCTTTAGCTCCTTTGTATATATATATATGTAGGAGCTCGGCCACGGATCGGAGCTAGGAGCATGGGTTAGACTCGATTTTGTCAAGCCGACCTTTGTGCCTCCTGCGAGGTTCAGAGTTGCCATGCTAAGGCTTGGGGTGTTTTAGCATTTCCCTTCTGTCTTGTCTCCTTTTTTGTATAGTGATAAGCTTTGCTTCTATCTTGTTACCAAGGATTAGGTCCTGTACTATATATGATAAATTTTGTATAGTATCTTTGTTCTACGTGTGAATGCATGAAAAATCTTTTTGGCATCTGGTATCCTGACTCAATGGACATTATTTATTTATTGTATTGGCTTCTACCAATACTGAACTCGCTTTCTTGTACTCTTATTAGCGGGCCTTGATAATCTCGGATTCTTGGCGATTCTGATGCTAAACCCATAGGGTCGGGTTTGGGTCGTGACAGTATAGGTCCATATATGTCTGTGTCGTATATACCTCTATATATACTGTATATGTTTGTGTATATATCCGTATATATCTATCTGTATTTTGTCTGTATATGCATATGTGTATACCATATGTACATATATGTACATATTTATATGTAAATATTTGTGTGTATTACCCTGGTTGTGTTCGTAATGAATTCCTAGGAGACCAACTGTGACGATAGAAACTAGAGTTCGAATGGCGATGCCTAGAACGCAAAGGTTTGGAATTTCTGAGATTAAAGTCTGGTTTAAATACCCAGAGGTGTATCCTCGGCTTGAAATCTGTATGGCAGCCCCATAGGTTGAGGTAGCTTGTATGCGCCTCAATTCTGGATACTGAACCAACCTAGTCTGTCACCCCATTAGAGAATAAGAAAAGTTGTGAATATGATCAGGAAGAAAAGCAGCATCAGTGGCTTCTACATGTAGAGATTACCTCTTGTCAACAAAAAAATCATTCTATCATACCTTCTTCCACTCGCATAAGACGCATTTGGACTTCGAATCCACCTTTGCTCCTTTCACGTGAAACGTGTTAGGATATAACATTTACCCCGGTTACAACCCTTCCTTCCGCATGAGATGCGGTTGGGCACGTCTGTTGATTACACTACTATTTCTCCTTTCGCGTGAGACGCATTTAGATTTATTCACTATTCCTCCTCTCGCGTGCGACGCGTTTGGATTCGTTCACTATTTCTCCTCTCGCGTAAGACGCGTTTGGACCTCCAGTTTACTATTCCTCCTCTCGCGTGAGACATGTTTGGATCTCAAGTCCACATTTTCTCCTATCGAATGAGACGTGTTAGGATTGTTTCCTCGGTTAAAAACAGTAGATACGTCTGTTGTTCACATCACCCCATCTTTTCTCCTTTCGTGTGCGATATGTTAGCTTGTTGATTCACTCAGTTTAAAAAACATCATGTGCGCCTGGTGTTCACACCATCTTTCCTCATTCATTTTTTGCATCTATCGCACTTGCATCTATCACACTCATTCACTTTGTGCATCTAGCGCACATTCTCATTACAATTGTGGTATAGTCTCATACTTTTCTCTTGTATCTCAGGACGCGTGAAATGTGGCCCTGGGCGGGTTGTATCTCGGGACGTGTGAAACACGAGCCCAAGCGATTTTTCTTGTATCTCAAGACGCGTGAAGCGCGGCCCTAGGCGGGTTGTATCTTGGGACGTGTGAAACACGAGCCCGAGTGATTTTTCCTGTATCTCAAGACGTGTGAAGCGCGGCCCTGGACAGGTTGTATCTCTGGACGTGTGAAACACAAGCCCGAGCGATTTTTTTTGTATCTCAGGATACGTGAAGCGCGGCCCTGGGCGGGTTGTATCTCAGGACGTGTGAAACACGAGCCCAAGTAGTTTTTCTTGTATCTCAGGACGCGTGAAGCACGACCCTGGGTGGGTTGTATCTCAGGACGTGTGAAACACGAGCCCGAGTGGTTTTTCTTGTATCTCGGGACACGTGAAGCGCGGCCCTGGGCGGGTTGTATCTCGGGACGTATGAAACACGAGCCCGAGCGATTTTTCTTGTATCTCAGGACACGTGAAGCGTGGCCCGGGGCAGGTTGTATCTTGGGACATGTGAAACACGAGCCCGAGCAATTTTTCTTGTATCTCAAGACGCGTGAAGCGCAACCATGGGCGGGTTGTATCTCGGGACATGTGAAACACGAGCCCGAGCAGTTTTTCTTGTATCTCAAGACGTGTGAAGCGTGACCCTGGGCAAGTTGTATCTCAGAACGTGTGAAACACGAGCCCAAGTGATTTTTCTTGTATCTCAACGCGTGAAGCACGGCCCTAGGCAAGTTGTATCTCGAGACGTGTGAAACACGAGCCCGAGCGATTTTTATTGTATCTCAGGATGCGTGAAGCGTGGCCCTGGGCGCATTGTATCTTAGGACGTGTGAAACACGAGCCCGAGCAATTTTTCTTGTATCCCAGGACGCATGAAGCGCGACCCTGGGCGGGTTATATCTCGGGACGTGTGAAACACGAGCCCGAACGATTTTTCTTGTCTCTCAGGATGTGTAAATCGCGAGCCTGGGCGTATTTCATCTTGGGACGCGTGAAGCGCAAGCCCGAGCAGTTTTTCTTCTCTTCTCACAATTTTAGAGTGATTAGAGTATCTCAGGACGTGTGAACCGTGAGTCTGGGCATATTTCATCTCGGGACGCATGAAGTGCGAGCCCGAGCAATTTTTCTTCTCTTCTTACGATTTCAGTGTGATTAGAATATCTCAGGACGTGTGAACCGCGAGCCTAGGCGTGTTTTGCCTCTATCTCGGTACGCGTGAGCGGAACCTCGAGTGGTTTTCATTTCTTGATTTCTTTGGATGCGTGAAACGCAATCCTAAGCGGTGTTTTCTTTCCTCGTCCTGCGTTTTGGGGTGTTTAGAATGTGTTCTAGATGTATTGATTTTAAGCTTGAAGCTGCTCATTCATATGTTGCATCTGTTATTACTTTGCATCTTCATTACAGGATCATAAGTTTTCAAATAGCCGGCTTTGCGAAGCGTGTGTGTCTAACTTTCAAGTGCATATCACTTGCATTCTGCCCCTGAACTACGCAGGTTTGATTCCTTGTAAAAGGACACGTAGGCAACCCTCGGGTTCAACCAATTGTTTGCACATTTTTTTGTTTGCCCAAGTCTTACGACCTCGTCAAATGGGTCGTCTTCGGGCTTTGACATTCACTCACGTCATTTTATGACTCCGAGTTCTGTCAATGAAGGCAACTGTAGACACCCCATTTTGACCGGCCCTAAGACTTGGACGCTTTTTCTTTATTACACAATGATGACAATTAGAATGTGTTTCTCACAGAATCCTCAGTAAGAGAGATAAAATTTGAACTTGAATCCCAACATTTACCTTTATAGCCAAATTATTTTAAACTACTAAATATTTCTTTAGTTTAGTATTTTGAAATTTTGCATAATTTTATGTGTTTGTTCATATATTTTTTTGTGTTTTTATATAAATTGGTATAAATTTTATATTTTATATATATTATATTATATATATTATAAAATAAAATAATAAAAAAATTGTTTGATGTCGGTTAGCCCTTGGTTACCGACATCAAACCTCAGGATTATATATGTTATTATATATATATATATATATATATTATATAAGATATATTATTATATTCTATATTTTTTGCTGTATAAAGAGGGGAAGGTGGTAATCACCAGGGAGGTTTTTTGATCATAAGAGAGGTTTTTTTTTTAGATGATAAGAGAGGATTCAAGTGAGTTAGAGAGAAAGGAGATTAATTTTGTTTACATTTCAATTTTGAGCCACAATACTTCCAAACTTCCATAGCTACTGAGGATTTGAGAACACACTTCCTACACTTGAGGGTAATCAAGAGGGAGTTTGTAAACTAAGGAGTTCATCATTTCCTTCGAAGAAGCTTAAGGGTGTTGGAATCAAGTTTGTTAATTAAGAGCTTACCTCTCTTTCAAAGGTACAATTTTCTCTTACTCTTGTCCTCTCTTTTTCTTGTTTTATACACTGTTTTGGGGCTGTTTTTGGACTATTTTCAGAGGCTAAATATGGTTTAGAAGTCCCAAAAGTGGAGGAGCTAGCCACCCTTCCTTAAACTTGTTCACTAGCTTTAATCTATTCATAATTGTTCACTTTTGTTAGCTTAATTTCAACACTATTTTATGCTATTTAGGGGGGTTGTTTAATTTATTTCAATAATTTTGTTTTAAATATTATGTTGTGTTATATTAACCAATTAATCAATTCTGCATAATCATCTCTGCAACCTCCCTCCATTCTTTGATTATTTTGATTAAAGAGTTGTGAAAAATTAAGATTGTGGTTCAAGTATAAGAAAGAAATTTTTCTCATGCTTAATGGTTTAATCTCTTCGGAGGTTCACTATCAAAGGCATAAAAACTTTCTTATACTAAAGCACAATCATTTATTTTTCAGTTTTCTTTATCATCGGTGTATTTACTTTTAAGGGATTAATTGACCCTTGGAAATCACTAAGGAAAGTATCATTATCACTTATTATCAAGTTTGGATTTCAAGTCATTATTAATCATTGTGGGTTTTTCTAAGTCATTATTACTCTTTTGAGTTTGACTAGTCCTTGTTGCGCATCGTGAGTTTGACTTGAAACCCCTTATCGCTTGTAAATGAGTTTGACTCTTCTTTTGTAATTTCCCTCGAAGAATTTATCATCAGTGTGTTTACTTTTAAGGGATTAATTGACTCTTGGAAATCACCAAGGAAAGTGTCATTATCACTTATTATCAAGTTTGGATTTCAAGTCATTATCGCTCACGGTGGGTTTTTCTAAGTCATTATCACTCTTTTGAGTTTGGCTAGTCCTTGTTGCGCATCTTGAGTTTGACTTGAAATCCCTTATCGCTTGTAAATGAGTTTGACTCTTCCTTTTTAATTTTCCCGAATAAAATAAGGTTTATTTCCTCGGGTTAAGTCGACACTTATTTTCCTTTATTGCATTTCGGACTTAGTGGATGTAAATATCACCGTGGACTTAATGGATTAAAGAAAAGGAAAGGTAATATAAAAGAGGCTAATAAAATTGAGCTTAAAATGAATCAACCAACATAAAGAACCAATATGATTGATTGAATTCGGTCGGACGTTATACCGCGTTTATTGTGTCAAGGCTTGTTTTACATTAGTCCATAATGTTTTGATGAATCTTGAAGCATCTCTACGTCCCTTCTTGAATTTGGTTCATGATAGGAGGGAGGGGTGGTCATTATGCATTACATTTATTGATCTTTGTCCTATCGTGTCCTAAATCATCTTGCAAGCCAACTTGCAACCATAGATGGTTGGGGAACCGAGTTCGCTCCTCTCTTGAGTATTTTCCATGATAGAGAAGAGTAGAAGAGACAAATATGGCCAGGAATACCCTGTCTACATGTTTGCACTGTTTCACCTCAGGCTTAAAAAAAAAAAATAGATTTCTACAAAGAAAACAAGGTATGCTTGGATTTATTTGGGGCTCAACTAAGTCTTGTTTTGAGTCAGCAAGGCTCCAATAAATATACACTTTTGGTCTAAAGCAATGATAAGGTGAAACAGAACAAATCTCAACAAAGCAGACAAAGTAATTCCAGAGGAGCATCGCGCGAACATTACATATTATTTGTTGTAATAAATTAGACAGCCCCTTTTCATTATTATTCATTCGGATTTGTAATATTTATTTATTCGAACACTTGGACATTCAGACCTTCCTTCGCGAGAACAAATATGTAATAATGTGTATGTCTTCCAACCCCACGACTTTCTCCCTTTTATTTACCAGCTTATGATGGTTAGTTTAAGGACATCATGTTTAATTTAGCATACTCATGTTTGCATCCATTTGTATTGCATGCATAAAAGTTCGGCTCATTATATTATTCAAATGTCAAATTCAAACTCTTTACTTGAATACGTGCGCTATCATATGTCTTGAATTGACTCACATGCCATTCTAGTAACGAGCTTATTAATTGCATATTGTATGTGTTGCATTAGCCATATTACATAATTGGATCATGCATTTTTCTAACTAGTTCCTTTTTTGGCTTGGAGTACGAGGTAAGTTTTTATGCTTTAGCATATTGCATAAGTGTGATTAACATACTACCATGAGGCTAAATACTTAATTGTTAAACTGCTTGAATGCCTGTGGATAAAGGCTATTCACTGAAATTGGGATAATTTGATTAAATGTATATATATGAGATCACTTTTTCAAGTGGTACATATTCAAAACACTTTTTCAAAACAAACATGAAATCAAACGTTCCAACTTCTAGTGAAATTAGTCTATACTTGTATGTTAAAAATAAAATAAGAACATATACTGTACATAAGAATCACATCATAATTAGTAGAGGCCGATTTTTGATCGGGTGAGTGGGGTGCTCATTATTGACCTTCCCCTCTCATACCTAAGTTCCCGAACCAAGTCACTTTGGTGATGAAGGACTGATGGCCTTTGGCACGAGTCACAAGTTTCCTAAATTTTCCAAAATAAATATTTAGGTGGCGACTCTAATATCTGGCAAAGCAGTCCATTTCTTGCATTTGATTCAAAACATCGATTTTTCAAAAGCAATTGTCGGATTTGGACTCTTTTCGTGTTTCCACTGTTTCACATTGCACTTGTGAAATCAGATTCAGAACCAACACAAGTGGAGTTCGAACTGTAGGGGCTATTTCATTGTTCCGAAAGGGAGCGCGGAAAGCCGAGCAACACGTATGCATTTACCTTATATCTTTGTTACGATTCATAAACTGTGGGCTATTTTGGAGAGATGGTTATAATCAGCTTTTTGGTTAAAAGCTTATTATAATCAGCTTTTTGTGAGAGAAGGAAGTGGGTTATAATCTAGGAAATGGATTATAACCCACTCCCCAAAAGACCCCTGTGTTGGATTATTTTTATTGGGTTTTGGCTCAACCTATGTGGGAAAACCATTTTCAGGTGCATATGGTATGCCTCCACCAAGGCAATAGCTTAGGAGGACTTGGAAGGAAGAGCTTCATTTTGTTTAATTTGTTTTGTACAAGCCTAGGGCTTTAACTATATTGAATTTAAAATGCATTTTGTTGTAACCAGACATTGTCTTGGAAAGTTGTAAGCTTTTAGGGCATGTCTTAATTGTATAACTTGTATTTCATATCTTTAACATATAACACATGCTATAGATTCAGGGTTAGGGTTTATGAATGTATTGCATGTGTTATCTTTTATACTATGAGATCATATGAAGTGGAAGGGACACTGTATTCAGAATGGTATGATTATTTATTAATATTATGGATGGTTTTATTGTAATTATTCCAAGGCGTTACATCATTTTATTAGATTTGACTAGTAAACTTGATTACTGACAATGATTAAACAAGACGCCAGTATATTACTTGTGACACTCATAGAATTCACATGTGACTATTAACAATGATTAAAATAATACTAATAGATCACACGTGACAACCTTATTTAATACATGTATACATCACACTTCACTACAAGCCTAACTAGTGGAAATACCTAACGAAAATCTAAAAATATTACATCATTGAGCTCTATAGTTAGTCTTGGTAATGATGATGATTTTCAAACACCTCCAACAATAGGTTCCTATACTGATCCATTAGAAAAAACATGGTATGAAACCAAGCATCACTTCCACAATAAACCTCTTTTCATGCATTATCCATGGCAATCAGATGTGGATTACGTAATTGTAGGTAATGCATACGATCAACCACCACACGAGGTCAATGTTGATAGAAAAAACTTGAAATGGCAACAATACTTCAAAAAACGTTGTGAACTTGAGATATATTGTCGATGTCATGGGCTACTCAATTAAATTCTATTTACTACTCAATAATCTTCCACTTATTATTTCATTACACATGCTACTTAATGAGTTTTCACTTACTTCTTTAGACTTTACTTCATACTCAATTAAATTTCACTTACTACTCAATAATCTTCCACTTACTACTTCATTACATTTCACTAACTACTTAATGAGTTTCTATTTACTATTTCATTAGAATTCACTTATTATTCAATGAGTTTTTGTTTATTACTTTATCAAACTTTAGTTACAACTCAAATAAATTCCACTTACTATGTCACTAGACTTGACTTACTGCTTACTATTTCATGATAAGTAGACTTGAGTTATTACTTAATGAGATTCCACTTATAATTTGATTAGACTTCACTTACTACTCAATTAAACCCTACTTATTTAATGAGTTTCTAGTAGGGGTGTTCGCGGTTCGGTTGCGGCCGAAGCACCTTCAATTTGCCATCCATCCACCAGATTGACGGATACGGATTAACGGATGGATGCGAATCGGTTTTGCGGTTTAAACTTTTATAAATTTTGAACATAATATAAAACAACTTGTCAACATTTTTTTTTTTTTGGATAATGTAGACACCCCATTTTTTATCGTCCTCAAGACTTGGACATCACCGTTTGAACACTTGGTGATTATCCATGTTTGTGTTCGTCTTGAGTTCCCGGAGGTCTCGGCTACGCACCTTGCCTCAGGATCTCTCGACTCGACTGTTTCATGTCTGGTTTTGCACCAAACACTTGTGTTTTGCCTTGGAGGGGCAGGGAATGGCTTGTGGGCCATCCCCACACTTCACCGGCCATGGCTTGAGGCCACCGGCTGTGTTTTGTTGCCGCCGACCGTTTGGCCGGCCGGCACTATAGATGGCCGGCCGGCTATCTTTTTTTGGTCAATTGCATTTTTGGCCAGCCGACCACTGTGCATCTGCTTTTGCAGATATTTTTGTGCAGCTGGCATACACTGTCACCCCCTCCATACACGTGTATGGAGGGATTTCCCTCTTGTTAGCTTCCTTTGGAAGCTTTACAAGACAAATTGTCTATAAAAGAGGGGCTCTTCTCTCTTGTTTAGGGGTTAGACATTTTAGACAACATTTTCAATGCTTGAGTTTTAGGGTTAGGGTTTACATATATCCTTTATCTCTATATCTCTCTCTTTCTTGTGTTTAGTGTGTGTTTAGTTCCATTTTTGTGCACAAACACCCACTCTCACACCTTTTCTTAGGAGCTGAGGCCCTTGAGGGTTGTTTTGAAGTTTTGGAGCTGGTTTTGAGCTTAGAAAGGCAGTTGGACCACCATTTGTGAAGGAGGTCTTCAAGGGTAACAAACTTGCTCTTTTTACCCCATTTTTGCAAAGCTTTTTAGCATATCTTGCATCTATTTTTGAGCTTAGCATATAACATAGAAAAGTCTTGTTTTTATCTGCTCTAAATAGTTTGTTAGGGTGTTTTAAGCTTTGGGGTTGTTTGACCCCTCTTAAGGCTTGTTTGGCCTTTGTTTTGTGCCATTTTGGTTAAGCTCGGGGACCATTGTGTTTGGGCCTCCTCACCACTGAAATCTTGAGGGATTTCAGAGGTGAGGATGGTGCCTTGAGGTCCTAGGAAGGAGAGGGCCACCCCCTCTCCTTGTTGTCCTTGAAAAGGGCTATTTTTGCCTTTTGAGGGAGCATCTAGTTTAAGTGTGTGTTGACCATGCCTTGACTGATATTTATGCTTATTTTGCCATGAAATAGCATTGTGTTGAGTTGGTTTGGACACACCTTGCATGCTTTGCATACATGTTTTGTAATGCCATCATTTAGCCTTAACATGCATTTAGGCTTTGACCCTTGTTCAAGCATGTTTTAGGCCCTGCTTTGTGAAGCTTTTGTACTTGTTTTTCCATGTTTAAGGTCTGCCTTTGGTTGTTTTGGTCGACCATGGCATGCATTGCATAGCCCCTTTGCATTTTGGCTTGTAAGCTTTAAATGTATAGACCTTTAACATGCATCACTTGCATTATTTCAGTGGTTTGGAACCACATACCATGTTATTTTAGTCCTCATGACATGCTTGCATGCTTGCCTTTGATGCTTCTTTGATGCCTTATGAGGTTGTGCCTTATGCTCCATGTTTGGTCATTGTGCATGCCCTTGAATTTAAGTCATCTAGATGCCATCTAAGTGGTCTTTAGACTTTGTTTTAATATGCTAAAACTCTATTTTTGGTCATTTAATTCATGCCATGTTTGGTCTTGCTAAGGGTAGTTCGATACCTCCTTAGCTTGCCTTGAGTTTTGGACCTCTAATTGCATACTTATGCTTGTCTTGTTGGCTTGGTTTGGTACCATTTTAACATGATTTTCAGAGCTTATGTTGCATGTCATTAGTCCATGCTTTTGTGCTTACAAGTTGTCTTCATGTGCTTAAGTGTTGGACCATATTTGTATTCATACGTGTGTGTGTGTGTGTGTTGGACCTCACTTCCATAGCATTGGCCACTGATTTTGGCATGCTCGCGAACTATCCATGTTAGTTTAAGTCCACCCCTTTATATGTTGTTGCATGCTCCCCTTGTATGTTGTTGCATATTTGTGTGTTGTTGCATGATTGAAGTTACATGATTGAATGAAGTCACATGTTTACTTGCATGCTTGAACACCCACATTATGTCTTGCATACTTGTTGGTTGTGAGGCCTATGTGGCCAGATTCAAGTTGCCCCTCTTTGATAAAACTCGAAAGTCACAAAGTGACGGGAGTGAATGTCAAAGTCCAAAGACGACCCATTTTTGACAAGGCCGAAGACTTAGACAAGGCATGCAAGACAAACAAGATATGCGCCCGAAGGCAGAGGCAAGATGCAAGACAATGCACAAAGCCGGGCATAACTTATGATCATGCAAAGAAAGCTGTAACGAAGCATAATAATGCGACAGTTTTAAGCTAGTATACACCAAACTACACTACAATGCAGAAAGGATGTAAAAGAATTATGCAATTCTCAATACGTCTCACGCGGAGGATACAATACCTGCGCGGTTCGTCTGGTTGCACCAGCCTCAAATGAACCGTACATACAATATTGTGCCTGCAAAGAAAGCAAACTTAATGGGTACGATATTGTTAGCAACATGCATAACATGTAAAATGAATGCAGAATGATATGCAATATATACAAAAATATGTATAATAATGCAAATAGAAATGCAATGCAATTGAAACAATGAAAATGATATGCATTGCAATTGAATCATGATCCAATCATGAGCGGTTCAAAACCACACAAATGTCAAATAGATTGATGGAAGTAACAAGTCCGTCTACCATAGAAAAGGTGCCGCAACCCTCAAAGCGCATACACATGCAGAACTATGAGTGATGTAGACGGACACAAGAACAAGTATTGGGTGGAATGACATAAGTGGGGAAACAACCCGCTAACGAAAGAACAATGATCCTAATGCTGGATGCAAAAATTACACTACAATGTAATATATACAGTGGATATGGCATGCAGCCAAACCAAATCTTGCCTAGGAAAGGCATGTACACATACAAGCCATGTCTAACACAGAAAAGGTGCCGCCACCCTCAAACCAAGTTCATCAAGGAATAGGCGCGTACATATGCAGAACTGTGCTTTAATGTGAAAAGTATCAGCACATATCAAACCAAGCTCAACAAGGAAAGGTGCAAGCCATGGATGGAGGGGTGATGCAGTGAATGCATGCAAGCTATAATGCGATATCTACGATATGCAATGGAATGGATATTTACAATGGATAAGGCATGCAGGCCAAACCAAATCTTGCCTAGGAAAGACATGTACACAAACAAACCGCGTCTAACACAGAAAAGGTGCCGCAACCCTCAAACCAAGTTCATCAAGGAATAGGCGCGTACACATGCAGAACTGTGCTTTAATGTGAAAAGTATGAGCACATACCAAACCAAGCTCAACATGGAAAGGTGCAAGCTAAAGATGGAGGTGATGCAATGAATGCATGCAAGCTATAATGCGATATCTACAATATGCAATGGAATGGATATTTACAATGGAAATGCATGACATATGCACTATATACAATGAAATGCATGACATATGCAGTATTTACAATGAAATGCATGACATATGCATGTGCTGTGCACACCAATGCACCGAAGGTCTTGCACCTTCCAAGGATTTAAGGTCTCCTAGATCATAAAAGGATTTAAGGTCTCCTAGACCATGGGTATTTAAGGACGGTGTGATGCGCAAAATAGCGCGATGGAATGCATGCAAAATGCAATGAGATGCGCGACATAGCGCGATTGAATGCATGCCAAATGCAATGAGATGCGCAAAACAGCGCGATTGAATGCATGCCAAATGCAATGAGATGCGCAAAACAATGCGATTGAATGCATGCCAAATGCAATGAAATGCGCAAAACAACGCGATGGATTTGAAATGCACATGGGGCAACTTTCGAATCTTGGACAAAGACAAAAGGATATGGAAAGGATACACCTTGCACGAATTCGAGTGCCACTCACAGAAGACACGGTCCAAGGTCAAAACAGAGGCCGGTTGAGCTTCAAAAATGCCATTTCTTGTACTATCTTAAGCAATGAAGGCCCCAAACTACAGATCTGACCCAAACAAGGTTGTATGAGGCTCACCGGCCACATGGGGAGGCCACCGGCCATGCATCGGCCACCAAAACACATCACCTACCAAATATTCGGCCGGCCGGCCAAAAATGTTGCCGACCGGCCAAAAATGCCTGATTCAGGGCAGTTTTGAATTTTCGCCTTGGGTCTTTTAAAATAAGGTTTCAAACCCTATTTCTTTACTTCCCTTTAGCCGAAATCTTGCCTTCTCTCTCCCTAGAGCATTCTCTTCTCTTTATTCTCCCGTTTTCTTGTACTTTCGGCCCCATTTCATCGTTCGATTCGCGAAGTTCATCGCGTTTCGAACACTTTCACCCGATCGAAACTTCGTTTTGGTGCGTCCTTTGCTATTTCCACTTTTTGGGGTTTGTTTCCCCCGAGTTTCTCTCGATTTCTGTACATTTTCCACTTCCCGGCTTTTCCGGCCATTTTCCACCCTCTCGAGGGTTGACTTTTGTTGACCTTTCGTATTCTAGCCCTGCTTCCACTTTTCCGGCCATTTTTGCACGACTTCTAATATGGCGGACGACATTCCACACGGCGGGACTCCTCCGGAGCACGAGATGGATCCCGGGGTCGAGCTTCTCCCCCTGAGCATCTGTCCATTCGACCCAACGACCTACCGGCCGGCGATCCATGTCTTGCCTCCTGACGGTCTTCGTCAGTTTCAGAGTTTTGACAGGGCGATGCCTCCAGAGCTTCTCCTGCGTGAGCCTACATCTCATTTGTCCTTTGGCGCTTCCGAGGTAACACTCCTTCCCCTGTTTTACTTTCTGCAATGTAGAACACTTAACTGCCAACTGCCATAGCTGATTATGTTCTTTAACTGCTTAGAGTACACTGTAGTTAATTGTGAATACACTCGCAACCGATATCTGTTCGAAACTGTCATGTGCACACGCACTGCACTGGCCCTGAACCACTCAAACACACGACACACACCGTATTTCACTGCAAACACAACGGCACCCGATATCTGTTTGAATCTGAAAACATGCACACATGCTATATTTGCACTGAACTACTCAAACACGCTGACACATCACACGTTGTAGTTCATTGTAAGCACACCGGCACCCGGTATCTGTTTGAATCTGAAAAAAAAAAAAAAAAAAAAAAAAAAAAAAAAAATGTACACATGCTATATTTGCACTGAACCACTCAAACATGCTGACACATCACACGTTGTAGTTCACTGTAAGCACACCGGCACCCGGTATCTGTTTGAATCTGAAAAACTTGCACACATGCTATATTTGTCTCAATTCTGAATGCCTTTCAAAACTAGTATATTTAGCATAGCTTCGCAATTGTTTGCTTGAAAACAGGAAGATTCCCATACCGTCCGGGGGTATGGGAACATCGCCGATGGAGATTGGTACACGGAGCTACCCGATGCGGTTCGCCACATCGTGGATCAGGCCGGCTTCGGCACATTCTGCAGAGGACTATCCAGGCTTACCACGAGCAGGCCTCTCCTCACTGCTCTAGCGGAGAGGTGGTGGGACACCACCGACTCGTTCCACCTTTCTGCCACAGGAGATATGACGATGACTCCCTATGATTTCTCGATGCTCACAGGCATCGGGGTAAGGGGTGATTCGATCCCCTTTGACATTGATATGGACGAGTGGACGGCTGCTCAGATATATCTACTTGGCGAGGTGCCACCTCTTGCCCGTCCAAGCTTCGTTTGTTATTCCTGGTTCGAGGTCCAGTTCAGGGTTCAACCAGCTTTGACCGAGGAGGCTCTGATGACCCAGGAGGCGGTGGAGCAGTACGCCCGCGGCTTTCTCATGTTCTTGCTGGGGACCATTATTTTCGCCGACCGGGCGAATATCGTGCCCCTCTACTTGCTCAGCACCTTAGTGGATGTCACTCAGATCCTGCACTATGACTGGGGTGGCGCCACTCTGGCTACGCTCTACGGATACATGAGCTCGGCTTCTCGTGGCAGCGGACAGTTGCTCGGGGGTTATTGACGCGCTTGGAAGGTACATTTCTTTTTCTGCTTTACATTTCTGCTTTCTATTATCTGTACTCTATACACTGCACACACTGTAGTCTTCTTTTCACTTACTGTATACTGCACACACGACACACATATACTCGCTTTAATCGATCAGACATCGCCACATGTACCTAATCAATACACTGCACAATACACTGCACGATATACGGCTCTGTTATTTCTGCTTTATTCTGTATTCTGCTTTATCTGATAAGCATACTGGTATTTACTCTGCAGTTGTGGGTCTACGCCTACTTTCCCAGACTAGCCCCAGTGCCAGACGTGGAGACCCCTCTCGTCGTCCCGTTCTCGCATCGCTTCGACGGAAGGTGCGTGCGGAGGCCCCGGGAGACATTTAGCTTCTTCCGCCGCTATTTTGACACCATCACTCCCGCAGAGGTATGTTCAACTTTAGAGTTTATTTAAGCTTCGCTTTTCACTGTATGTTTTCAATAACAGTAGATAACAAACTGTATTTCATTTCAGATCACCTGGCAGCCTTGGGCTCCGTTGCCAGCGACGATTCAGGATCGATTTGCCGGTGCTGAAGAGACCTCGCGTTTTCGGATTCTGCTGGAGGGCCCGGTCTGTCGGGCTTGGTACCTAGGTGAGTGTTTCCTACGCCAGACCCTAGGGTTACTAGAGCAAATAGTCCCGGTTCACCCTCCTGAGGATATGAGGGAGACCGAGAGATTCAGTGCCGAGTAGATGGCCGACTACACTATCGGTTGGGATGCGATCCGCTTCAGAGGCATAGGCAACTACAGAGAGTACGTGCAGACGTATATCATGTAGCCTTTGAGCGGTGGTCATCGAGTTGAGGGAGAGAGGCCCGTGGCACCGGTAGCTAGGGCTAGAGCAGGAGCGTCGAGGAGAGCCCGTTCAAGGGCAGGTGGAGCTCGAGTGGGGCTGCCGGCTCAGACCGCCCACCTCGCTGACATACAGAGGGCAGGGTGGGGCGACTTACCAGATCTCCTTTGCTCCTCCTCCAGCTGATCACGAGTTGGTCGGTTTCCACGACTTGCCTCCGGTATGTACTACTACATTTTACGTCTTGCATTGTCATTTCATTTCGGTTTATTTGATATTCCGCAGAATACTGATGCATCTGATACTTTCGCAGGCTTCCTCCGAGTACACCAAGCAGTCCCTGGAGTTGAATGCCTCCATGATAGGGATACTACAGCGGACCTTCGACCTCCTGGCCCTTTACAGCATTCCGGTATGTTCTTCAACCACAGTCTCAAACCATACATAAACTGCTTCACATAATCTGATGCACACCACAACACTTGACACACTGATCTCACGAAATTTGATACCCTGTACTCATACACTGCATTCTGCACTGATAAACTGCTCACAGTATTCACACACTGTACTCATACATTGCATTCTGCACTGATAAACTGCTCACAGTATACTGATGCATTTGCCTTTTGTACTTTTCAGCCTCCCTTCCAGATTCCCACCGTAGGAGGTGTTCCAGCCAGGCCTTCTGTTCCTGCCGGAGGAGATGGAGAGGGCAGAGTATACCCCCGCACCAAAGCGGGGCGCACTCATGTCAGGAGTAGTTCTCGGGCGCCAGTTCCAAACGACGATGATGAGGAGGAGTCCGAGGCGAAGGCAGAGGCGGAGGCGGAGTCATCGGGGAAGGAGACCGGAGACGGCTCGGACTCGGGCTCGGGCTCAAATGACAGTGCTAATGATGCTCCTGGACCTTCGTCCAAGAAGAGGACTAGGACAGACCAGTAGCCCTAGAGCCACTTGATATTGACACAGATTTTTGCTGTTTTTCTTCTCTTTTGTACTTTTTCCTTTTTATTGGTAGCTAGGATACTTTGTACTGCCGCAAGCAGGTTTTTTTTGTTTCCAAAACTTATGTACTTGAAAAAGATGATGAAATGAAACAAGATTTTTGTCTGAAAAAGTGTTACATTTGTATATCTCATACATTGCATTGCATCACACCATATTACGCCTCAATGTAAATGAAATTGATTTGTTGTCTGAAAATTGAACACTTGCATTGTAATAATCAGATAACACACTTGCACTGTAATAATCAAATAACTAACCAGCCAACAGTAAAACCACCCAAGCAACCCATTGCTTAACCTGAATGCACGGCCCATACTCTGCTAAGGACTAATCTGCATACAGCCCATAACACAGCGTTTGGTTCATTCTGCACATGGCAAATCCTGAACAAACAGCCCAATCTGACAAGACGGACTACAAAAGCTGAAACCGGCTGAAGTTGAAGCACACTCAGATGCTCCAAATTTTCTTCTTTTGCTTCGCATAAACGTAGAGAATGGCACAACACTCTGAGCATAAGCGATTTTCTTCTTTTTTTTTTGTTTGAAATCGAAAAAGGATTTTTCAACCGGGGTATTGAGCCTACAACTAAACATAGTGGAAAAGACTCAACCAAAAGGTACATGACCTAAACACAACGAGACATGCTCGAAAAAAACTCAAAATAAAAGTTGAGGTAAACAAGACAAAAGACACGACACACGAACGTATTTACAAAAAAAAACGGAAGACCTCAAATCTCGAGAAGCCAGTTCCTCTAGGTATGTTTCCCACCCGTTCTGATTTGTGATTCTCACGTCACTCGGCCCTCAGGCTCGGTTTTTCTCTCAAAAACCTTTTCCTACTTTTCTCTCACCGTACACCTCTCTATTCTTTATTCTCTTATTTTCGTCCCTCCCCGGGTGATTGATAGATGAATAGGAAATTGTGGGTTCACGCCCAACACTATTGATTCACGGCTATTTCTTCCGGTGACATCTAGTCGATGTTCCAAACAAAGAATGGTGTATCTTGATCCATTCCGATTTGTGCTTCGCACTTGGCTTGATACCTCGTTGTTTGGAGGATATTGAGAGCTTTGACTTCTTACGCATGACAGTCGCGGCCTTCTTCCGGCGAATAGGGTGCCCTTCTGGCAAGTATGTTGATGACGGGAGAAAGATAGAACACCTGACTCGATTGTACCCCTAGTTCATTATTTTGACCATTTTTTTAGTTTTCTACTAAAAACAGTTTTGACCAAAATGAGAGTTACATTAACATGCTTGTTCGATTTTTGATTTAAAATCATGCAAGTCAGGTTACGAGCACTGAAAATTTTCCTTTCTGGGTCCATGAAATGGTCTAGTTTTGGAAAATGGAATAGTTTTTGAGAAAATAGTCAACCTCAGTAAAAATTTTCAAAAACTATTTTTGCAAACGGTCAATGCTCAATGAGCACGGAACCTACCCTCGAGATGCGCAACCCCGGATCGGAGACAATGAAAAATTGCCCCTTGCTTGAAAAGGCTACATGGCAACGGAAAGTTGCCACTGGTTTGGACGGTGACTTATGGCAACTCATGGCAACGGAAAGTTGCCCCTTGTTTGGATGATGCCGCAGCATGCTGAAAACCAGTCTTCATCGGTGATGATTGCAAACGAATTTTCAGACACGGAAAAGACGATGACGGTCAAAACCAATATATGGACACAGTCACTGTGAAAGCGTTGGTGGCTGGACTTCAAGAGGAAGTTGATTGCGTAGTTCCGGTTGTCACAACCGAACTATCGGATTCAGAGAAGGCAAAGGTGATCAAAACCATTACATGGACTGAGACGCTATGAAAGCGTTGGGGGCTGGACTTCAGGATGAAGTTGCCTACGTATCCCAAACATGGGAATCAAGCCTTACATAGTTCCGGTTAAGGTACACTCGGGTATTTTAACCTTCACTTTTTAGGCTTTAACTTTTGCCAAGGTGCCCGATGCAGGTTTTCGACCTTGCGAACTTCTTTTTCTGTTTTTCTTTTCTTTTCCCTTTTATTTGTTTTTTTACATATATTTTTTGCTTTTGTATTTTTTGTATGTTTCTCTTTTTTTTCCTTTTTTTTTTTCTTTTTTTGTATATATTTTTCCTTGCTCTAACTTTTGCCTGGGTCGCCCTTCCGGGTTTTCGGCCCAGCGAGCCTCTCAAAGGGTAAAAGTGTAACAAGTCCATGCCAAATGGTTTTGAGATTGAAGCCTCTCTATATCTAGGAGAATGGTTGTTGTATTGATTTGCAGAAGGATCCATCTTTGGCTCTTCGAGCACATCTGACATTTTTCTGCCCCTAGTTTAAGGGGTGCTTCTGTTCTAGCTTTGCTGGCTTCCGTTGACGACGTCTGACCTCTTGATCTGACTTTAGTGCCTCTTGCTCGAGAGCTGCTTCAAATCTGACCACACGGACCTTTCTTGATGGTTGATCGTTGAATAGTCCGGATTGTGGTCTAGGCTTCAAAACAAACGGATTGAATCTTGAGGCTGAGAGCTAACCTAGGCTGCACAATCTCGAGAGCGATTCCACACAGGTCTTCACAGGACTGCGCAAAACATTGTTTTTGAAAATTTTTATAAAAGCGACAAATCGCTCGCGCTGAAGATAGTGTGGAACCAGTTTGGATCACACCAGAGTCCTTCTCAGTACTCACGCTAACAAGCATGATTTTATTCATTAAAGGCTTAGCACACCTATCTTTCTCTCAAATTGATCAAAGTTTTGTCAAACCCGAGGAATTCCTTCCTCTTTGTTTTTATCACCACAGTGCTCAAAAAGGTTTTGGAAAAACTTAGGTCATTACAATGATTTTCAGGGCACAAGAGAGTAGGTGGAATGTACTGTTGTCCCATTCAAATCCTCTGGCACAACCAGCCCAAAATAGTAATAAGCACGGAAACATGATAGCCGCAGCTGTTTCATTCAGATTCCCTGATTGTAACTGGCTCCACAGCAGAGACAGACTCAAAAAGAAAGCAAAAGGGTAATTACAAAACAAAACGGTGTTCGAGGCAACAACCCCAGAATCACCTGGTATTCTATACAAAAGGACTGACTCAAGACAATGAGACAGACTCAAAACAAAACAAAAGACTGACTCGACACCCAAGCCAGAATTTACAAAACTAGCATTCACGGATGCTCAAAAATGCATACCAGACGCCACATCCGAAATACACCCAGCGCTGCCTGCAGGTAGTTCACTCCCTGATTACATATTCGCAGTATCAGTATCCTCAAAATCCAATAGCTGGGTAGTAACGGACTTGGCTAAGGTGGGTGGGAGGATGACCTCGTTGTCGATCAAATCTTGCACCTCATGACGGAGGCGGAAACAATTATCGGTAGTATGACCTGTTTGCTGGTGGTACGCGCAGTACAAGGCAGCATCATGTGTGGAAGGGAGATTCTTCGGGAGAGGCCGAGGCTCCAGGGGTTTAAGGTGCCCTCTTTCGGCCAGGATCTGGAGTGCCTTCGACAGAGGCATGTAAAGAGCTTGAAAGACCCTGCGCCCTCAAGGCAGGTACTTTGAAGGCTGAGAATTCTTGCTAGACGCACTAGCAAAAGGGTCGGCAGGCACTGCCTTGACTTTCTGATCTTTCCCGTATGTAGGGTTGGGAGCGGAAGGAACTGTTTTAGCATGACAGGGCCTATCCCAGTTTTCTGATTGGCTAGTACTGCCTTCAGTTGGAGCGAGGAAAACATCATCCACAGTCTTGGTCAGGACTGCGAATACCTACTGTTTACTCATCTCCCCGGCTTTCAAAGCCTCGACCGCCCAC
The DNA here is from genome assembly GCA_025200525.1 of Camellia lanceoleosa. NCBI lineage: Eukaryota > Viridiplantae > Streptophyta > Magnoliopsida > Ericales > Theaceae > Camellia > Camellia lanceoleosa. The sequence goes on along the minus strand of CM045759.1, from coordinate 78,587,852 downwards.
AGCAGTTGTTCAATGGAATCGGCATCTACCTTCACTTTATCCTTACTTCTGGCCTCAGCCTGATCGAGGGTTTGGGTTGATGTTGGCATATCATTGCTATAACTTGAGACCACCTCAGGTTGGCTGAGTTCGATCACAATCCGTCCCAGCAATAGGGGCTCCTGGGGTACAAAGCTTCCGGCATATGGTGCGGCCGGTGGCAAAGCCGACATTCCGTAGACGAGATCCGCCACAAACCTCTGGAGGTCACCTATCATCCCCATCAACTCGACTATGGTGGGCTCACGAGCCTGATACAACTAGGGTTCCCAGATCATGCGCGCAACAGGCAACCTGGGTGGATGCGGCACATCAACATTGGTCTCACTTTGCAGAGTGATTCCTTAATCTACTGCGGCTGTCATAACCACAATCTCTTCCGAATTCTGCATCATCATAGGTCCACTGTTCTGAGCGGTGACTGACGAATCAGATAGCTGTCTTGCCTCAGTAAGGGGGAACACTGACTATTCTGGATCAACTCTCTGAACTAAAAGGAAAAACAAGCAGCATTTCAGCCCAAACGGATCAAACACAGGTGTAGCCGAATAACTGTACTCTACCACTGATCACTGTTTCCCAAAATCACTGTCTCAAAACACAGAATCGGATACCCACAGATATAACTGATTCCCACAAATACTGACACTAGTGCCCTCAGGCCTGATACTCACACTTGCAAACTGATATGTGCACTCCTGCAGAGATACACTCTAAAAGCACATAGCAAGAAAATGATACCTAAAACACCCCTATGTTGGGGTAGGGTTTCCCTGTCCTATTTTGTCAGGAGCTAGGGTTTCACTACACACGCAGCAGTTTCAAACAACCTAACATCGGGTAAGCAACCTGTCCTAGCTTGGAATGATCACTATGGATTCCGACTATGCACTAGGTCGAATGGTCGAAAAGGGTGCCCCGGTAAAACCGGGGTTTGTGTTCCCATACTAACAGAGCTCGCAACCGGTCAGCCTTATGACATGCTTTGACAAAGTCAAGCCTCCGGCAGACCGTTCAGGAATAGCAGATGGCCAACACGGTGTCCTAGGCGCACCAATGCACATTCAATGCAAAGAAACACATAAGTGAAATCAAAACAGGATATCATGAGTTCGAGTCAAGCTCTCTAAGTCCCAGTGGAAATCAGAGACATCCCCGAACGCCGGAGGATGAGTACCGCTCATTCATTTGGATCTACTGATTCGGACTCAAATTGTCACGTTCGAATCTGAACCAAAGAGTCCAAATCCGAAATCGCTTTTGAGAAAAACAGATTTTGAAAGAAGTGCCAAACATGGATCGCTTCGGAATCTGAGTCGCCACCTAAATATTTTTTATGGGGAATTTAGGAAACTCGACTCGGTGCCAAAGGCCACGTGTCCGTCATCACCAAAGTTGCCTCGGCTCGGGAACTTGGGTACGATTGGGGAAGGTCAGCTATGAGCACCCCCTCTCGCCCGATCCGAAGATCGGCCTCTACTAATCATGATATCCTATTTTGAAAACGTTATGCGTTCTTATTCCGGTTATTAGCCTAGAATTACTATGTTATGCGCACAGCAAACAAGTATAGACTAGGTCGCTTAATTTGGAACAAAACATTGCATATCCGTTTGTTTGGAAAACGCTTTGGAATTTGCTACTCGCAAGTAGGCTAAAATACGGATTTCAACGAGTTGTCCCAACTCAAACAATCCAACCTTCACCCACAGGCATTCAGGCAGTTAATCAAATAAGCATCTAGCCTCATAGTAATCATGTTATCATGTTAACATTCACACTCATGTGAGATGCTAAAGCATAAAGAGCTCACCTAGTACTCCGCGCCAAAACAAGAACATGTTAGCAATCATGCATGATCCAAGTCCATGTTTAAATGCCTAATGCAACACATACGGAATGTCACTAGAGTAGGCTTGGCTAGTCTATAAATGACATGTGAAAATGCACAAGTAGCATGTATTCAAGTTAGATTTGAAATACTTATACAGTTAGTATGATGCGCCGAGCCCGGTGCATGTAATACTGATGAATGATGCACGCATGCATAGCATAAGGTATGCTAATTTAAATATGCCCTAATACTAACCATCGAAAGCAGGTAAGTAAAAGGGAGAAAGAAGTAGGGGTTGGAAGACATGCACACACGCACCCACACTTATTACAAATTTGCCCTCGCTCGGAGGGACCAAAAGAATAATAAAATTTAACTAACCAACAAGCTAATTAAATATTACAAATCAATTAAATTAGCTAAGCAAATTAACTAATCTAATTAAGCAGTAAACAACAGCCTCGGGAAGAGGGTCCAATGCGTGCGTGTTTGGGTTTGCTCGGAAATCCAATGCCATGCACACGATGCCTCTGTTTTAGCTGTTATCCTCTTCTAAAGACTACAAAAGTCTCAGGGTTGCTCCTCTAAATACTGTGGAACACCACCGGCTGAGAAGAATGGCCACCAGCCATGGAGAGTGGTCACCAGCCACAAATGAATCCATCAGCCAACAATGGATGGCCGGTCGGCACTGCAGATGGCCGGCCGGCCAGCCAAATCTTCCTGCAGAATCTGTGTTGACAGCAACAGAGGGCAAAACTTGGCATGGCAATGCATTTCAAGCTATGTATGCACCAACCACAACCCTTATCATGTGAATGACTCAAAGGATGATGGGTCTCGATTCTTGGACCACCAATCGCTCATTTCCATGCATGATGGCCCAAAGAATCAAGTGTGCATTTTGATATGGAATGCAATGCACATAAGCAAATAAAAGGGGCTCGACCTCTATCACAAGCAACTCAAGAGGCAAAGCATGCATACCAATGCAATGCAATCCTAAGCATGTCGACTAGTTTGCAAAATGGACAGTGCTAAGAAGCATACAAGGCATACAATGACCAAACAAGGCATGCAAGGCATGAAGCAATGCAACCAACAAGTATGCAAGACATAATGTGGGTGTTCAAGCATGCAAGCAAACATGTGACTTCATTCAATCATGTAACTTCAATCATGCAACAACACACAAATATGCAACAACATACAAGGGGAGCATACAACAACATGTAAAGGGGTGGACTTAAACTAATATGGATAGCTCGCGAGCATGCCAAAATCAGTGGCCAATGCTATGGAAGTGAGGTCCAACACACACACACGTATGCATGCAAATATGGTCCAACACTTAAGCACATGAAGACAACTTGTAAGCACAAAAGCATGGACTAATGACATGCAACATAAGCTCGGAAAATCATGTTAAAATGGTACCAAACCAAGCCAACAAGACAAGCATAAGCATGCAATTAGAGGTCCAAAACTCAAGGCAAGCTAAAGAGGTATTGAACTACCCTTAGCAAGACCAAACATGGCATGAATTAAATGACCAAAAACAGAGTTTTAGCATATTAAAACAAAGCCTAAAGACCACTTAGATGGCATCTAGATGACTTAAATTCAAGAGCATGCACAATGACCAAACATGGAGCATAAGGCACAACCTCATAAGGCATCAAAGAAGCATCAAAGGCAAGTATGCAAGCATGTCATGAGGACTAAAATAACATGGTATGTGGTTCCAAACCACTGAAACAATGCAAGTGATGCATGTTAAAGGTCTATACATTTAAAGCTTACAAGCCAAAATGCAAAGGGGCTATGCAATGCATGCCATGGTCGACCAAAACAACCAAAGGTAGACCTTAAACATGGAAAAACAAGTACAAAAGCTGCACAAAGCAGGGCCTAAAACATGCTTGAACAAGGGTCAAAGCCTAGATGCATGTTAAGGCTAAATGATGGCATTACAAGACATGTATGCAAAGCATGCAAGGTGTGTCCAAACCAACTCAACACAATGCTATTTCATGGCAAAATAAGCATAAATATCAGTCAAGGCATGGTCAACACACGCTTAAACTAGATGCTCCCTCAAAAGGCAAAAATAGCCCTTTTCAAGGACAACAAGGAGAGGGGGTGGCCCTCTCCTTCCTAGGACCTCAAGGCACCATCCTCACCTCTGAAATCCCTCAAGATTTCAGTGGTGAGGAGGCCCAAACACAATGGTCCCGGAGCTCAACCAAAATGGCACAAAACAAAAGCCAAACAAGCCTTAAGAGGGGTCAAACAACCCCAAAGCTTAAAACACCCTTAACAAACTATTTAGAGCAGATAAAAATAAGACTTTTCTATGTTATATTCTAAGCTCAAAAACAGATGCAAGATAGGCTAAAAAGCTTTGCAAAAATGGGGTAAAAAGAGCAAGTTTGTTACCCTTGAAGACCTCCTTCACAAATGGTGGTCCAACTGCCTTTCCAAGCTCAAAACCAGCTCCAAAACTTCAAAACAACCCTCAAGGGCCTCAGCTCCTAAGAAAAGGTGTGATAGTGGGTGTTTGTGCACAAAAATGGAACTAAACACACACTAAACACAAGAAAGAGAGAGATATAGAGATAAAGGATATATGTAAACCCTAACCCTAAAACTCAAGCATTGAAAATGTTGTCTAAAATGTCTAACCCCTAAACAAGAGAGAAGAGCCCCTCTTTTATAGACAATTTGTCTTGTAAAGCTTCCAAAAGAAGCTAACAAGAGGGAAATTCCTCTATACATGTGTATGGAGGGGGTGACAGTGTATGCCAGCTACACAAAAATATCTGCCAAAGCAGATGCACAGTGGTCGGCCAGCCAAAAATGCAATTGACCAAAAAAAGATAGCCGGCCAGCCATCTATAGTGCCGGCCGGCCAAACATTTGGCTGGTGGCAACAAAACACGGCCGGTGGCCTCTAGCCATGGCCGGTGACCATTCTTCTCAGCCGGTGGTGTTCCACAGTATTCAGAGGAGCAACCCTGAGACTTTCGTAGTCTTCAAAAGAGGATAACAGCTAAAACAGAGGCATCGTGTGCATGGCATTGGATTTCCGAGCAAACCTGAACACGCATGCATTGGACCCTCTTCCTGAGGCTGTTGTTTACTGCTTAATTAGATTAGTTAATTTGCTTAGCTAATTTAATTGATTTGTAATATTTAATTAGCTTGTTGGTTAGTTAAATTGTATTATTCTTTTGGTCCCTCCGAGCGAGGGCAAATTTGTAATAAGTGTGGGTGCATGTGTGCATGTCTTCCAACCCCCACTTCTTTCTCCCTTTTACTTACCTGCTTTCGATGGTTAGTATTAGGGCATATTTAAATTAGCATATCTTATGATATGCATGCGTGCATCATTCATCAGTATTACATGCACCGGGCTCGGCGCATCATACTAACTACATAAGTATTTCAAATCTAACTTGAATGCATGCTACTTGTGCATTTTCACATGTCATTTATAGACTAGCTGAGCCTACTCTAGTGACATTCCATATGCGTTGCATTAGGCATTTAAACATGGACTTGGATCATGCATGATTGCTAACATGTTCTTGTTTTGGCGCGGAGTACTAGGTGAGCTCTTTATGCTTTAGCATCTTACATGAGTGTGAATGTTAACATGATAGCATGATTACCATGAGGCTAGATACTTATTTGATTAACTGCCTGAATGCCTGTGGGTGAAGGTTGGATTGTTTGAGTTGGGACAACTCGTTGAAATCCGTATTTTAGCCTACTTGCGAGTAGCAAATTTCAAAGCGTTTTCCAAACAAACGGATATGCAATGTTTTGTTCCAAATTAAGCGACCTAGTCTATACTTGTTACTGTGCGCATAACATAGTAATTCTAAGCTAATAACCGGAATAAAAACGCATAACGTTTTCAAAGTAGGATATCATGATTAGTAGAGGCCGATCTTCGGATCGGGCGAGAGGGGGTGCTCATAGCTGACCTTCCCCAATCGTACCCAAGTTCCCGAGCCGAGGCAACTTCGGTGCTGACGGACACGTGACCTTTGGCACTGAGTCATGGTTTCCTAAATTTCCCCATAAAAAATATTTAGGTGGCGACTCTGTATCTGGCGAAGCAGTCCATGTTTAGCACTTCTTTCAAAATCTGTTTTTTCTCAAAACGATTTGCCGGATTTGGACTCTTTGGTTCAGATTATGAACCGTGACAATTTGAGTCCGAATTGTGGTAGACCCAAATGAACAGAACGGGACTCATCCTCCCGGGACATTCGGGGACGTCTACAAATAATAATATAACTCAACATAACCAAAAGATAAGTAAATTGTCAAATACCAATAATAAATATATATAAGAAAACCATGCATTATCAAAACTATCTCATTACTTTTTTTTATTGAAAAACTATTTAATTTGATTTTTTTTTTTTAAATGACAAAATTAATCCTTATATTTTTCACACAAAAATATCAAATATCAACACTTGCCATTTGATAAAAGGATTTCTAAATTGAAAACTAATTGAAAACACAACAGAATATGTAAACTCTTTTTTAATTGAAAATACAAACAAAATATCTAAACAAATTGAAAACACAAAGTCTTACAAATTACTAGGGGTGCTTACCGTTTGGAGGTTCGGTTATGGCCAAAGGAACCTCAAATTCGTCATCCATCCAAAACTATGCGGATTGAAAAAAATCAATCCGCAACCGTCTGTTCATCATCACACATTCGTCCAAAATGCGGCGGATCAATTCGATTCGGTCGGTTTAGGTGGATCAGAATATCCGTTGCTCACCTCTAGTTTCTAGTTCTTGAATAAGAATTTTCTTACTACTCAATTAGCTTTCATTTACTAGTTCATTCGATTTTACTTACTACTCAATTAAACCCAACTTACTACTTAATGAATTTTTACTTACCACTCCATTAAACTTTAGTTATTACTTAATGAATTTCCACTTATTACTTAATCAAACTTTACTTACTAATTAAACATGACTTACTAATCAATAAGGCACAACTTTAATAAATTTAAGTAACTAGTCAATGAAATTATACTTATTATTTCATTAAAGTTGACTTAAAATTTTAAAACTCCACCTTCTCTTTAACTAAGTGAAATGATTTTTCAACAAAATCTTAAAATTTATAAATTAAAATATCATACAACGTTAAAATAAAAGAGAGATAGAGACATAAATAAGTTATTATCTGAAAATTGTCTTCAATTTGTAAAAGTCTAAATCATCCTCTTTCATTTATTCTTTGTGAAAAAATATTTAAAAAATATTTATAAAAAAAACACACACACGCACAAATCTTATTCATTTGTATGCAAATGAGTTGAGGGTTTTTCTATATTTTCCTAATTAACTATATTCTTATATAGCAATTAATGTTTTCAAATATAGTAGACAAAAGAAAGTAATTACTGTACATTTATTTATTTATTATCATTAATAAATATTGACAAATGAGAAGTCTTTTTAAGTTACTTTATTATATTTTATTTTCAATTTATACTTTACAATATTTAAATATTAAAAAATATTATGAAGAAAACTTATATGGAAAAAAATATTTCATTAAATTGATAAAAAAAAAAATTATGAATTTAAAAACGTTTCTAAAGGATTTTTTGAGGTGTTGTAGTTATAAAAAAAAGTAACTATTTTAAATTATTTTTTCTAAAAATATGTATAAATAACTTACAATTTAAAAACATTTTTTTTATTTATTTTTAATGTTATATCAAAAATTATTTTTTCACAATAATGATTATTTTAAAAAAATTTGTAAATTTTAATAAATTAATATTTACATATCATATTTTACTTTTTACAAATCATAACAAGACAAAATATGGAAGGAAAATAATTAAATATAGTGTGTCATTAATATTTAAAATGCAAAAGATGGCACAATTTTCAAATAATAAAGGTGAGCTGTTTAGCCGGTAATATTTTAAATAGTAAACTTATTTATAACAAATAGTAAATGAGTGAATAGCAAATAGTAAGTATGTTTGTAGCAAATAGTAAATTAGTATTTTTTTTTTTTGAAAAATGACTTAGACCCCCAGTGGGGGTACTGGGGGTCACTCCTGATTGGCCAAAAAAAATTGTTGTTGTTGTCTTTTTTTTGGTTTCGACCGGCAGAGTGCCATGTGGCTGGGTCACTGGGGTGCCCATTTAGGTGTCTAATCACATTTGTTTTTTATTTCAAAATTAAGTAAAACCACTTTACTTTTTGAAAAATCACGTTTCATTTTATGACTAGTTTTACTATCAACACATCTAATGGCTAACATTTATTCTATCTAAGGCCTCGTTTGGGAACAGGCTAATTTAGTAATTTTTTGGCTAATTGGCTAAAAAGGTTGGTAAGAAAAACACAGTATGTTTGGTAACTTTTGGCTAATTCAACGACGATGCAAAAGTAGAGAGAAAAGGGAATCTTTGACTTTTTGGTATGAGTTGTTGGCTTTTTGGCTAAAAAGGTAACTTTTTGGCTAATTGGCTATTTTAGCCTCTTGCCAAACGAGGCCTAAATCTAATGGTTTATATTTTTTTTATGTACCATACTCATGAAAACCACTTTCATGTATGATAAAAAAATTTTGAAAATAATATTTATAATTTTGTATTAAGTGATTGAGTAATATGAACAAATATAATATATAATGATTAGTGAAAAATATAAACACATAACACTTCAAGAGTATTGAACAATTTTTTAACTTTAAAGACATATGAATGAAAGAGGCTAAGAAACCATCCGACCCCTAATTAATATTTGCCGTTGTACAACAGTATTCAATTTGGTGAAAAAGATGAAGCCCATTTCCAAATCAAAATGAACTCCATAGTCAAAAGTCGAAAGTCTTTGTACTATTGATTTCCTTTTCGTAGCCTGAATGGTTTTTTTTTTTTTTTTTTTTTAATCATTTATATTTTAAGTTTTTTTTAATTTATTCTTAAAATTAATTTATGTTCAGAATTAGATAAAAAAAAATATTATATTAACTATCACATAATATATAAAAAATTATTATTATTATTATTATATTGAGATTTAAATTTTTATTAGAGATGCAAGTTATATATAATAAAAGAATTTTATGTCACGTAAATGTTGAATATGGGGTTACTGTTGTGTCAAAGGCACATTAGTAACTGTTGTACCTCAATTTGAGGTTTATTATGAGCACATTTTTATAATTCAAACCGGTGATTTTGTAGGGTTCGTTGAGTACTTCATGCCTACTAAAAATTATATTCATCGGATATCAATAACTATGTGATCGGATTGCATATATTTTATGCTATTTCTTAAAATAAAAACTTTTTGTTTATTTTTTTTATGATAAATGTAATCCGATCATATAGTTATTGATATCCGATTAATATGATTTTTGGTAGGCATGAAGTACTCAACAAACCTTACAAAATAACGGTTCAGATCATAAAAATAAACCCATAATAAATCTCAAATTGAGGTACAACAATTACTGCTGTGCCAGTAACCCCTCCTCCCGTGAATGTTGATGTGTCCTTTTTCTGTCTAATTTTGGACAGATGCTAGATTTTGGAGTAAATTAAAAAAAAAATTAAAACTTTAAGGGTCAAAGTAGAGAAAAAAATAAACTTTTAAGGGCCAAAATGAGAAAATAATCAAACATAAAAGAAGCAAAATGTAATTTACCTATACTGGATATGCAAAAAGGTGTTGTCCCTTTAGTTTTAATGTTCCGTTTGGATTATGAACTTGACTATAATTTAGAAAGGAAAAGAGAAAATATAGATAAGATATAGGTGAAATATAATTATAGTTTATTCACATTTTACTTATTTTTTTACATTTATTTTTCAAATTGCTATCTAAATTCACGATTTAAACAATGTTTAAAAGTAAATAAGGCTATGTTTGACATAAACTTTTTTAGCTATTTTAATTATAAAAAGACAAAATAAGCTAAAAAGTCAATAAAATAAAATGTCACATTCAAATCATAATTATTTCGTTTTTTCTCTAACAAAAATAAAAGAAGTCAAAAAGTCCATCCCGGACGAAACTTTTTAATTTCAGACTAAAATAGTCAAAAAATTAAAAAGTCAATTCATATCCCAAACGAAAACTAAAAAAAACTACTACTTATTTTTTTAAATGAAAGAGAATTCAGTGTGTTTGCTTTGAGTTTTTAAGATTAAGTTTTTTTTAAATTGAGTTTTTTGGTTTTCGTATTTTTTTGTTTTTAACGAATATTTTTAAAATTTTAAACATTTTTTTTACTTTTTTATATGCACTTTACTTAGATTTATCTGAAAAGTAAAAAATTTGTGAAAAAATATTTTTTAAAAATTAATAAATACATAAAAATACAAAAAAAAAAAATACTAAATTCTTGTATTTTTTTTTTTTTTTTTTGTATTGTTGGTATTTAGTGAATTTTTGAAAGTTTTTTTTTCACAAATTTTTTACTTTTTAGGTATATTTATGTTAAGTATGTCTAAAAAGTAAAAAAAAAAAATGATTAAAATATTTTAAAAAATCAGTAAAAACAAAAAACATAAAAAATAAGAAAGTAAAATTTTTTTAAAAGTGTTTTTGAAAAAATAGAATCAAGCAAAGTGTTGTTATGGTTCCCTCTCTCTCTCTCTCACTGTTGGAATTGGACCAGTAGACCAGGACCTGGAATTTAAGCCCGGGAATTCTTGTAGCAAATGGGAAGGTCACAATTTCATATTACAACCTCTCTCACAAATATTCATTTTCACAGGGATAAAACTATTTTAGACTGTGTCTAAATTATAAATTTAAAAAAAAATTTAAAAAAAAATAGAAAAGATAGATAAAATATAAATAAAATATAATTATATTTTACATATATTTTTCATTTATCTTTTTAAATTCTTATTCAAATTTATGATTCAAATACAAACTTAATGCATAGCTCCAAAATGTGACGATCATATTACTGCCATGCTGGCCTAGTAATTAAGAGCAATAAGAGATTTCAAGTACTATCATTATTATAATAAGATTACAAATTCAAAATTATTTATCTAGAATTTACTCATAATTAAGAATTAATAGTTCAAATTCATTTTACTTATAAATCTCACATTTCATTAATTTAATTACCACCCCACATGTTCATTCTAAAGAAATTATGAATTGCCAATTCTAAGAACCTAGCTTTTTTGTTATTAATATTTTATTGTTTTAAAATTTTTGGATGAGAATTGGGGCATTAGAGTTAGGGAGCCCCATTCCCACGCACTAGGTTGGTCAAGGGATTTGAGCCCTCATCGGTTCAACCAATTTGGATGGCCGGAAAAATTACCATTTGTTTTAAATAAAAAAAATAAAAAATAAAAAATAAAAATAAAAAAGAGAGCAGCATTGACTAAAATTATAAAGTGGCCAAAAAATATCTAGTTTTTTCAAGTACTTCAAGCATGCAAGTAAAAAATGATCTGAGGGTTAGAATGCATCGGATAGACAGAGTGTCCTCAACTCGAATTTGCTAACCTACTGAGCCCTCGTTTGGGAACAGGCTAATTTAGTAATTTTTTGGTTTTTTGGCTAAAAAGGTAGATAAAAAAAACTTGTATGTTTGGGATGACTTTTTGGCTAATTACGAAAAGATGTGCAAAAAGTAGAGAGAAAAGAGAATCTTTGACTTTTTGGTATGAATTGTTGGCTTTTTGGCTAATTTAGTAACTTTTTGACTAATTGGCTAAAAAAGTTAATCCCCAAACGAGGCCTCAGTATATTATTAAGCCTTCGTTTGGGAAGTGGGTTGGCTTTTTGGCTTTTTAACTTTTTTGGCTATATGAGCCTGGGCTCAAAAACCTGATTTGGAAAGGACTTTTTGGCTTTTTTGGCTTTTTGGCTTTTTGGTGAGGTGTCATCCTATTAAATTACCAAATTGCCCTTTTTTGCTTTTGTTTTGTTTTTTTTTTTTTTTCTGTTTTTAGTGGTTTGGATTTCCCATATTTTGCTTTATTTATTTATTTATTTATTTTAATTTTGGGTTTGGATGTGGCGTTTTGTTGCTTATTTTTTTTTTTTTAATTTTTTTTGTATTTTTTGATTTCGCCAATTTTGTTAAATTTATTTTTTTATTTTTTTTATTTTGGGTTTTATTTTATTTTGGTAAAATATTTATTTTTTTTTTTATTTTGGGTTTGGATTTGGTGTATTTTGTTGATATTTTATTATTTTATTATTTTGGGTTATTTTGGTAAAATAATTTATTTATTTCTTTTTTTTTTGGATTTGGCGTATTTTGTTGAAATTTTATTATTTTATTATTTTGGGTTTTATTTTGGTAAAATAATTTTTTTATTTAATTTTTTTGCTTAACTTTTTTTTTTTTAAAATTATGTTTTTGTTTATTTTATTTTTTTATACTTTAATTAGTTCTTGTTCTTTAATTTTATTTTAAGTATTAAAATAATGTAAATAATCTACATAATTTAATAAACAAAAATTTAAAATAAATATTAAAAAAATTATTAATTCACGTTTTTACGGTTTTGTCGTTTTTATGGTTTTGTCTTTTTTTTATTTAAAAATATTTTTTTTTGTAATTTTTTTTAGGGGCATGCACCAATAAATCCCAAATTTGTATCTTGTAACCCATTTGGTCCTATGAATTTTCTTATGAACCGTTAGGTCCTATCCCAATGTTAATGACCATTGAACATCATCGACATCAAATCATCAACATTAAACATCATCAAACATTAAACATTAAACATCATCATCAACATTAAACAATAAACATCATCAAACATTAAACATTAAACATTATTCATCATCAACATCAAACATCAAACATCAGACATAAAACATTATTCTTCAACATTAAACATTATACATCATCATAAAACATTAAACATCATCATCAACATTAAACATTAAACATCATCAAACATTAAACATTAAACATTAATACCAATATCTACAAATCTACATATATAGAATCAACAGAACTGAAAATAAGCAAACAAATAGAGATAAAAATTTGAATAGCAGCAGCAAAAGAAATCAAATCAAACCCATCATCAATACATCAAAGTAACAAAAACCCATCAAAATTAGTTTCTCCAATTCTCCAAGATCTCATCTTATCTAACAAAATTCCAAAACTTCCATCACTTTCCACAAATTCTAAGTATCCAAACAGAGATAAAAGATCAAATCAAAAACCCATCAATATATGACAATGTAATCAAAACAATGTGAATATATATACCTTGCAAAGTGGGTTTAGGGCAAACAAACCCATCATTGGCGAGAGAGATATTCGAAGGCATAGGAACACTGGGGGACCCAACTCCGAACTGGGTACCCACCAAATCGATCTGAAAGAAGAAGATGATCGTCAACATTTAGGGCTTTTATATATAGATATATATGATCGACATTGATTATATATATATATATGATCGTCATTTAGGGCTTTTGAGTTAACATTCGGATTTATATTTTTTTTCACATTGATCGACATCTAGGGCTTTTATATATATATATATATATGTGATCGCAGATTCTGCTTTGTGTTTTGAATTGTAATCGAGACTGTAGGAGGAATTGATCTAGAAATTAATGATGTTCACATATTTTTTTTTTTAATGATGTTTTGTTAATGTTGCTAATGTAGCTAATGTTTTGATGATGTTAATAATGTTGTTGATGTTGTTGATGGGACTAAATGGTGCATAAGAAAATTCATAGGACTAAATGGTTCAACTTTCTATCATATAGGATTTACTGGTAATTTTTTCTTTTTTTTATTAATTACGTTTTTACGGTTTTGTCGTTTTTTTTTATTAATTTACGCATTTTGGTCGTTTTTGTCGTTTTTTATTTGTAACATGTTTAATTTACGTTTTTGTTGTTTTTATTAATTTAAAATGTTATGAATTTTTTTATTTGTAAATTATTTTAAAATGTTATTAATTTACGTTTTTTGTATTTTAAATAATTTTATTTTAATTTTATTTTAAATTTTTATTTTTATTTTTATTTGCGTTTTAATTTTTATTTTACTTTTAATCTTATTTTAAGTATTTAAATAATGTAAATAATCCAAAAAATTTAATAAGTAAAAAATTAAAATAAATATTCAAAAAATTTAAATCGTAAAATTTTTAATAATTTAAAAATTCAAAAAATTATTTTAACAAAAAAATTTAAATATTCAATTAATTTAAATTATTAAAAATGTTAATATTTTAAATTTAAAAACAACTCTACACTCAAATCGTTACCAAATACATAAAATAAAACGCAAGTAATAATTTATTTTTAAAACACATAACTAAACACATAATTTGAAACCAAATTTAAATTTTATTTTTATTTTTTTTACTTTTTGTGTGATAGGACGCATGTCCCTTTGTGATGGGGGTAGTATCGTCAATTTCACTTGTACAGTATTGTTTTGGATTTCCTGTACATGTTTTGTCTTGATTTGGCTCAATAAGCCATTTTTGGCATTTTGTGGCTCTTTGAGCCCGGGAGCCCTTCCCAAACCACCTCTAAGTAGTACAAGCCTTCAGCCTGAATTTATTAACCTCCAGAATCCCTTATTAAGTAGTGCGAGTCTAACATACTTTCAAAAATATGTGATTTAATAATAGAAAGGATAGACTTCAAAAATAAAAAAATAAAAAAAGATTATAGAAATGATTAGCTGAGTTATCTAATAAGTTACATTAGTTATTAGTAGGACCCTTGAGACATGCTTGCTAATCCTAAATAGTAGTGTGACCAAAAAGCTACCGGATAGTCTTACGGGACTGTCATGTAATGTCTCAATTTAAATATGATTGTTTCATACATTGGTTCCATCACTTTTATATTAGTATTTGGAGAAATAATCAAAAAACATAATAATTAATGATTGATGTGAAATAATACTCTAAAAAATATTCAATTTGGGAATGAAAGGGTGTATTCAGATTGTTCTGATTTAACCTATGACACGTTGGACTTTCTTCTCGTGCTTGTTTAAAGAACTGGTTGTCATGTACGGAAACCATTTATGTCGCTTTGAATAAAAGTAGAAGAAAAAACAAAGACCTGTGTTCTGTTTTTCTACAACTGCCATTTATTCAATTCTAGTTTCTCTTGTGTTCTTTCTTTGAGCTCTTACCAGAATTACATTTCCAACCTAAAAGAACCGCAGTGTTCTTTCTTTGGGTAGTCAAAGAACTTCAAACCATCCAAGTCAGCCATAGCCGAACCCAACCCATGACCACCCTACCTCCAATGAGTCTCAGCCCAAATTGGGTCAGATTGACTTAAGTATCACCATGCATCAACAAACTAACCATCTGGAATAGCATCACTGTTTTCACTATCAATCCAGTAATAATTATTTACAATGTTACAATCAAATTCACTAATGCTTTCCTCAGACAACCACCATCAGCTTCTAGGGTATCGATAAGAAGATTGCCTATTAACAATAAGAGTACCATTAGGTAGAACTGTTGGATTTCACACATCCAGACTTTAAAACCAAACATCATGGGTTAGAGAAGTAGCCAATAAATAGGGTGTTGAAGCACGCATTTGAATTGTGTGCCACTGCTGTTGGTAGTATCATCTGCATTTTCTTCTGTGTCAAGATCACACGATCTCTGTTCGACTCAAGTGTGGATCTCGCATATTTAAATACAATGGTAGTCGATGATGTAAATTGACATAGGATTTGGCAAGGTGTAGTACTGCTGACTTGAGTCTATGGTCAAAGCTGTTACCGCGGCTTGGGAAGCTGTTTCAGCAGCTTGATTAGCTCATAGGTCCTTGTGTCATGACCAGAATAGAGGCAAAGGTCAAGTGCTGTTAAACCGTCCTGAGACAAACAAATGTGTTGAAATGTGATTGTAACACTAGCTGCAGATAAGGCATAAGCTACTGATATCGTAATACTATGCAAATAGTCATCTGTAGCAACACACACCATTTGGTTTGTCACTGCCAAGGGCGGATAGAAGGGATAATAAACAGGAGACGAGAACAGAATGGAACAGAAGTGAGAACTTCATCAGTGTTAAGGCCATTTTCCATTTATGTACCTTGGGCTCAGATGTTTTTACTTCTCTCTCAATAATTTTAAATCACCTCAATCAACTCCAAGATGATGTTTCAGAATGCCACGTTATATTTTTAATTAGGCCAGGGTAGTATATGTTCTATCCTAAACTCTTCATTAAGCTAATAAAAACAAAAAAGAAGCAAGACTATCTGAAAAAATTTCTGCTCATCTTCCCTGCCCCCTGAACCAAGCAGTGTTTAGATAATAGTTTGACACCAACAAAATAATTTATTTATAGAACTCAAAATATGATTTATGGCAATCCTATAAAATGGATTGTAGTCAGAATTTCATAAATAGAATTCTTATGACTCAGGGCTCATGTTTGAAGCACCTAGTCTAGAGCAGAAAATTCAGTGCACTTAAGACACATTCAAAGATGTAGGAGGAAAGGACACCTCTTAGGGTGATGTGTTCTTGTTGTCAAACACTGCACTCATTAGACACAGGCCAACATGCATTGGACACGTCTAAATGTGGCATTTTATTTTATTTTTTAGTTTTTTTAAAACCAAACATGCTTCAGATCCACATGTCATATCACCTGAACACAGGAAACACATCTAGATTCTTAGCACAAAATGGGGCCAAAGATGGAAACAAAAAAAGGTGTGAATTTATTCGCTTATGTTTCTTGTTAGGGTTTTATATATATATATATATATTTGAAATCATAATCCTTCACAACTCCAAATTTCTTCGTGAATAGTAATGGTTTCCAAAAATAATACATTAGTGCTTCGTATTCTCACATCTTTTCCAAGTTCCAACATATAAATAATATATTAATATTTTCATATAGTAAATAGAAATTTATTTGTTCAAATATATATATATTTTACTTTTCATATATACACACATGAATAGACATGTATTATAACTGTGTTCCCACCATGCCCGTGCCTTAATTTATTTTTGTTTCTACTGTCTCAGCGTATCCGTATTGTGAGACAGGTCCTATTCCTATGTAGCAAAAAGGCCAATAGATGTTTACCTGGTTTTTTAATGTCTTGTCAGCACCTTTGATTAACAAAAGTCTCACTATATCTGTTCTGCTGGTTTGAACAGCCAGATGTAATGGTGTCCACCCATCCTGAAAAGAGCACGACAAGAACAACATACAATGAAATCCTGGAATTTGGTAAGAAAAATACAAAGGCAGAAAGGAGTTATTAGGCATTACATTGTCTTGGAGGTTTATATCAACATTATACAATAGAAGAATTTTTATCATCTGACTTGAAGCCGTGCGGACAGCATAGTGCATCAATGTAGCCCCGTCCTGTTGTCAAGAAAGAAAATAGAAGCACAAAGAATAAGCTGAAACCAACATTTAAATGATTAAATCAACAGAATGTAGAAGCATGGTGCTTTTAAATTAATCAATAATCTGAGGGAACTCAAATGTCAACAAATTAGCCAAATATTGACATCTCTTAACACATCAAATGAGATAAATGCTAAAATAAACAAACAAATACAGTTGAAAAAGGAAGCATGCAAATATATACAAAACAAAATTACATGTTTCCACCAAAATTGAAGAGCGATCCATGATGATGGCAATGACAACAACAAAACCACTGGACAACATCAAGAAAAATGCCACAATTACACAAAAACAATCATACAAGAAACACAGAAATGGATTCCGAATCAGCATCATAAGGGTTTGGCATGTATTCAAGGGCAGCTCATACAAACAGTCATTGCCAAATTCTATGCAAGCTGAAAACAATGTAATTCTTTAGCTGTGGTATATGACACAAATGAAAAGTCCAGGTAAATATATGCTCACTTTATCCCGAACAAATGGATTTGCTGATTCTCGCAAAAGATAGTTACAAATGGCCTGCTTTTTGGAAAGCATTGCTTTGTGAAGTGCAGTCAGTCCATCCTGGAAAGAAATGGCAAACTAGAGTTTAAACCAAGAAGGATAAAAGCAGAGAGAGAGAGAGAGAGAGAGAAGCAGTATCATGCTGTAGAAACAAAAGATTTTTATAAAAAATAAATGAGTAAGACAAAAAGTTGCAAACTACATGAACAGCAATATAAAAGTAATCGTTCTACGGACCTTGTCCTGGATGTTGATATCAACATTATGTTTCAACAAAGCATTGACAAGGTAAAAGTCTCCTGATGCAGCAAGGCTGTGCAGAGGTAGCCACTTGTCCTGAAAATAACTACAGCGTCAACCTAGACCACCTATTTACAACTACACAGAGAGTGTGCAAGCATAAAAAGCATTTCACCTACACCATTTACATCATCCAGTCAACTCAAAACAAAAAGCACATTAAGTAGTTATGCAGAAGTGGAAAAAATAATCATGAAATAAATAAAAAGCTGAAAAAAATGACAAGTGACACTGTTCCGAGATGTTATGAAACTTACAGAGGTAGCAGCCAACACCTCAGGTATCCGCCTATTTAGTAGGACCTTCTCCTCCTTAGTAAACAACTTACGAGGGCCTGCTCAATTAATATAATCATATCAGATACCCAAATCCAACAGCCTTAATGTCATTTCAACAAAATACAATCAAGATTACCAGGTAAATTCTAACTTCAAAAGAAAGTATGTGAAACCACGTAAAAAGGAATTTTCCATATACCATCGGAAAGATAGAAGGTTAAGTGTAAAAAAGAAAAAATGGAAGTTATGTGCATAAAGACATATTAATCCCAGGTCTATTTCAAATTGTAGCCAAAGTTAGAATTATCTCACATTCATAAAATTTAGTCCACGTACACTGCTTGTGTTCGAAAATGGGAATAAGTGAAAAATAAAAATAAAAATTCCTAACAAGAAGATTGGAGGTAGAATTCAACACAAACCCATATTGCAATAGTTGCAAGATAGATTATTAGAGTACAGAATCCCTTATCTATCCGTTATAGTTAAGGTTTGGATTTGGATTTGAATGCCAAAATTTAAATCAATTTTCTAGAATTGCTTATATTATGCATATGCAGATTTGACAAAACCTTGAACAGAGTCTAAGCCCTAAAATATAAGGATATAAAGTTACAGCTGAAGGATGTTATTCAAAATCTACATAACCTGCAATTTTGGAATCCAACCCAACAGAAAACTCACACAGAAACATTAACCATGAAAGTGCATAAATGATCTCAAGCCTTCATTTTGAACGTGCAGAACATTGCACAGGCGACAGTCAAATAGATTATGTCAGGGTAGAGAGGCAGTATTGTTTGTATACTAGTTCATATTTTGATGCAACCCCCATCATTGTAGAGGCATAAGCAAGCCCCATCATCAAGGCTACTGTCAATAAACTGAAAATCAAATATAAGATGCTAGGGCCTAGGAGGGATGGACTGGACAAAGACTTAACTTCAAGTTGGCAATGTATTTGATAAGTTCTAGAAAATCAAAGTTGCTATATTATAGGTCAGAGATTACAGAGAAGCACAATTTCAACTTAGTATAATTCCACGTAACTAACCGTACTCTGATTTCTAACCCCACCCACAATGAAATTAGATAAACTCCATTCCTCACTTTGTTAGCAATTAGTCTAGAATTTAACACACTTATATGCCGACTTCGAAACCATATAAATAAATTGAACATTACAATCATGAAATTTATCCAATTAGCATGCTGAAGACACCATAAATTGCAAACTAATAACAAAAAAAAAATTACCTTGAGGATTTTTGGCAGCTTTAGGATCATAATTCGTGCTAAAGAAGTCCGAAATATCATCCAAAGTAGCACCATAAACAGCCAATTTAGGGTTCCTCGGAGCCACTCTGCTGCTACTCTTGGAACCTTCTCTGGATTCACCGACATCATTCTCATCCTTTTCGTCACCAGAATCCGAAAATTTCGGACTATCAAGAACAACAGGTTTCAATTGCGATAGCTTTTCATCCCTATAAGCCACATAGTCCTCCACATTCCTTATCGGAATCAATCCTTGCTTTCTCTTCTCAACACGTCTACCAAACTCCAATTCCTGAGCAATCTTTCGCCTCTCCTTCTTCGTAATATTGATCTGTGCCTGAACTTCCTTCCATTTTTCCGGAATCAAATCCTGGGTATTAACTTGTACAGAAGAAGATTCAGTGTTCTTTTTGGGGAAATTCGCATCGGAATCGAAGTTCTGTTGAAGGAAAGGGTCTTCGAATATGCCTTCTTCGAATACGACGCAATCGCCGACGACATGTTCTTCGTCTTCGTCGTGAAAATCGATTTCGTGTTGTTGTTGGTGTTGGGGAGAGAACTGGAATGAGGACGAGCGTGAAGAAAAGGTTGAGAGTGTGAAGGATTTTCGTGAAAATATTAGGGTTTGGGAGCGAGAGAGACTGTGAGGGGTAGAGAAAGTGAATAGAGAGGTGGGAAGGAGAGAGAAGAGTTTTGGGGTTTCAGGTTTTAGCACATGCACAGCTGCTGGTAGTGACATAGTTCTTGTTTTGTTTGTCCTCCCGAGAGAGAGAGAAGAGAGACAGAGAGAGAGAAATGGTCACAGTGATACTGTTGATTGCATTTCTAAATTACTTGATCGGGCCATGGGCTTATATTTTGTGGTTTTTTTGGGAAACTGACTCAAAGTTATGCCTCATTTAGTTTTAAAATAAATTTAATACTCTATTAAGCTCTCAAATTATCAATTGGACAAAAATACTCATAATATATTATTCAATTTACACGTGCGTAATCTTTACCTATGATCATCTTAATTTGATCAGTACACTGTTACATCTCCGCCACTCGACTATGCATTCTCAGTCCTCCATCTCTCCACCGTTCACCTCTACTACCTCTGAAACCCTACCCTAACCACAAAACGAACACGTTCATCTTCTCCAATCGTCGACTCTTACCAACACAACACCAAGCCGTTCATCTTCTCCAATCGTCGACTCTCAACAACACGAAGAACCATCACTACTCTGAAGAAATTTCATAGTTCCTGACTTCCGCTTCACAAAAATGGGAAAAAAAAATAACATCTCTTTTCACCTATTATTTTTCATTTAAATTTGTACATTATTCTTTCATATTTCGTATATACCGTTTCAATAACACTTTCATAAAAAAAATCCTTGTAAAACACATTTTACATACTTCAAAATGTATAAACCCTATTTTATATATAATTCTCTGTTTTAAAACATTCTAGCCCCCTGTTATTAAACACTCTAATCCCCTGTTTTTACACATTCAACTCCTTATTCTTATTCTTGTTATTCTTGCTTCTTCTTCTTGTTAAATATTGGTTTTTCTTCTTCATATTGTTGCTACATTTCGTTGAATACTTAATCTTCTCGTTATATTGTTATTGTTTACAAAATACAATGAGTTGTTCTTATTGTTGATAGTGTTTATAAAACTGAAACATCAGACAGTTTCATCACTCTACAAGTAACATATCTAAATTTATTTAAGTTGCAAATGAAACTGCAAAATTACACAGTTTAATCACTATTCAAAACAAATAGGTAACTTATTATAAAGTGCAAATCAAACTGTCAAATTATACAGTTTTGTAACTATTAACAACAAATAGATATAACTTTATATTAAACTGTATATAAAACTGTAAAATTATACAGTTTTGTCACTATATTGCTCATGCCCTGCTGTCGCTTTCATTTTTTCAAAAATAGCTGTTGGAAGATATTGGAAGAAACAAACCCATATGTCCAAAAATCCAATCAGGGATTTAAGTATCTCCCCTTTTGACAATCATTCGTCTAAATGCCACCAAAATCTCTTCCTTCATAAAAAATCCAACCACCACAACCAAAAAAACTACAAAACAACCACACTACCTACAAGAAAAAGCTCAAGAACTATACCACAGACCACACCCACACAACAAACACCAACTACACCTCCAGCCACCAAAAATAAATAAATAAATAAAACAAAAGAAAGCCAACAAAAAAAATAAGAAGCTCCTCCAACCAAAAAAAGAAAACTCCAAGAAAGTCAATCAACTCCCGAAACAAAAACCAAGCCATCAAAAGGGAAAAAAGAAACAGTCCCTACAAAGAGAGTCCAACAGTTTAATTACTGTTCCAACATCAAAACAGTAATCAAACTGTTGAAGGGGGTCAAATTCACAACAGCCCAACAAACAGAGCTGCAAAAAACCCCTTTCTGGCCCATTATAAATGCTCTCTCATCAACACAACTGAAGGCCTCTTGGAGCAAATGCTACAATTCCATTGTAGCAAAAATGACAACATTCTACAACAAAAGAAAAAGAGCATTTATACTTGGCAAAAAGGAAATGAAACTCAAAAACAGTGATGTGAGGCTCATTTTTGGTATTGATTGTAGAAAAGACAACATCACCACCAAATCCTATGCAAGACCAAAGGATTTTGAGCTTGCATTTTACAAACGAAGATGTAAATCAATAAAAAGATTGGATAGCAAGTCATTGACCAAAATGTTTCAACAAACAAAAAAAAGAAAATCAACCAATGATCGTCAAGATCTTGCAAGAGCCATCACCATTTACTTGTATTTAAAACTTCTCATGCCTACAACAGGTCATACACTCAGTTGGAGTTTCCTCAACTATGTTGACAATCTCAACAACATCAATAAGTATAATTGGGTTGAGGCAATAAACGACACACTGATGAATTCAATGGCAAATGCAAACAACAACCCAAGACATGTCACTGGATGCGTCATGTTACTCTTGGTAAACACACTACTCAACTACTTCACACAAAAAATATCAAACATCCAACTATTTCAAATTATCTAATATATTTCAATTTTTTTTAATAGTACTGGTACTGTGAGCACAATAAACTCCTCTGAACATCCAACAAAGAAGGCTTCCCAAGATTTATGAAGTGGAACCTTGGTAAAATGTACTCCGAGTGGAAACACATCAGCCTTACTGACTTTGAAAAGGTATTCAAACTCTTCTATACTTTCATAGCGCAAATCTATTCAACACTCATTTCACAGTCATTATAGTAAAAATCATGTTATGAAACTATAAAAGTTTTCAGTTTCAAATAACATATTTTCAATACTTAACTCACATTACTCACAGTACAAATCATATTATGAAACTATAAAAGTTTGTAGTTTCAAAGCACACACCTATTTAATATCACTCATGTTATGAAACTACAAAAGCTTGCAATTTCAACGCACAAATCTATTCAACAATCCTTTCACAGTCATTATAGTAAAAATCATGCTATAAAACTGTAAAAGTTTTCAGTTTCAAACAACATATTTTCAATGCTTAATTCACATTACTCACAGTACAAATCATGTTATGAAACTAACCAATTTTACAGTATTACTATATATGTCACATTATTCCAATGCAGGTTGACCAAAGTACTTTAACCCCAACTGAACAAGAAATACAGTTATTGCATATCAATCAAAGCACATCAACAGATTCTTCAGCAAAAAAACATGACCACAAAAAGGATAATAAGCGAAAAAAACAAATAAAAGCAACAACAAAAAAAAAAGACTTCTAGACAGTGATAAGGATGACTTTCTCAAAGAAGAACACCAATCAGAATCAGAACAACAACAACAACAAAAAAGAAAGAAAACAAAACAAAAACCATAAGAAGAACCAGAAAGTGATGTACAAGAAGAAGAGAGTGATGAAGAAAAAAAACAAGTGATTGAAGAAGAAGCTGATGAACAACAAGATAATAAAGAAGAAAAACAAGAACAAGAAGAAGAAGAATGTGATCAACAAGAAGACACTGATAAAGAAGAAGGCCAACAACAAGAACAAGAAAAAAAACAAACAAACCAACAATAAAAAGTCAATGAACAAGAATTGACAAACTAACAACAACAACAATATGAAAAAAAAAGAACAAGCAAAATAACAAGAAGAAAAAAAGACAGAACAACAAGAAGAACTCCAAGAGAAATATGACACATTTCATGCACAAGGTAAACTCTTGTCTAATATTGAAGCAAACTGCAAAATTTAATTAAACTAACCAAAACACAATCCAACATTTTTATAGGTGATGACCAAGCACAAACATCAACCAAAGAGGACGACAAGATCAAACTCATAGTAGCCATGAGAGCTAAATGCAAGAAATGGAACAAAAATTCATGGCTGAATTGCGTAGAAAAGAAGACCAATTGAAGAAAATGCCCGCCAAAAAAACTTGAAGTCTCCAACAAAGATCAATGGTCAAGAGAATCAAACAAAAGTCAAGAAAACAAACACATAAACCAGATTTTGAATACCAACCAATGACAAAAGCCAAAGAAGATACAAGGAACAAGACAGAAGCTGCTGCTGATATACCCAAACCAACAGAGGGTACCGATGAAGAAAAAGAGAAGAAGAATAAAAAGAAAAAAGAAGAAATCGAAACAGAGAAAGAACCTGCTACTAAACCCGAGCAAAAAAAGGATGCTCATGAAGCAAAACAGCAGCAGAAAGAAAAGATGAAAGAAGATATTGGCCAAAAGAAAGAAGGTGCTGCTGAAACCAAGCCAAAAGAGGATGCCAATCAAGAGAAGACACTAGTTCAAGTATTGGAAAGTGATGATGATTTCAAGGAAAAATCAATCCACAACAAGCCACTCGCCATTTCATGCCGCAAAACAAACAAGGTTTGGCATAGCCTATCCAAAAAAGACCAAGACCAAATTCAACTCATCAACAACACACAATCAGGTGCTTGTGTCTAGTCTGGCAGCGAAGATGAAAATTGCATATGCTTTTCAGATATATGTAGATTGACCAATAGGGAAGCCTTATATGGGAATGTAGGTCTCCAACTGCACAATTTTACAATTTCTGTTCATATTCAATAACCTATTCCACAAACGTAACACATTCTCATATATAACATGTTTCAGGTCATTGATGCCTTCGTAGAAATGAAATTGGCACTCTAACCATCAATTGAAGAATTTGAAAAACATGATCTAGCCTTTGCAAGAAATCCATACGCGGGAAGATCTTACGTTTTCTCAACACTTATCAATGTAAACAAAACTTAACGTACCTTTCAATATTATTCAAACTACAAAATTTTCTACTTTCTTAACATGTCTTACTACATAGTTTTATAACATATTTCAAACATATATAAATTACAGACTCCACTACAAAACCAGGATCAAGCACTTAGAGAAAAAATGATGGACAGTCATTTTCCGGAAGCAATGAAAAATAGATATATCCATTTCCCAATCAACCATGATAACCATTGGATAATGGTGGTCTTTGACAATACTGCTGGGATATGGAAGCACTATGAGGCCAGCAAAAGATTGTCATAACAAGCACTTTGAAATTGCAAAAGAAATTGTAAGTTAAATAAAATTTCCTACTTAGTTCCATTCATTTCAAAACATCTCAGCACATCACTATAACTAACAAAAACACCCACTAATTATTTTGTAGCAACAACATCAACTGAGATGGAATAAAACATTATTCAGCAATCAAGGAAACATGTTATCATCTCAATAGTGCGAGACAGTAATTGCATCAATTGAGGAATGCTCATAACAAACCCCAAACTCGTAAGATACAAACTCAATAACTAATGTTCCAATATGCTAAATTTTGCAGTTTTACTTAACTAATTAACTTCATCTAAAACTTTGCAAGAATGATTGTGCAATCGCCGTCTACAATGTTATCAACCAATATATCAACTGGCAACCTGTGCAGAAATTACTTCGACTAACTAGGTAGGTCAAATTTCGAGCAGAAATCATCAGTCAATTCCTCAATGATAAGAACCAATCTTGGAAACTCGAGCACTACCAAATGTTGACAAAATATACCAAACCATAGAAACAATGAACAAGCTTCTTGACAATACAAATACTCAAGTGAACATATTTTTGTACTTTTTTTTTTTTTTAAACATGTGACAAGTACTTTTTATGCTTTTGGGAATTGAACTTCTTGTAGTTATTATGGTGAAAATGATTGTTGTCATTGATGTTGTTGTTACTCTTCTTCTTGTTATTATTATTGTTGTTGTTGTTCTTGTACTTATTATACTTGTTTGTGTTCTTCTGCTTATTATTGTCGTCATATTTGTGGTTGCATATATTTTCATACAGTAAAGGTTGTTTCTAATAATTCTTCAAACTGCAAAAATATGCAGTTTCATCAGTTTGTTTCTAATAATTCTTAAAACTGCAAAATTATGCAGTTTCATCAGATTGTTTTTCAAAATTCTTAAAACTGCAAAATTACGCAATTTCATTACTCAAACAAAAATTATGCTACACAATTATGCATCCAATTTTATGACTCAACAAATAGATGAACTGCATTTCAAAATTGAAAATAAATCTGCAAAATTTTACAGTTTTGTCACTACGAAATATGAAATAAATATATCATGTAGTACAACTATATTTCAATATTATATAGTTTCAATAACAAATTTTCAACAACCTTTTTAGCATTTCACAAAAATAAAACGTACCAAATCCAAAAAAAAAAAAAAAAAAAAACCAAACAAACAAACAAAACAATTACAAAACAATTTCAATAACTAAATAACACATCAAAAAAGAAAAAAGAAAAAAGAATGCAACCAACTTTATTCATTACTTCCATAATACCAAATATCACATTTTATTATCATAATTTCTCAACTTCAAATACAAATCCAAAAGAATAGACTATGGCCTCAAAAAGCAGCCTTGCACATCTTCTTATTGTGATTCCATACTTCAAGCACCTCCCACACGTGATTTGCTTCACATTCTCACCCCTAGAAGGTATTCTTTTCTTTTTGTTCCGCCCAGGCTGCTTCTTCGTTATAGGAGGTTTGATAATCGAACTACTGGCACCATCAAAGTCAAATCTCTCACTTGAAGGCACTAGATAAACAGATTCCTTGTATGACTCTCTAAAACAATCCACATGAAAAAAAGGATCAATGAAATCATACACACCTCTACCACTACTCCGCAAAGCATGCACAGCATGACAACAAGGAAAATCATTCAATTGTCATTTATGGCAAGAACAAGTCCGTCTACCAATATCAACATAAAAAGAAATAAAAGAATGAACCTCAAGTACAATATCACTAGCAACAATCACATCCCAAGACTTAGCTAGCTTCAAAGAGTCCACCAACTTCTTTTCCATAACTAGACACAATTTCGTAGTCCATCCTTTAGATTCAACTCTTCTATTAGACAATTGAGTCATGATTTGAACCCTAATCATATCAACCTGTAGCAGGTCCCGCGAGGGAACTCACGGCGTTACAGTTCGGACTCCCCTGTTTTTGTTTGTTGCGGTTCGTAATCTGAACCAAAGAGTCTAACTCTGGCAAATCGTTTTGAAGAAAAAACAGATTTTTGAAAAGTAGTGCCAAACATGGACTGCTTTGCCAGATACAAAATCGCCACCTAAATATTTTTTAAAATGGGAAATTTAGGAAACCCTGACTCGGTGCCGAAGGCCACGTGTCCGTCATCACCAAAGTTGTCTTTGCTCGGGAGCTTGGGTACGATCGGGGAAGGTCAGCTATGAGCACCCCCTTTCGCCCAGTCCGAAGACCGGCCTCTACTAACCGTGATATCCGTTTTTGAAAACATTACATGCTTTTATTCCAATTATTAGCCTAGAATTACTATGTTATGCGCGCAGCAAACAAGTATAGACCAAATCGCCTAAATTGGAACAAAACACTACATGTTTGTTTTGAAAATGGTTTGCTACTCGCAAGTAGGCTAAAATGCAGGTTTTGCCACCCTCAAGTGGGCTTTTAGAAAAGACAGTTTTGCCACTATCTGGTGGGCTTAAAACTCACAGTTTTAATGCATTATTCCAATCTAGGTAATTTGACCTCCATCCACAGGCATTCAAACAGTTATATCACATAAGCACTTAGCCTCATGATAGTCATGCTATTATGGCAACACTCACACACGTGCAAGGATGCTAAAGCATAAAAAAAAACTCACATAGTACTCCAAGCCAAAACAGAAGCTCATCAGAAATCCATGCATGGACCTAAGCATACTGAAATGTCTAATGCAACACATGCAAAGATGTAATCTAGGCAGGCTCGGCTATCCTAAACATGGCATATGGGATGCTACAAATAACATGTATTCAATTTGGAATTGAAATACAATGCAGTTTGTATGATGTACCGAGCCCGATGCATGTCAACAAATGCATGGATGCACGCATGCATTGCATAAGGTATGCTAATTTTAAATATGCCCTAATCTACCATCATAAGCAGGTAAATAAAAGGGAAGAAAGAAATGGGGGTTGGAAGACATGCACACACTCACCCACACTTATTACAAATATGCCCTCACTCGGAGGGACCAAAAGAATATACAGTCCCAAATAGTACAGTCCAAAAATAGAATAAATGAATTATTACAGAAATTTCTAATTATAAAATTAAATTCAGTATATAACAAAAAAAGAGGGCCTCATACGCCTCGGATCTTGTGAATGATGCGTGCTCGAATCCGACTTCCTAGGAAACCGCATTATGGCATCTTTGCCTCTGTTTACAACCTGTCTCTCCAAAATTGCCAAAGTCCTGTAACACCTTCCTTGCATGCTTCAGACACCACGGCCGATGGAATGGCCACCGCCATGTAAAATGATCACCGCCTGCTTGAGAGGTCAACGGCTACCCATAAAGTGCCGGCCGGCACCCTATATCGCCGGCACAAAATTCTCAAGAGAGGAGTTTGACAAAGAATAAAGAAGAATGTAAGCATGGTCAATGCTCCCTATCATGTATGAGACTCAAGCATGACCCTTGGTTCTTGGGCCATCAACTATGCATCTTAGTGCATGATAGCCTAAGGAACCAAGATTGCATTTTAATGTAAAAATGCATGCAAACACACAAATGAAACCAAGACCTCATCATGTGTTGGTCAAGGGCCTTGGGGACCAAGAGTTGAAATAAGTTACACTACTTGTAGTGTGAACTTCCCTCAACCCTTATGCTTGGTTTGACAACCCCAAACCAAGCCATGAAATGCATGTATGCAACATAGCTCAAATGATGCAACATGGGAATTAGGATGCAAGCACACCAAATGTCATGCAACTACCATGTTAAGCATGCAAAATGCTAGAGTATACAAGGTGCAAATGTCATGCAAACATGGACCAATCAAGCAATAAGACCAACATACGACAACACTTAATGAATCAATTAAGCGATAAACATGAAGCAAGCATGTGATGGTGGACTAGACTACAATGGGGTAGCCCCCAAACCAACCCAAAACAGTGGCAAAACATGCCCAAAATGGTGACCAATTACCTATGCAAACATGCAAGTCAAAGGGCCTAAGGTTAAGGCACAAAGGGAGCATTCTTTGCTACCATTAACATGGCCACTCATGGGATATATTAGACCACCAAAAACAGATTTTGACAAATGAAATGAGCCCCCAAAACCCAACAACAAGGCAGCCCAAATGCTCTAAACATACAAGCATGCACAATGCTCACTTTAAAGCATAAGAGACCAACATTTCAAAAGATGGGAGAGATGATACATGGAGGCATATGAGCATGGCATAAAGACTGAGATAGCATATTAGATGATTCCAAATCACTAAAATAGCCTAACCAAATGCATGCTAAGAACTCACATCTTAAGACTAACAAGCCTTAATGCAAAACAACTTTGTCAAACATACCAAACATGGCAAAATCAGTGGCCTACAGCCTCTAGGCATGGCAAAATGATGCTAATATCTTCATGAAGTGAGGCTCATACATGCAAGAAACATGGCCTAAACTCATGGCTTATTTCTAGGCAAACTAGAGCATTACAAAGCAAGTATAAGAAGCATGCTAAGGACCACAAAACCAACCAAAAACAAAGATGATATATGATCCAAAACACCCAAATAAGCTCTGAAATGAAGGCATATAAGGCTAAAAATGCATGCTACTATGTGAGCCAAAGTAAAGACCAAAGAGAGACAAAGGAGAGGGAGGTGTCCCTCCCCTATACACGACTCCAAAATACCTCCCTCACCACTGAAGGTCTCAAGAAAAGGGGCTAAAATAGCCAAAACAAAGCCTAAGAGGGTGAGTTTGTGTTCAAACCCCCAAGTGACCTTAATGAAGGTTCTAAAACAAGAAAATATAAGATTTTTTTATGTTGAACACAAAGCCAAAAACACAAAGCAAGACAGGTAGAAAGCTAGTGCAAGTTTGGGGAAACTAAAGCAACATGCTTACCCTTGAAGACTCCTTGAAGAACCAAGCAGCCTCCTCTAATGATCAAAACCAGTCCAAAATCACAACAAACAACCCTCCAAGTCCCTCAATCTCGGAGCTAGGTGTAATAGTGTGTGTAATGGTGCAAAAGTAAGGTAAAACACACTATTTAGGCCAAGAAACACACACAATGGATGAGGGAAGGGAAGGGAAGATATAGATATAGATAGATATATATCAGAGATATATAGATATAAGCTCTGGTTTTTGTGTTGGAAATGGCTAACCTCCAACAAATGGAGAGAAGGATTGCTTATATAGGCTAAGGCAAGCCTAAGACTTAGTGGCTAAGCAAAAGAAAAAGGGTTCAAAGGGTGCAAAGGGGTCTTGGCTTCTTGGAGAAGCCAAGACAGCTGGCCAAGCTTCTCCAAGAAGCTTTGGCCAAAGGGTCAAGCTTCTAGAAACTTAGGGGGATCAAGGGTGCAAAGGGTGCAAAATGGTCACACCTGTGCACGGGGGAGTGTGATGGTGCATTCCAGCTGGCATAGTTGGCATGCACCATGTCCCAGAGGTGTACAGAATGCACGCCGGCCACAAAAAAAGATCATCGGCACAAAATAGTGCCGGTCGGCAACATAAAGTGCCGATCGGCCAAATCTCTTAACAAACAAGTGCCGGTGTAACCAATGCGTAGCCGGTGATAGTAGGGGAGGGCCGGTGGTGTGTGGGGATGGTTAATAAGCCATTCCTTACCCTCCCAAGACAAAACACAGGTGTTTGGTGCAAAACCAGACACAACACGATCAAGTTCGGAGATCATGAGGCAAGGCGCGTAGCCGAGCCCCCCGGGAACTCTAAACGAACACAAACATAGATAATCACCGAGTGTTCGAACGGTGACGTCCAAGTCTTGAGGACGGTCAAAAATGGGGTGTCTACAGTTGCCCCTCTTTGACAAAACTCGAAAGTCATAACAATGACGGGAGTGAATGTCAAAGCCCAGAGACGACCCATTTTTGACAAGGCTGAAGACTTAGACAAACATGCAAAACAAACAAGGTATGCGCCCGAAGGCAGGGGCGAAATGCAAGACAATGCAAGAAGCCGAGCATAACTTATGATTATGCAAAGAAAGCTGTAATGAAGCATACATGCAACAGTTATAAGCTAGCATACAACAGACTACACTACAATGTAGAAAGGATGTAAGAGAATTATACAATTCTCAGACGCTCACGCTGGGGATACAATACTGCGGCGGCTCGTCCGTTTCACCGGCCTCAAATGAGCCATACATACAATATCGTGGCCTCAAAGAAAACAAACTTAACAGTACAATGTTGTTAGCAACATGCATGACAAGGCAATCGAATGCATGCAATGCAATGTACAAAGAAGATAGTAGGATTGAACACATGTGAGTAAAGCAATGCACGATGTATGGAAAGAGAACTTGAACACATGTGAGTAAAGCAATGCACACTGGCATAATGTGTATGGAAAGAGAACTTGAACACATGTGAGTAAAGCAATGCACACGCACGCAATGTGTATATAAAGGAACTTGAACACATATCAAGAAGCAATGCACACATGCACGCAAGGAAGAACTGAACACATATCAAGAAAAGAAAGCACGATACAATGCAATGTGTATATAGGAACTTGAACACATATCAAGAAGCAAAGCACACATACAATGCAATGTGTAAAAGGAACTTGAACACATATCAAGAAGCAAAGCACGATACAATGCAATGTGTATAAAAGGAACTTGAACACATATCAAGAAGCAAAGCACGATACAATGCAATGTGTATAAAGGAACTTGAACACATATCAAGAAGCAAAGCACGATACAATGCAATGTGTATAAAAGGAACTTGAACACATATCAAGAAGCAAAGCACGATACAATGCAATGTGTATAAAGGAACTTGAACACATATCAATAAAGCAAAGCACGATACAATGCAATGTGTATAAAAGGAACTTGAACACATATCAAGAAGCAAAGCACGATACAATGCAATGTGTATAAAGGAACTTGAACACATATCAAGAAGCAAAGCACGCATACAATGCAATGTGTATATAGGAACTTGAACACATATCAGTAAAGCAAAGCACGTATACAATGCCATGTGTATATAGGAACTTGAACACATATCAGTAAAGCAAAGCACGCATAAAATGCAATGTGTATAAAAGGGAACTTGAAACTGATCATGGTAACCATGATGTCGAATGCAACGCATCGCAACTCAAGATGATTGAAATGATATAGAGAATTCACAAGATATAAAAGGATACGGGAATGGACGTCCTTCGCATGTCCCGAGCATCGCTCACAAAAGTGTTGGTACGAGGTCAACTCGAAGCTCCACTTATGTTCTGAAGGTGCGTTTCTTGACCGCTTTATGATGAAGGTGCCAAATCACATGATCGATCAACAAGGGCGCAAAAGGTAAGATGACCGAAAGGGGAGGTTACTGTGTCAAACCCAAAGACTGCTACCTCGCTATTCTTCTCGCTTTTACTTTCCTTTTACTAGGAGTTTAAGCATTACATAACCGCCTCAAGTGTGTTTTATTTCTCAAAAGCGTGTGTTTTTTGCAAAACATATGATGGAAATGAAACAAATTTGTTTGTTCAAAAGGTGTTACATTTGTGTGTTCTATGCATCGATCGCAAGGCATCACACAACAATGTGATCAAATTGAAACTGCTTTTGAAAACAAAGCATCGCATCGTAATAATCAGGTAGTAAACCAATTACAACTCGATAAGCAAAACAGGGGGACTCAGCAAACTAGCCAAATGCGAGTACACCTTGATAAACATTACAAAGACTTAAAGAGAGTGAAATACAACTCGATAAGCAAATATGCAACAACTCGATAAGCAAATGGGCGTACCCTCATAAGAATTGATCATTGGAGGGTATTGGAAGTGGTGGGATTTCCCAAATTCTTAGCATAAACAGCTCAAAGGACAAGGGAGAGAACCACCGGCCCAGCAGAAAGGCTACCGGCCTTGAGGAATGGCCATCGGCCGAAAGGGTGATCCATCGGCCAAAATAGATGGCCGGTCGGCACTAAACTGTCAGCACCAGCAGAATATTGACATATGTCCTTCACTCAACCTTATCTTCTTCAAAAGGGTCTCAACTTCATGGTTCTCTTCATTTCCACACTGATTCGCTCCAAATGGAAGAATTTCTTGCCCAAAATCTCGCAACTTGGATTAACAACTTGGATGGCTCTAAAACTCAATTTCCAAGCTTTCAAGATAAGCGCACTATTCACTTTGCGCCTGCACTCATTGATTCTCCATTCCTCCATGCCGCTGCAAGGTTTTGGAACCCGTAACACATGTCTTTAGCTTTAGCGGCAAGAGGTGTGTTCCACTTTTGAAGATTTCCAAGCTCTAATGGAATGCCGGGCAATGAGGAGATCCTACCCCAACTTCGCTTTTGGCCATGCTTAAGCCTTAGGACAAATGTGTGGGCTCTCAATGCCCGATGCTCGTTTCTTCGATTTGTGACGGACATTAGATGTTCCGAGCTTGGTTTGTCGCTTTTTCCGAGACCAGTGATCGCGGGCGACCATCATCGGGTAAGGCTTTTCGACACGCCTCCGCCTATGCATGCTATCTCATTTTCGCTTGTCTCCTGCCCAGAGGGCCTAGTGTTCGGTTGATTGAGGTTGCCCAAGGCTTGAAGGAGGGCAAAGTCGCATCGCCATGATCCCGGCCGAGACATTGCCGGGCTTAGATGCCTTTTATCGCCGAGAGACGATCGATTAGCAGGAGTCCACTATTACCGCAGTAATGTTTCCCACCCAATCTCACATTTATGTTTGCTCACATCACTCGCCCTCGTGCTCGGTTTTTCTCACAAAAGCCCTTTTCTCACTTTTCCTCTCATCGTACATCTCTATTCTTTATTCTCTCATTTTTCATCTCTCCCTGTGTAGTTAATGGATAAACCAAGGTTGTGGACTCTTGCCCAAAGATATTCAAATCGTGGCTACTTCTTCAAGCAACGGCTACTTGACGCCCTTGATGAGGGTTGGTGGCTTGAATGGATGTGCGCTTTGTCCGCAGATCAAGATTGCTTGGCGTGCCCTTGGCTCAATCTCCCAATGATGAGTTACAAGATGACCACAACCCTAATCCAATTGATGGCTTGACTCACTGTGTCTTCTACTTTCCATTCCGCATCTTGCGCCAGTTTGGTCATAATCAGACTTGTCCACCGGAAGGGATAGAGTACTCGGTTACATTCCCGATTCAAGGCGCACAGCTGGCCCAGTATGCCACAACATGGAGGACGAAAGAACTCTTGGCCCCCGCTCCCGCTTTCAGTTGCACTTTGTCTGACGAGTGCTTGGATTGGCTTAATGAAGAGGCACAGGAGGGGCCCACTTTGGCATCAGAGGCTTCGACGAGCTCTGGGAGGGGGCGCAGGGACATTTGACTTGACCATGCCCCGGATTTATTACTTTATTAGTACTTTTAAGTTTTCTTTATGAATGTAATAAAAAGCAACTTCAATTGTATGCAAGAGCAAGAGAACTCTATTTGAAATCAATGAAATTGAAAGTTGTGGTACTGAAAATTTTTCGTTTTGGTCCAGAAATGGTCTTAGTTGTAAAAAGATTTATTTGAACAAAGTCATCTTTATTAAAACTTTTCAAAACTATTTTCGATATGGATCAGAACTAGACACGCTTGAGATCTGTCACTGAGATGCACAACCCCGGATCCTAGCAACTGGAAAGTTGCCCCTTGTTTGAATGGTACCACGGCACTGTACGGCGACGGAAAGTTGCCCCTAGTCTGAAAAGCACTGTACCGGAGATTGCGATAAATGCTGATGGGCAAAGATGACCAAGATGATCAAATGGACAAAGTTGATCGGGAAAGTTTATGGTCAACTTCGTGATGAAGTCGCCACGATCCCAATGATGGGAATCAAGCCTTACGAGTTCGTGCTTGGGTTCACTCAAGTATTTTCACTCTCCTTTGCGCCTAACTTTTGCCAAGGCCGCCTTTATGGTTTTCAACCTTGTAGCTCGCTTTTTATATTTTCTATTTTTTATGCTCTGAATTTTGCCTAGGTTGCCTTTCGGTTTTCGCCCAGCGAGCCTCTCGTGGGTAATATTTCTTCAACTTGTCCATGTTGATCGGTTGGGAGAACTCTAGGCCATCTAGGTCCATCGTAACCACACCCAATTCGACCAGATAGACTTGATGATATAGGGACCATCCAATTAGGTCTCGAACTTGCTCTCGGTTGTGGATAGGAGCTCGGTTGTCTTTGAGCACCAAATCTCCTTCCTTCAAATTCCTAGACTTAACTTTCTTGTTAAAAGCCCGGCGATTCTCGCTGATATCCTTGGACATGGTACATGCTTTTTAATCTCCTTTCATCGAAGAGCATGAGTTCTCGAATCGCCTTCACGCTAATCGCTTCGACTATCCGACACTCACCAATACTGTAGAGACGGAACCTCAATCTCTATAGGTAGAACGGCCTCCATCCCATATACCAAGGAATACTTGAGTCGCCCGTAGAAGTTCTAATTGAAGTTCGGTAGCCCCACAGAGCAAACGGCAACTTATCCGCCACCCGATAGGTTTCCACCATCTTCGCAGATGTGTTTGATGTTTTGTTGGCGGCCTCAATCGCCCGCTGGTCTACGTCGATACGTGACGACTTATGAAAAGCCACATTGTACTTCTCCAACAAATCAATCACCTCCTTCTTGAAGTGAGAACCATTGTCCTAAATGATCTCATTCGACTCCATAACGGCAGATAATGTTGTTTCGATAAACTTTGCAACTTGCGAAGCCTTCAACACGCATAAGATTGGGCCTCACCCACTTCAGAAAGTAATCTATTGCTACCAAGATATACTCATGCCCATTCGACTTTCTGAGTAATGTACCCAATCACATCGATTCCCCAAACTGAGAACGGCCATGGCGATGTCATGTTGTATAACTTTGATGGCGGGATGTTCATGCAGTTCACATGGATCTGGCATTTGTGGCATCGCCGAACAAAGCCGATACAATCTTCCTCCATGGTAGACCAAGAGTAGCCCCGCTCGAGGATCTTCGTACAAGATCACCCCATTCATATGTGCCCCACATTCTCCTCCATGGATGGCCTCCATCAGGCGCTTCGACTCTTCAACTTCTACACACAACTTGTGCATTCCCAGGTGACCCCTTTTGTACAATTTACCCCCGCAGATGATAAACTGAACAACTATTCTTCTAATTGCCCTCTTGTCCTTGGCATTTGCCCCTGGTAGATATGCCTCATTTTCCAAGAAGTTCCATATATCGTGATACCAAGGGTTGTTATCCTGCACTTCATCTATGGCAGAGGTTGACTCATAGGCAAGTGCAAATTTCTGGTCAATAATGACTGGACGCATCCGGACCCCAGATGGGATGTCTATCATGGAAGATAGAGTTGCTAGCGAATCTGCAAACCTGTTGTTCTCTCTTACTACGTGAGTGAAATTTAGCTTTTCAAACCGAGGAATTAACAAATCCAAGGTCTGGTGGTAAATTATCATCTTTTCCTCTTTTACTTTCCAATCTCCTTTAGCTTGAGACACAACTAGGTTCGAATCCCCAATGACGTCCAATCGCCTTGCCCCTAGTTCTAGGGCAGCTTCTAGACCGCAATACATGCCTCATGTTACGCCTCATTGTTCGAGACTTTGAATCGAGCTTGAATGCTAAAGGGATACGGAATCGCCAAAAGCATCAAGAACACTCCTATCCCATACCCGTATTGATTTGACGCCCGCCAAAGTACATCGCCCAAGTTTCATCTTCGGCGTGCGTAATAGCTTCATCGGGAATAGGTACTCAACCGCTTCATCCTCTTCAACCGGTGGTCGAAGGAACTCGCCACCGCTTCTCCTTTTACGACTTGGCGTCACATACTTGAGATCAAATTCGAGAGCAACAAAGAACCAACGAGCTAGCCTACCCAGAAGTGCCGGTTTTCTAAAAGATATTTGATGGGATCAAGTCGTGAAACCAACATTACAGAGTGAGCTAACAGTAGTGCCGCAGCCTTCCTAGTAGCCCATACCAAGGCCAAACAAGCCTTCTCCAAATGAGTGTAGCGGGTCTCAGAATCCAAAGATCTTCTTGCTCAGATAGTAGATGGCCCTTTCCACTTTATCTTCCGACTTTGTGCGAGCATGCAGCCCATTGTAGTCTCGATTCATCGACAGATACAATATCAATGGTCTTCCCGCTTTTGGTGGTGACAACACGGGCGGATTCTCAGAGATACTCTTTAACTGCTCAAATGCAATTTTGGCATCGGCCATCCCAATGGAACTTCTTTCCTTTCTTCAAGACCAAAAGTGGGTCACAAGTTAAGGTTAGTTTTGAGATAAACCGCCTTTATGAATTGCACTTACCCGTAAAAGCCTCGCACCTCCTTTTCAATCATTGGTGGTGGCATTTCTAAGATGGCCTTGATTTTGGAAGGGTCGACTTCGATGCCCCTTTGTGTAATCGAAATCCCAAAGATTTTCCCCGTAACACCAAACGTGCATTTTTAGGATTCAACCACAAATTTAAATTCCCCGATCCTTTGGAAGAACTTTTGCAAGGCGTAGTGGCTCTCTTTCTTTGGACTTGACAATCATGTCGCCCATGTACACCTCAACCTCTTTATGGATCATGTCATGTAATATTGTGGTTGACAATTGCTGATATGTAGCCCCAAAGTTCTTCAACCCAAATGGCATCACTCAGAGCAATATGTACCCCATGGTGGTAAAAGCGCTTCTCCGGTCTTCGGGTGCCATTACTAT
Organism: Camellia lanceoleosa; assembly: GCA_025200525.1. Taxonomy (NCBI): domain Eukaryota; kingdom Viridiplantae; phylum Streptophyta; class Magnoliopsida; order Ericales; family Theaceae; genus Camellia; species Camellia lanceoleosa. The sequence goes on along the minus strand of CM045759.1, from coordinate 78,549,777 downwards.
CCGATTATAGCCCAAAAGCCATCCATGAACGAGAGCAAAGCATGCCCCGTGAAATCTACCAACTCGCCGATATGCGGCAAGGGAAAGTCATCCTTCTGACCGCCCGCTCAAATCCTCAAATCCACACATACCCGGATTCCGCCATCCTTCTTCGACATCGAACAATGTTGGCCAACCAAGTCGGTATTCGGATACCAGCAGAAGCCCGGCTAACTGCTTGGTGACCTCTTCCTTGATCTTAATGGCCCAATCGTATGGATTCTTCCGAAGTTCGCTTGATGTGTCCGCCTCGGTCAAGAGGATCCGGTCGCATAATCTCAGATTGATTCTGTGCATGTTCGTGAGGACCACGAAAAACATCTTTGAAATCTTTTAATAAAGCGACTAAGCGCCGTTCGAAGACAATGTGGACCCGATCCGACCACCATGGGTCCTTCTCAAGACTAATGTTCACTACCGTGATTTCATCCATTAAGGGTTTAACAAACCTCCTCGCTCTTGTTCAATTAGTCGTTGCAAAACCGAGGAATTTTGTCCTCGCTGCTTTCATCAAAATTTTGAAAGTCCCGATGAAACAATAAACCAGAGGCACGTAAAAGTACTGAAACCACAAATACCTCATTCTCATTAGATACTTCCGAACTGGCCCAATTCTTCTCATATAACAGACTCAAAAGAGAAAGAAAAGACGACCGACAAGATCAGGCATCCGGGTTATCACCCCAGAATACCGAACTCAGACTCAGACGAGCTGAACCTCGATTCCGACTCATAAGACTCGTGGAATCAGATTCGCCACCACTCCGACTTGTCGCTTGACAAAAATCCTCCTCAGACCGCCAGTGAGGGAGGGTGCGATGGATGCATCCAAAATAGTCGATGGTAGGCCCGCACTGCTTCATCTCCGATCATGGACACCAAGGAGTTATCCCCAAGCACACCGGGTCGATCAAGGATCCGAAGTAGACATGCCGCTTACCCCCATTTCAAACTCAGGTCCGCAGACTCGATCCCTTGTTATGCTCATCCTCAACTGTTGGGTCTCATCGCTTTAGCAACATCATCCCTAAGTAATCGCAGTCAAAGAAAATTTCAACCCCGCAAGCGCTTTCTCTTCATTCCACCACGGCTCAGAAAGCCACAAATGGAAAATCTTCCCTCCTGCATTTAAGCGTCTGCTTAGGGTACCTTTAATGGGCCGATGCATCAATTCAAAGGTTTCTATCTGCTTTTGCTTTGGCTCTTCCGGCCATCTTTTCCTTTCCTTACGCAATCTTCCTTGGTGGGCGTAACCCAAGCCAAGGTATGGGGTTGTGTACTTCACCATCGCCGCAATGCCCTTACGGCCGCTTCTTCCTAGTCCTATCCCGGATGTATTGAGCTTGTTCATGAGATACACCGCTTGGCCGACATATATCCCTTCATTAGCGTACCATGATATTCTCAGACGACCCGAGCCTCAGCCAAGGTAAAACCTGATATGAACACATCTTCCACGCCATGCTTGATTTCTAGAACAGGCGTGGATACCTCCGGTGGTGGGTGGATTGATGAATTCCCAAAGACAATGGCTACTCCCTTCCCATAGGGGTATTTCACCATTTGATGCAAAGTAGATGACATCGCCACTTGATGCAGCCCACTACGCCTAAAAGCAAATTAAAAGTTGCGGAACTTCTAGGACATGGAAATCTATCTTGTGTCGCCCGCCCGACCTTTGTCTCGAACTTTAATCGCTCCCATTACTTTCTACTTGTATTGTCGTGACGCCTGGATGACTGGGTCATGGTACGAAATCAGCTATTTCAATCGATATGCCGCCCGGTCAAGTGATATTGATGGCGCATCTAGATCGACAAGTACCACCCAGATTCACTTATCTCTACATTCCACGAGATGTAGAGGGTTTATTGTGATTTACGCCTCAGCGGAAGTTCTTATCCGAAAAGGTCAATGTCGGGAACCTCCTCCCGAAGACTACCCAACCACCGCCTGTGTAGTCTCTATGGAGAGTTTGGCCTTATCCATGGTCAAACAAACACCGCCTGTATCATGAGGCCATGAGCAAATTCCCCAAATGGAGATGTTCCGCTTGTATCTTTTTCACTGCTTGAGTACCTTCTTCCTCAAGTTGCTTCTCCTTTGCTTCTCGGCCCTATCCTTCCCCGAGGCCTCGTTGATCCAAGTGTGGGTTTGAAATATCGCCCACCTCATCATGTGGTCGACCTCTCCAAGGTACCAAGTGTTATCAGTTGGTTATTCCCCAATCTTCATCCGTAGTGGGCAAGACATAGGTCCTCATCTTCCCATCACATTCCATCACGTCGATGACACCGTCCGGCCTGTATGATCGTTTGCGCCGCAAAGACCTTTCATCCACCTGCCAGTAGTATTCTCGCTTCGTGCACACGCTAGCTTCAACTCCCACATGGGCCTTTGCTTCCGATTCTCTAATCTTCAAAACTTGCTTGTTCCGACATGACCGATCGCTCAATCATCTCCGTACTCAAAATGTTCCAATCTCGGCGAATTTGACACCGCTACTTGATGTGTTCTCGCTTCTTGACCCTTCCATTGCCGCCGATATTCTCATTCTCATGAACTCTCTCACCGAAATTCTCCTATCACATCGGCCGATCGTCCAACCACCCAGAATCTCCGTGAATCCTCATAATCGAACCACGCAACTGCCACGTCCTCTAGGTATTGGTCACTATAAAATTGGAGATCGGCCAGGTCCTCCCCTACAGCTGTTACATCATCTGTTCCCTGACCCAGACTATCTCCTTGAATCACACACAACTCTCCCGCTATGGCAATTCTACTCCGGGCCCATCTTGCCCTTTTGATGAAATGTAGTCACTCGGACTATATGTCTTTCCAACGTAACTCCCAGATTCCGCAGACTCTGACTCAACAACCTGTTTCTCCTTTGGAATCTCCTTCCTCGTTTGGCGGTCACCGTCACCGCTTAGATTGGGTCATGGACATGTCCATCATGCACAAGTCGATGCAATGGGGAGGAACACCTCTGTTTAGGCAGTGGGTAGGCGTGATATAGATACTAGGGTCGAGGACACGATCCCAAAGATGGATGAAATTGAGTCTTTTGGGTGGTGGAGCTTGGTTATGTGCGAGGGATTTGTAGTAACATTGGGTTTTTCGAGGCGAATCACCCCTATCGGCGATGAGATCTTGAATTTCATGGCGTAGCCGATAGCACTGGTCGATGTCGTGACCGTGCTGTTGGTGAAATGCACAATATTTGGCCGGGTTATGGGTAGGAGGGAGTTTTTCCGGGGTAAGGCCTGTGGGGCTTCAGGTGCCCTTTTTTGATCAAAACCCCCAGAGCTTTGGATAGGGGCATATATAGTGGGGCGAAGGTTCTGGTGTTTCTGGATGGGTATTTGGTTGTTTGCGGGTTGCTTCCGGACGCGCCGGAGAATGGTGCAGCTGTTGTATTTCTTTGAGGGGGGTTAGTGGTGACCATGCTTACTTCGGAAGCTCTTGTAGTTGTAGTGCCGCTCGGGCCTGCATTGCTACCACGATTGAAAGTTCGTCGGGGTTGCTCCCGGTCGTTATCAATCAAGCCTTGCTTCAAGGCATCCTCAATCTGCACCCCCATTTCATGTAGGTCAGAAAAGGTAGAAAAGAGGAGTACTATCATTTTTTGCATCAACTTCGGCTGAAGATTACGCACAATCATCCGAATCTGGTCTTTGTCCGTTGGCCTCAAGGTCATCATTGAAGCCTTGGCCCTCCATCTGGTTACAAATTCTGAAAAACTCTCCTTAGGCTCTTGCCTAGTCGTCTCGAGATCGCGGGTCGTAATCTCAATCTGTGTATTATACGAATACTGTGCGATGAAGGCCTCAGCCATTTCGTCCCAATTCCTCTTGACATCATCTTCTAGCTTGGCATACCATATGGCCGCCACACTCGACAGGGTCCGGCCGAACAAAGACAACTTCGGCCCATCGAGGCCCATCGCCTTAGAACATCCGAAAAACATTTTAATGCACCATGGGGTCCCGGACCAATCAAATCGATCAATATGAGGCATTTTGAACCTATCGGGCAACACCACGGCCAGACGGTGTATCCATCTTCAATATCGGGATAGTCTTGACCCTTGGGATCTCTTGAACAGCTTTTCAAGCTTGCTCAACTTTAGTGTGGTGGGATCACCTCAACTCAAAGGAGAGTCCGTAGGTTGGTGGGTGTTTTTGATAGCCGAGGTTGGATTTGAGGTAGGGTTGGAGGTGGGGTGGTCCTGTGGGCGCTTCAGATCATTCTCAACATTGGTTGTCTCCCAAGGTTTGGAACTCCCGTGGGAAGGAGCTTGATACGGGCAGATGCTCTGCTTGCTCTAGCTCGCAATTGTCTCGCCGTTTCTCACAATCGTGGGCTTGTTCGGCGAAATCGGTCGACGACGGCATCCCGTTGCATTGCTTTCATGCTTTCTTGAAGGTGGCGCACCATCTCTCCAAACTAGCCATGCTATCCTCGCTCGTTGGATTATCGGTATATATTCTCTCTCACTGGTGACACGTAATCCTCGATCCCTATCGAACACGTGGGTAGATAAAGCCCTCTCGAATCGATCAGATCGATGTCCTTCGCTTTATCGACTCCGCCTAGTAACCGGGGTAGTGAGTAGTACACCGTTGTCCGCTCATCGATCCTCGATCAAGGAGTCGACGCCCTCTAATCCAAGGTGCTTGGGGATATCTATCGTGTCAAGCAATTGTGCTCAACTACCTAATAAAAAGATAAATAAAGCGATAAATAATGTAAAATCGACAAAGATAACGGCATAAAATAAACAACACACGGTTGGATAACACGTCAACTCGATACATCGCTTCAAATACCGATCACCGCTTTCTAAATCATTGCCCTAAGTTCAATCTTGTACCCACATAATCGATTTCCCAAAATATCATATCGTGCCCTCGTGCCGATACCAATCTTGCAAACCGACATGTGTGTTCTCAGAGAGATACACTCAAAGCACATAGCGTAGATAAATGAGGGCCAATACACCCCTATGTTGGGGTAGGGTTTCCTGCCCTATTTTGTCGAGCTAGGGTTTCACTACGCGACGCAATGTTTCAAACAACCTATATCGGTAAGCAACCCGTCCTAGTTTGGAATGGTCACTATGGATTCAATATGCACTAGGTCGAATGGTCAAAAGGGTGCCCCAAGAAACCGGGGTTTGTGTTCTATATCGGCAGAGTTCGCAACCGTCAGCCTTATGGACATGCCTTGATAAGACAAGCCTCCCAAGAAACCGCCAGAATAGCAGATGGCCAACACGGTGTCCTAGGCGCACTAATGCACATGCAATGCAAAGAAACACATAAGTGTAGTCAAAACGGATATCATGAGTTCGAGTCAAGCTTCTCTAAAGTCCCAAAGCAGAGTCGCCAGCAGAAGAAAGTCCCGCGAGGAACTCAGGCTCGATATTCTGCTTTTGTTTGTTGCGGTTCAGAATCGAACCAAAGAGTCCAACTCTGACAAATCGTTTTGAAGAAAAAACAGATTTTTGAAAAGTAGTGCCAAACATGGACTGCTTTGCCAGATACAGAGTCGCCACCTAAATATTTTTTAAAATGGGAAATTTAGGAAACCCTGACTCGGTGCCAAAGGCCACGTGTCCGTTATCACCAAAGTTGTCCTGGCTCGGGAGCTTGGGTACGATCGGGAAAGGTCAGCTATGAGCATTCTTTCGCCTTGGCTCAAGACCGCCTCTACTAACCGTGATATCCGTTTTTGAAAACATTACATGCTTTTATTCCAATTATTAGCCTAGAATTACTATGTTATGCGCGCAGCAAACAAGTATAGACCAAATCGCCTAAATTGGAACAAAACACTACATGTTTGTTTTGAAAATGGTTTGCTACTCGCAAGTAGGCTAAAATGCAGGTTTTGCCACCCTCAAGTGGGCTTTTAGAAAAGACAGTTTTGCCACTATCTGGTGGGCTTAAAACTCACAGTTTTAATGCATTCCAATCTAGGTAATTTGACCTCCATCCACAGGTATTCAAACAGTTATATCACATAAGCACTTAGCCTCATGATAGTCATGCTATTATGGCAACACTCACACACGTGCAAGGATGCTAAAGCATAAAAAAAAACTCACATAGTACTCCAAGCCAAAACAGAAGCTCATCAGAAATCCATGCATGTGAAATGTCTAATGCAACACATGCAAAGATGTAATCTAGGCAGGCTCGGCTATCCTAAACATGGCATATGGGATGCTACAAATAACATATATTCAATTTGAAATTGAAATAGAATGCAGTTTGTATGATGTACCGAGCCCGATGCATGTCAACAAATACATGGATGCACGCATGCATTGCATAAGGTATGCTAATTTTAAATATGCCCTAATCTACCATCATAAGCAGGTAAATAAAAGGGAAGAAAGAAATGGGGGTTGGAAGACATGCACACACTCACCCACACTTATTACAAATATGCCCTCACTCGGAGGGACCAAAAGAATATACAGTCACAAATAGTACAGTCCAAATACAGAATAAATGAATTATTACAGAAATTTCTAATTATCAAATTAAATTCAGTATATAACAAAAAAAAAGAGGGGCCTCAGCCCTGCCTCGAGATGCGCGAATGATGCGTGCTCGAATCCGACTCGCCCGGAAACCCGCATCATGACATTGCTGCCTCTGTTCTTACTGCCCTGTCTCTTCAAAAATTGCCAAAGTCCCAGAACACCTTCCTTGCATGCTTTTGTACACCACCGGCTGGATGGAATGGCCACCGGCCATGTAAAATGATCACCGGCTGCTTGAGAGGTTATCGGCTACCCATAAAGTGCAGGTCGGCACTCTATACTGCCGGTCGGCACAAAATTCCTACAGAGGACAGCTTTGACAAAGAATAAAGAAAGCATAAAGGCATGATATGGATTTTAGAGCAAATGTAAGCATGGTCAATGCTCCCTATCATGTATGAGACTCAAGGAAGCATGACCCTTGGTTCTTGGGCCATCAACTATGCATCTTAGTGCATGATAGCCTAAGGAACCAAGATTGCATTTTAATGTAAAAATGCATGCAAACACACAAATGAAACCAAGACCTCATCATGTGTTGGTCAAGGGCCTTGGGGACCAAGAGTTGAAATAAGTTACACCACTTGTAGTGTGAACTTCCCTCAACCCTTATGCTTGGTTTGACAACCCCAAACCAAGCCATGAAATGCATGTATGCAACATAGCTCAAATGATGCAACATGGGAATTAGGATGCAAGCACACCAAATGTCATTCAACTACCATGTTAAGCATGCAAAATGCTAGAGTATACAAGGTGCAAATGTCATGCAAACATGGACCAATCAAGCAATAAGACCAACATACTACAACACTTAATGAATCAATTAAGCGATAGACATGAAGCAAGCATGTGATGGTGGACTAGACTACAATGGGGTAGCCCCCAAACCAACCCAAAACAGTGGCAAAACATGCCCAAAATGGTGACCAATTACCTATGCAAACATGCAAGTCAAAGGGCCTAAGGTTAAGGCACAAAGGGAGCATTCCTTGCTACCATTAACATGGCCACTCATGGGATATATTAGACCACCAAAAACAGATTTTGACAAATGAAATGAGCCCCCAAAACCCAATAACAAGACAGCCCAAATGCTCTAAACATACAAGCATGCACAATGCTCACTTTAAAGCATAAGAGACCAACATTTCAAAAGATGGGAGAGATGATACATGGAGGCATATGAGCATGGCATAAGGACTGAGATAGCATATTAGATGATTCCAAATCACTAAAATAGCCTAACCAAATGCATGCTAAGAACTCACATCTTAAGACTAACAAGCCTTAATGCAAAACAACTTTGTCAAACATACCAAACATGGCAAAATCAAGGCCTACATTTCTAGGCATGGCAAAATGATGCTAATATCTTCATGAAGTGAGGCTCATACATGCAAGAAACATGGCCTAAACTCATGGCTTATTTCTAGGCAAACTAGAGCATTACAAAGAAAGTATAAGAAGCATGCTAAGGACCACAAAACCAACCAAAAACAGAGATGATATATGATCCAAAACACCCAAATAAGCTCTGAAATGAAGGCATATAAGGCTAAAAATGCATGCTACTATGTGAACCAAAGTAAAGACCAAAGAGGGACAAAGGAGAGGGGGGTGTCCCTCCCCTATATACGACTCCAAAATACCTCCCTCACCACTGAAAACCCACTGGTTTTCAGTGGTGAGAAGACCAAAAACACCAAGTTAAACAAGGTCTCAAGAAAAGGGGCTAAAATAGCCAAAACAAAGCCTAAGAGGGTGAGTTTGTGTTCAAACCCCCAAGTGACCTTAATGAAGGTTCTAAAACAAGAAAATATAAGATTTTTTTATGTTGAACACAAAGCCAAAAACACAAAGCAAGACAGGTAGAAAGCTAGTGCAAGTTTGGGGAAACTAAAGCAACATCCTTACCCTTGAAGACTCCTTGAAGAACCAGTGGTGCAGGCCTCCTCTAATGATCAAAACCAGTCCAAAATCACAACAAACAACCCTCCAAGTCCCTTAATCTCGGAGCTAGGTGTAATAGTGTGTGTAATGGTGCAAAAGTAAGGTGAAACACACTATTTAGGCCAAGAAACACACACAATGGATGAGGAAAGGGAAGATATAGATATAGATAGATATATATCAGAGATATATAGATATAAGCTCTGGTTTTTGTGTTGGAAATGGCTAACCTCCAACAAATGGAGAGAAGGGTTGCTTATATAGGCCAAGGCAAGCCTAAGACTTAGTGGCAAAGTAAAAGAAAAAGGGTTCAAGGGGTGCAAAGGGGTCTTGGCTTGGAGAAGCCAAGGCAATCCAAGCTTCTCCAAGAAGCTTTGGCCAAAGGGTCAAGCTTCTAGAAGCTTAGGGGGTTCAAGGGTGCAAAGGGTGCAAAATGGTCACACCTGTGCACGGGGGAGTGTGATGGTGCATTCCAGCTGGCACAGCTGGCATGCACCATGTCCCAAGGTATATAGAATGCACGCCGGCCACAAAAAAAGATCATCGGCACAAAATAGTGCCGGTCGGCAACATAAAGTGCCGATCGGCCAAATCTCTTAACAAACAAGTGCCGGTGTAACTTGATCGCGAGTGATGGTAGGGGAGGGCCGGTGGTGTGTGGGGATGGTTAATAAGCCATTCCTTGCCCTCCCAAGACAAAACACAGGTGTTTGGTACAAAACCAGACACAACACGATCAAGTTCGGAGATCCTGAGGCAAGGCGCGTAGCCGAGCCCCCCGGGAACTCTAAACGAACACAAACATGGATAATCACCGAGTGTTCGAACGGTGACTTCCAAGTCTTGAGGACGGTCAAAAATGGGGTGTCTACACAACCATACAAGTAATAGGCAACTCACGGGCCCCACCAATCCAATTATTGTAAGACTCGGTAGCATTAACTGACATCTCACCATATCGTTTCCCTCTAAAAAATGCATTAGCCCACTTATCATTTTACAAACCATCCAACATACTATCAATTCTACCATTCCTAGCAATACACCTCAATTTCTCCATATAATGTTGGAAAGAAGCAACAGTTGGCGCATAAGCACCTTTAACTAATATTTTCATCAAAGTCAGCTTATAGTTAGTATGAAGTCCTACCAATTTGTCAATCAAATTTCTCTTCAAATGGTTCAAGCAATATGTATGATGTACATTGGGAAAAACCACTAAAAGAGCATCTAGCAATCCATGTTGACGGTCAGACATAAAGGTCAATCTCCGGCCTGAACCAACAGCCTTTAACAACTGACTTAAGAATTACATCCAATTATCTTGATTTTCAGTGTCAATAATTGCAAAAGCTAAAGAAAACAGGCCTGAAAACAAAATAACATGAAACTGCAAAAATTAGCAGACTCATAATACAATAATACACTGACAAACCAAAACTATACTAACTACAAATAAATATATACCTTGATTACCATCCTTTGATGTTGCTGCAAACAAATGCCCCTTGTAACACCCCTTCAAGAATGTACCATCAACAAACAAGACGACAAAATTGAAAGCCATACAAACATCCATGAAATACACAAACAACCTGCAAAAACACCCACTAATTTCATCCACATCTAATTCAAACACACTTTCAGGATTCGTTCTCATACCCGTCTCAAGGTACCATCGAAGTTGGTCAAAAGAAGTTGTAAAATCACCAAACAACCCACCTCTTGCCTTATCAACTCCTAACCATGTAACCCGATAAGAAACATCTATACTATATTACTTCTTCAACTTTTTTTTTAACTTCAATAGGACAAGTTAACGATTATCACTAATATCATTATGCACAATATTAGACACAAGTCTAGAACCAACCATTTTGCTAGAAGATCTACAAGTAACAACCCCACAAGTATGCACATTATCTAACTTCATAATAAAAAAAATACTGGAATTCATTAACGCTCTTCCATGCACAAACCATTTACAACTCATAGACGACTTCATCATACATTCAGCAATTACTCTTGTTGTATCGTTCTTCAAATAATTCACTGCAAAACTACACTCAACTGCATACTTAGTCAATGCAATGTGAAACGCCGGCACTCTACTTATCACCCACAACAACATCAATAACATGAGAACCACTACAACCTACCATTAACATCATATTTCCCAAATCATCATCACATTCAACAATACAATTAGAATATCCAGGAATAGAGAAAAACAAACAAAAGTTACCAACACTCAACTTCTTGAACTTTGTAGATATTTTCTCAATAACTTCATGATAACTACATCCCTCACTAATCTTAATAGCAGCACAAGAATTACTGTATTTGCACATTAACATGAAACACCCCTCCATACTACAAAATCACAAACCAGCAAACAATTGTTCATAGATTCCAAACTGCAAAATTATACAGTTACAACATATCAGTATCAACATTTCACAATTCACAATTCCAAACTACAAAATTATACAGTTACAATATATTAGTATCAAAACATCAGAATTCACAATTCCAAACTACAACTTCAAAACACATTACATTATACAATAAACAAAATCAAAAAAATCAAAATCATTACACTATATCACATACAAAAATCACAAAATAAGTATCAAACAAACAAAGTTTATCACAAAACAAAGAACTATAACAACATTGCCAAACACAAACCAGATATCACGCGAATTTGCTTATCTATATATACATACATATATGTCTCGACAGATAGAGACAGAGTGACACACAGACACACACACACACACAGACTCACATATACACACACAAAACGTACGCAAAGATCGCTTATACACAAAGATTCAAATCGCACAATCAAATCCACCTCACAGCACCACGAGATTGACCTCACAGCACAAAGAGATCGCCATAACGGAGAGAAATCGAGATCGCAGAGGCAAATATTTGATTTTTCACATATATATATATATCTATATAATAAGGGAGAAGGATTTTTGAATATTGATAAGACTTTTGTCTATTTGTCAAAATATACACCATCAGATTGATTCAATCCAATGGTTGAAAATGTCTCACTCTCCTTTGGACATTTTAATGGTTCAGATTTTTTTAGGTGAATATCAATGCTTCAGATCAGTTTGGTATTTCTGGGATCATTTGGGTGAAAATGTCTCTCTTTCTCTCTCTCTCTCTCTCTCTGTGATTTTGATTTCAAAATTTGAAACTCCATTCTCTCTCATACCTCTTCCTCTTCTCCTTCCTCTTCCCACCACACATTTTCCTCTTTCCACCAAGCTTTCTCTCTCTACAAGTTTGATCTCCTATGGTGATTTCCGAAATATAACCCCGGTGGTGATTTCTACTATCTGTCTCAATCTCTGCCTCCTCTCTCTCTACGCAGCTCCAAGGTAGAAAGTTGTCCTCCCTGTTGTTTTCTTTTTTCTTTTTTCTTTTTTTGGGAAGAATTTAGGGTTTTTATTTGGGTTTCAGATTTTGATATGATGATCAATCTTTGTCCTCTCTCTCTCTCTCTCTCTCTCTCTCTCTCTCTCTCTCTCTCTCTCTCACTTTTCCCCCCTCTTTTATTTGGGTTTATTTTTCTATTTTATTTTTATTTTTATTTTTATTTTTATTTTTATTTTTATTGTTTGTTTGTTTGTTATCAACACAGAAATATTTCAGTCCTGTTTGGTTGCCGAGAAAGTGGCAGCAACAGTAAAGAAAATGAAATTTCAGTCATGTTCTTAATTGTTATTTTGGAGTGAGTCTATCTTTATTGCTATAAAATTGTTGGTTATCTTCTTGATCATTAGCTTTGGTTAGGTAATTGCAAATTTTGCTAGAAAGTTGTGGCTATTGTTTTTAATGTCAAATTTTGGATGTTCTGTAAAATGCCTCAATTAAAATAGTTTATTTTCTTTTGGTTAAACCAACTGCTTATATAATTATACTTTTTTGTTGTTCAAATAGTGAGTGAATCTATCATGACATGCCAAGTAAATGATTAAACAGTCTTTCCTATAAAGAGTTTGATTAACAGTGCTTGAATGCACTTAGTGTTGGTAATGTGGATGTTCGAATTGATCAAAGTTATCTTAGTGAGTGAATATATCATTTTCTACATTTCCCCCCTCCCAAATAGTGAATGATACATGCCTTGGATATTTGGTAAGGTTAACAAAAATAGAGGGTATATTCAAATTGGTGAATCAAACAGTGGGAGTTGGATCTTAGATAATGGAGCTTGCTTACTTATATTTTCTATTCTTCCTTTTGTTTTAGGTACATGTCTTGGCGAAGGAGTGTTTGATTAACTCATAAAAAGTTATTATGGCTTTGTTTGCTACAATGGTTGATTAGGTAATTTGTTTCTTATCTATTGTTCAACTTGGCATCATTTTACATGTTAAGAATCTTAAATTTTATTCAACTAGGCTTCATTTTACATGTTGGCTATCTTCTGAATTATTAGCTACGTTTAGAACCAAGAAGAGCGAGTACTTGATTTTTTTTATGGTGATAATTTAGGTCTTCTATTTTAATTTTTGAATTTCGTACAATTTTGATGATAATCATTGTGTTGGAACAATCTTCTGTGTAATAAAATAAATTGAAACTAATTCAAACAAGATAAAATAAAACTTACAGAATTTATTTTGTTGAACCGAATAAATAATTAAAGACCAAGTTGAGTGTGTGACACTCTATCCATAAGACAGATTCGCCCCGCTACGGTGCTTACGGTTGAGTGGCGTCAATCTCCCACGATACAATGATTTTCACAAAATTGTTGTAGCACACCAAACAAATTTGTACGGCGAACTAAACCTTGTGTTCTATACTCTCTTTGAATTTTCCTAAAACTAGAATGAAGAAAAATGCACACAATAAAATCTGGACAGCAATGAGACAATTTCAGACTGAATTTTCAGATCCTTAGACTGCTGGAATATGGCTCTATTTATAGACAAACACTACTGTCTGAACAGGTTCCAATTTTGAATGAACATATGAGATTCAAATGAACAGGTGCAAACTGTTTCAAATAGTTTCTGCCGTTGCACATGGAATAGCTTTTCCTTCCAAACAATTTGAAAAACTAATAGCCGTTGGTGGACAAAGTTCTATACTGTTGGAATAAATTTTATTAAACTATTTGAATGGTTTAATCATAACAAAAACCTTCACTATTTGGAATAATTATATTAAACTATTTGAATAGTTTAATCATTTTTTAGGAAACCACTTCAGGAAATCAAAAAAAATAAATTTATATTTAAATAAAATTCTCACAATAATTTTTATTGAAAAAATTCAAATGAACTTTGTCTAAAAAATTAATATTAAACTCAAAAACAATGTCAACTTCCCATTCACCCATAAATGGTTTTGACGTTCTGTCTTCACCGTGTGACTTGCCACGCGGCAAGGAACACGTCACCTCTTCGAACCCACCCCAAAAGATGTTTGGGGCCCACTTAATTTTGGCCTTAAAGTTGGCCCAAAATAAGCCATATAAAACACTATTTTTTCCAACAATCCCCCACATGAATGGAATTTGACAAAAAGAAAATGCAACAATATGATCTAATTACAAAGAGTAGTGAAATAGGAAATATTCTGCAAAGGATAAGTAGCTTTTAGCTTTGAACCTTCCCTTGTGAAACACTATCGGATTTACTAGCTAACCAGTGAACATGATGTCTTGAACTGTTCAGCCGTTTATGTAAACCAAGATAATAGAACTCACACAATATATCCCCAGACACAGTTTAGTTCTCACTATTGTGTTCATTTTGGCCCTGAATAACCTGGTCTTTTATGAGTGCTCTAGAGAATTGTAGCCCTTCACAAATCTCATAGAACCGACCCAGTTCACACTCACATAGGTGATTCTTATGAAGAGTATCCTGCCATACTCCACTAGGTTTACCTAGATATAAGAATCATTAAAATTTTACTTAACCTCAAACGCTGCAGACATCACTATTTCTTCAAAGAAATGGGTAGGAGTTAAACTCCCCAGTGATCCTTCTGAGTCATTCACAACTCGGTTGTCCCTTTGAACCTAGATCTTGGGATCTCCAGTCAATTAGATTGGGTTGCCGTTGTGGTAACTCTTATTTAATAGACTTAAGTCCCATTCCCCTCGATGAATTCTTAACTAACTCTCTTGATAACCCTTTGGTTGGTGGATCCGCTATGTTGTCTTTAGACTTAACATATTCTATGGAAATAATTCCATTAGAGAGTAGTCGTCTCACGGTGTTATGTCGACGACGAATATGTCGTGACTTACCGTTATACATATGACTCTGTGCTCTACCTATAGCTGATTGACTATCACAATGTATGCATATAGCGACTTAGGTTTTGGCCATATTGGAATATCTTCAAGGAAGTGGCGATTATTCTGCTTCTTCCCCTGCTTTGTCTAAAGCTATGAATTTAGATTCCATAATAGACCTAGCAATACAAGTCTGTTTGGAAGATTTCCAAGATACAGCTGCCCCACCAAGAGTAAAGACATACCCACTGGTAGACTTCGAGTCTCTAGTATCCGATATCTAATTTGCATCATAGTATCCTTCAAGTACTGCTGGATATCTAGTATAATTTAGCCCAATGTTACGAATGAATCGGAGATATCTTAGAACCCTTATAATTGCTTTCTAGTGTTCAACTCCTGGATAACTCGTATATCTACTTAATTTACTTACTACATAAGCTATATCTGGGCGAGTGCAGTTCATCAAGTACATTAAGCTTCCAATAATTTGGGCATACTCTAATTGAGAAATATTTTCCTATATATTCTTAGATAAATACAAATTAACATCTACAGGTGTTCTAACAAGATGATTATCATCTTTGCTGAATTTGTTAAGTATTTGCTTAATGTAATGAGATTGTGACAAAGTATATCCTTCTGATGTTTTAGTAATTTTCATACCAAGAATTACATCAGCAATGCCCATGTCTTTCATGTCAAAATGTTTATTCAACATTTTCTTGGTAGTTTTAATCATGTCATTATTACTACCTATGATGAGCATATCATCTACATAAAGACATACAATGACATAACCTTTGTCTATGTTTTTAATATAAACACATTTGTCACACTCATTAATTTTAAATCCATTTGACATCATTGCCTTGTCAAATTTCTCATACCATTGCTTTGGTGCTTGTCTTAAACCATATAATGATTTAACCAATTTACACACTTTCTTTTCTTTTCCTGGAACAGAAAAACCTTCTATTGTTCCATGTAAATTTCTTCATTTAACTCACCATTTAAGAAAGCAATTTTCACATCCATTTGATGAATTTCTAGATTGTATAGAGATGCAATGGCAATTAGCATTCTAGTGGATGTTATTCTAGTAACTAGTGAGTATGTGTCAAAGTAATCAAGACCTTCTTTTTGTCTAAATCCTTTGACCACAAGTCTTGCCTTGTATTTGTCAATTGATCCATCTGCTTTCATTTTCCTTTTGAAAATCCACTTATATGCAAGAGGTTTACAACTTGGTGGTAAATCCACTAATTCCCAAGTGTGATTTTGCAAAATGGATTCAACTTCACTATTGACAGCTTCTTTCCATAAAGGAGCCTCAGGACAGGACATAGCTTCTTTAAAAGTTAATGGCTCATTTTCTAACAAATATGTTAGAAAATCTAGACCAAAAGATTTTGAGATTCTTGTACGTTTACTACGCCTAGGTTCCTCTTCCTCATTTTGATTTAACTCTTGTTATTGATCATGTTCTTGATCCTGACTAGTAATAGCATCATGAGATCTTTTATTGTTAATAATCTCTTGTCCAGTCTTATTTGGAAATACATGTTCAAAGAAAGATGCATTCCGAGATTCAATAATAGTATTTACATGCATTTCGGAATGTTCTGATTTATGAATCAAAAACCGATATGCACTACTATTCTTGGCATAACCAATGAAAATGCAATCAATGGTCTTAAAACCTATCTTAGTCTTTTTCAGACTGGGAATAGCCACTTTAGCCAAACACCCCCACACTTTTAAGTATTTGTAAGATGGTACTCTTCCATGCCACAATTCATAAGGTGTTTGATTCACTTTCTTTCGGGGTATTTTATTTAAAATATAATTAGCAGAAAGTATTGCTTCCCTCCACAAGTTCTGAGATAATCCAGAACTTATTAACATGGCATTTATCATTTCTTTTCAAGTCCTATTTTTCCTTTCAGCAATTCCATTTTGCTGAGGTGAGTAAAGAGTAGTAGTTTGATGAATTATTCCATGTTCTTTACAAAACTCACCAAAAGGTGATTCATATTCACCACCTCTATTACTTCGAATTTTCTTGATTTTCTTACCAAATTGATTTTCAACTTCATTCTTATATTGAATGAAAGTTTCCAAAGGTTCATCCTTGGTTCGAATTAAATAAACATAACTATATCTAGTATAGTCATCTATAAAAGTGATAAAATATTTTTTTCCACCTCTAGTTTGAATTGATTTAAAATCACAAATGTCACTATGAATTAATTCAAGTGGTTTCGTACTTCTTTCAATTGAATGAAAAGGAGTTTTAGATAATTTTGCCTCAATACAAATTTCACATTTATGATTTGAATCAATGTCAAATTTAGGTAAACATTCCATATTAATTAATCTACGCAAAGATCCATAATTAACATATCCTAGTTTACCATGCCATAAATTTGAAGACTCAAGCAAGTAAGAAGAAGATGTAGTATTATTAATAACTGAGGGTACAACGGTCATTACATTCATCTTGAAAAGGCCATCAGACATGTAACATTTTCCTACATACATCCCATTCTTAGTAAGTACAAATTTATCACTCTCAAATACTAGCCTAAACCCATTCTTACTCAACAGAGATCCGGAAACAAGATTCTTGCGAATGTCCGGTACATGCAGCACATTGTTGAGAGTAAGTTCCTTTCCAGATGTCATCTTAAGTACAATCTTTCCTTGTCCTTCAACTTTGGAAGTTGAGGAGTTGCCCATAAAGAGTTGTTCACCATTGTCCACGGTAGAATAAGATGTGAACATCTTTTTGTTGGCACAAATATGGCGAGTAGCACCAGTGTCCACCCACCATTCTTTAGGATTTCCAACAAGATTTGCCTCGGACACAACTGCAGAAAGATTGATGTCATCGACACCATTGGAAATATTGTCCACTTCGGTCATATGGGCTTGAGCAGGCTTCTTGCTTGTTCTTCTTTTGTTTTTACCTTTGCTACAGCAATCTTTGGCCCGATGTCCCTCTTTGTCACAGATGTAACATTTGCTATTAAACTTGTACTTTTTATTTTTCCCCCCTTTAGAGCCTTGTAATGAACTTTCTCCAGAAGACTTTCGTTTCTTGGTTTTTGAAGCATGTTCCACCACATTTGCCTTAGACTCCATAGGATGCTTACCAGCCCGCTTTCCAGAATTGTTGTTGTCCTTCTTAATCCTAAAACGCATAATTAATTCGTCCATAGAAATTTCTTTGCGCTTGTGTTTGAGGTAGTTTTTGAATTCCTTCCAGTCTTTTGGTAATTTTTCAATTAAGGCTGCAACTTGGAAGGATTCACTAAGAGACATGCCTTCTGCGTGAATGTCATGCAGAATGAGTTGAAAATCTTGAGCTTGGTTGATCACAGTTTTTGAATCAACCATTACAAAATTCAAGAATCTGCCAACCACAAATTTCTTTGAGCCGGCATCTTCCGTTTTGTACTTTTTCTCCAACGATTCCCAAAATTCCTTTGCTGTCTTGATTGGACTGTAGACGTTGTATAATGTGTTGTCAAGTCCGTTCAAGATGTAATTCCGACAAAGAAAATCGGTATGTTTCCAAGCATCAACCGCAGCAACCACTTGCCAGTCGGTTTCATCCTCT
Organism: Camellia lanceoleosa; assembly: GCA_025200525.1. Lineage (NCBI taxonomy): Eukaryota > Viridiplantae > Streptophyta > Magnoliopsida > Ericales > Theaceae > Camellia > Camellia lanceoleosa. Next base: position 78,531,318 of record CM045759.1, on the reverse strand, counting down.
TTCCAGATAGGAGCATCTTCACGGAGGAAACAAACCAGGTTCAAAGTTGTAAGATAGAACAACATTTTTTGTTGCCATCTTTTAAAGTCAGTTCCTAAGAACTTCTCTGGCTTCTCTCCATGATTTATTGGTACTGTCACCACAGGAGAGGGAGTTGGTGCAATTGCAGCCACCACAGTAGTATTTGTTTGGTCATTTGTTTTAGTAGCCATCAATTCTAAGTTATAAAACAAAATTAGAATTAGAATTACACTACACAGAAAATTAAACCAAATGCACAGAATTAAATTCTGTAAAAAAATAAAAGAAACACGAATATAACTTTTATTTTCCAATTAATTTGGAAATAAAATAAAATTTTATTCAACCAAATTAATTCCACACAGGAAATTAAATTCTGTAAAATAAAAGAAATAAGAATATAACTTTTATTTTTCAATTAATTTGGAAATAAAATAAAATTTTATTCAACCAAATTAATTCCACACAGAAAATTAATTTCTGTAACACTTCAATAATTAAAATACTAAAACATAATTTTAAATAATGAAAACTCATAAAATAATTTCTAAAACCCAAAATTAATTTCTGAAAAAATTCCACAAAAATATATTCTGAATTGATAATGACACCAGTATCGTACTACTAGTTGTCAAAGAAAATAGACAGTATATTACTGAGAGGGTAATTTATGTGCAAATTAGGCCGAGCTCTGCCGTTGTGGGCCTCAGTACAAAGGGCTAAGTAAAAAGGCCATAAAGTTACTCCGGTCTTGAAGAGGTTTAAAGTTAGTTCGATCCCAAGCCCAGAAGTTAGTCCGGTCCAAGGGAAGCTTAGTGTTAGTCCAGTTGAAGGATGTTTTGTAGTTAGACCGGTTTAAAGGTACTTTAAGTTTATACCGGTTGACGTAGTATGGTTAGTTCGGTCTATAGCCTTGCTAGAAGTTGGCTCGGTTAGACTTTCCACGGTTTACGCAGGAAGAATTAAGCTAAGGGCATTGAAGAAAGAACCGAATTAGTGATAGTTCGGTCTACTCTGTGGCTCGGCGTGACCATGTTTACTTCGATCGTATTGAAGTCCGGCCATGATAAAACCATCTCACTTGGTTTAAGCAGTGAGGGGGGTGTTGAAGGATAAACATTATCTTTCAGGAGTATAAATCCTAGGAGGACTCTGCATAGAGGAGAAAAAGTCCTACTAGGATTGTGCCACACGAAACCTATAAAAGCTCACAAACATCACCTATGAAGAGGTAACACAACTTTGTTTTCTAAATACACAGAGCTTTTGTCTACTTGTCAAGCTTGCTGACTTAAGCATCTGGGAGGTTTCCGGCACACACCCACCGGCTAGCTCACGTTTGTGTTTTCAGGTGATAAAGCAACGACGTACGGAGGAGCGCAGACTTGATCAACAGGATTATACGAGAAGGTTTATTTCTTTCCCGTACAATTGGCGCCGTCTGTAGGAACTCAGACAAGAACAAAACCTCTTAATCAAGCTTTTCCTCTTCAAAATCAATGGCGCACAACGAAGATTTGCCACAGTCCGCCATTGACGGACAAACACCCGAAGGAGGTGTGAGACGCGAAGGTCTACCTCTTATCCTTCCTATGGCGGACTTGGAGCCACACAGACAGAATCCCAGGAGGGATACAAGGGGAAGGAGGCGAACTAACAGCCCCCATCACTCTCGTTTGCAAAGTCTAGAGAGACAAAGGCGAAGGATTGATCCTCAGGCTTTGGAGGATCGCGTCAAGGAGCAAGACGAGTTGATATGTTGGATGGCGGCGAACATGGAATCTCTAAAGTGCCAGGTGAAAAGAAAAGGAGTGGCGACAGGAGAGAGGCGCACAAACAAGACGCCCCATCGCCACTCGGAAGGTCGTAGTAGGAATACCACACCCTCTCAAGCAGAGAATAGAAGCCTCAGGACAGGCGATACGCAATCTAGATCTTCCAGAACTCGTCACTCCAGGTCTGAAAGGACGAGATCTGAGAGGTCATACACTGAGGGAAGCACGTATTGGCCCTCACACACTCACCAAACAAGATCCAGGCAGACGGAGTTGCCCAGATCATCCGATTTACCAACCGTGCTTGAAGAGAAGGCACGATGGAAGGAGGATGCCAGGGCACGCGATCCACATAGAGTTTCTGCCTTGCAGCAGTTGGCTCCTCGGACGCATGGAAGCGTCGAGGTTGGAGTGCCAATACCACGCCCTGCTTACGAGCCGACGGACAAAGCATTAGCAAGGCTGCAGACCTCACTGTTCGTTCCGGCGATTGAAAACGCGCCCCTGCCATCAGGCTTCCTTCAACCCAAATTCACTACATATGAGGGAAAGACGGACCCCTACTCACACTTAAGCCACTTTCGCCAGGTCATGGCTGTATACCGGCGAAACGAGGCTTTAATGTGCATCATCTTCCGATCTAGCCTTGGTGACCTAGTGTAGACGCGCCCGTGGGCCTCACTTCTACAGTTCGGACTCGATTTTGTGTCGCTGTTCTAAATCTGAACCAAAGAGTCCAAATCCGGCGAATCGTTTTGAAGAAAAACAGATTTTGAAAAAGTAGTGCCAAACATGGACTTTGCGGATTCTGAGTCGCCACCTAAATATTTTAAAATGGGAAATTTAGGAAACCCCGACTCGATGCATCAAGGCCACATGTGCGTCATCACCAAAGTGGGCTTGGCTCGGAGCTTGGGTACGATCGGGAAGGTCGACTATGAGCACCTTCTTGGGTCGCAAGAGCCGGCCTCTACTAACCGTGATATCCGATTTTGAAAACTTTACATGTTCTTATTCCGGTTATTAACCTAGAATTACTATGTGATGCGCACAACACAAAAGTATAGACTAGATTGCCTAACTTGGAAAGAAACATTGCATATCCGTTTTATCTCGAAAAACGTGTTGTTTTCTTTTGCTACTCACAAGTAGGCTAAAATACGAATTTCAATGAGTTGTTCCAACTCAGGCAATCCAACCTTCACCCACAGGCATTCAAACAGTAATATCATGTAAGCATTTAGCCGCATGGCAAGCATACTGTCATGGCAACATTCACACGCATGCGATATGCTAAAGCGTAAAATACTTACATTGTACTCCGTACCAAAACAATAAACTGGTTAGCAAACATGCATGACCTAGTTCATGTTAAGTGGCTAATGCAACACAGGCATAGATGCAATCTAGAGTAGGCTCGGCTAACCCTAAACATGGCATGTAAAATGCGCGAGTAGCACGTATTCAATTTGGAATTGAAAATTGCTATGCAGTTTGTATGATGTACCGAGCCCGGTGCATGTAAACAAATGCATGAATGCACGCATGCATTGCATAAGGCATGCTAAAATAAACATGCCCTAATCTACCATCGAAAGCAGGTAAATAAAAGGGATAGAAAGAAATGAGGGTTGGAAGACATACATCCACTCACACACCCTTATTACAAATTTGCCCTCGCTCGGAGGGACCGAAATAATAATACAGTCCGAATAACTAATTAACTACACAAGCTAATTAATTATTACAAATCAACTAAATTAATTAAATAACATAATTAAACTAATTAAACAGTAAATCGCCTCGGGATGAGGGCCAAATGCAGCACGTGCTCGGGACTGGCTCGGAATCGCACTGTCATGCAAGTGTGCCTCTGTTTTCCCTGCTACCCTCCTCTGAAGGCTGCCAAAGTCTCAGAAACACTTCCTTGGGCACTGGAAATAATCACCGGCTGGGGTAGAACACCACCACCGGCCAAGGATGTATGCAGACCTTGAATGAAGCTATCGGCTTCCAATTTCTGCCGGTCGGCACAAAAAAATGCCGGTCGGCACAAAATGCTGCAAAACACCGCAACTCACCAAAGAGGGCAACAACTTGCATGGCAATGTAATTCAAGGCATGTATGCACCAAACACACTCCTTATCATGTTGGTGACTCAAAGGAAGGTGTGCCTTGGTTCTCGGACCACCAATCGCGCATTTTCATGCATGATGGCCCAAGGACCAAGAATGCAACTTTGATTTCAAATGCATGCAATGCAAACAAGCAAACAAGGGTGCTCAAACCTCTTTCATGACTTGGTCAAGAGGCTTAGCATGCATGTCGATGCAATGAAGTCCTAAACATGTCAACTAGTATGCAATATGGCAATACAATGCAATCATGCAAGTAAGCATACAAGACAAGCATGCGAATCAATGGAAGGATGGTCTTATACATGAATTAGGCAACTCAAATAGTCCTAAAATCAGTGGCCAAAATGCTAAGTCAAGAGGGCCAAATACACATGCACACATGTATAAGTTAAGGCACCAACACTTAAGCATAATTAAGCAACTCTTAAACACATCTAAGAGGCACAAACATGGACTATTAGCATACATGAAAAGCTCTGAAATCATGCAAAACATGGTGCCAAACCAAGCTAAACAAGACCAAACAAAGCATGCAAATAGCTCGAGTGCTTGAAGCAAGGTAATGAGGCTTTGAACCACACTTGACAAGACCAATCATGGCAAGACTCGAGCAACCAAAAACAGGTTTTCAGCATGTGAAAATACACCCAAAACTCACACTCACGGCATCCTAAAAGCTCTAAACACACAAGCATGCACAAGGCGCCCTTGAATGCATAAAAGGACACACCCTTAAAGCATGAAAGAGATGACAAAAATGAACATGTGAGCATGGATTAGGGTCTGAAATAGCATGTAAGAGGGTTCCAAACCCTTGAAATCATGGAGGCAATGCATCCTACACATGCACCTACTTGAAGCATACAAGCTACAATGCAAAGGGGCTATACAAAGCATGCCAAGATTGACCCAAACGACTATGGACAGAGCTAGATCATGGCAAAATGAGCATATAAGCTTCATGGATCTAGGCCTAAAACATGCTAGAAATGAAGGCACACAACCTAGGCATATTAAGGCAATAAGAGGCATTACAAGGCAACTATGCTAAGCATGCATAAGGGACCTTAGCCAACTTAGAAACATGTTATATCATGGCAATATGAGCATGAAAAACAAGTCAAACATGCTTGAAACACAACCAAACATGGTGCTCCTTTGGAGGCCAAAACTTGCCCTTTTCAAGGACATCAAGAAGAGGGGGTGGTCCTCTCCTTCTTGAGACTCTAAGGCATCATCTTCACCACTGAAATCCCTTAAGATTTCAGTGGTGAAGAGATCCTAACACCAAAGTCTCGGATCTCTCACAAAATAGCACAAAAAGTGGCCTTTTCAAGGCCTAAGGGTAGTCAAACTTGCTCAAACCACAAAACACTCTTAATGAACAATAAAGAGGCTTAAAAAACAGAACTTTTATGTGTTATATACTAAGCACAAAAATAGTTCTAAACTAGGTAAAAATGAGGTACAAAAATGGGGTAAAAAGAGAGTTAGTGTCTCACCCTTGTTGACCTCTTTGACAAAGATGTAGTTGATGCTTCCTTAGGCTCAAAATCTGTTAAGAACTTCAAAAACCAGCCCTTAGAACCTCAGTTGCAAGGAGAAGGTGAAACACTAGGTGTTTGTGTGCAATAGTAAGGCACAAAACACCTAGACACACAAGAGAAGGATAGAGATAGAAGGTGTATGCAACTCAAACCCTAGAAAAACCAGAGCTTCTCTCTCTCTTTTTCTCTCTAATTCTCCAAAAATTTCCAACCCTTGAGCCAAGAGAAGAGCCTTCTCTTGTATAGGCAACCAAGACTTACAAACTAAGTCATCCAAGCTAAACAGCTGTCTAAAAATATCTCATAAAGCAGCTGTAAAGTGGTCGGCTGGGCAAAATGGTCATTTTGCCAAAAATAGTGCCGACCGGCACAATATAGTGCCGATGGCAAAACCAGCCAGCCGGTGGCCTCTAGCCACAGCCGGTGGTATGTGGGGATGCCTCAGAAGGCATTCCCTGCCCCTCAAAGGCAAAGCACAGGTGTTTGGTGCAAAACCAGACACAAAACAGTCAAGTTCGGAGGTCCTGAGGCAAGGCGCGTAACCGAGAACTCCGGGAACTCCAAACAAACACAAACATGGATAATCACCGAGTGTTCGAGCGGTGACGTCCAATTCTTGAGGACGGTCAAAAATGGGGTGTCTACACCTAGGCCTGACTTGGTTCGAAAAACTTCCAGAGGGCAGCATAGCCTCCTCGGCGCAATTGGCGGAGGCGTTCGTAACAAGGTTCCGAACAAACACTAAAACCTCGGTGGAGATCGACCAGCTACTCTCCATCGACATGGGCGAGAAAGAAACCCTAAGATCCTATAATAGTCGCTACTGGGAGACCTTCAATCAGATTGGGGACTGCCTCACCAATCTCGCCATTGCACAGTACAAAAAAGGCCTTCCAGTCGGGAATAGACTAAGGGACTCAATCATCATGACACCGTCCCTCACCATGGAAGCCCTGATGGAAAAAGTGCATCAGCACATCAGGGTGGAGGAGGATGCGCACGTGCCAAAGCAAAATCTAGCACGACCATAGTACCAGAAAAGAAGGCCTCAGCAAAGGTCAATGCGGTAGATCGTCCGAACAGAAACGGACGTGGCAGGCGAGACAACGAAGAGGTCCAAGATAAAAGATGGTTGAGAGTCCACACTGCCATAACCACGGTCTTCAAGAAACCGATCTACCGAATTCTAAGTGAAATAAGAGACGAGCCTTTCGTCAGATGGCCTGCTAAGCTAGGAGAGGCCCAGAAGGACTACGACGAGAGGTCGCGGTGCACCTTCCATAAAGAAAAGGGACACCACACTGAAAATTGCACACCATTGAGACAGCACCTGGAGAAGTTAGTTGCAGCAGGTCACTTGGATAAGTATATTGAAGAAGGAACACAACCAGCCCCCCAGGACCATAATAACCCCAACGGGATGCCGATCGACGCCCCACCTTAAGGCATTATCAATGTGATACATGGAGTCTTTGAACCTGAGCGTGTATGCGAGCTCAGGGGATCAATCAAAAAGGCTGAACACTTAAGAAAGGTACTAAGTGCCCAATCTGCCATCAAAAAGGGGAAGACAGAGGCCACAAACGTCATGTCTTTTTTGGATAAAGACTTGGAACGGATATATTGCCCTCACAATGATGCCCTGGTCGTCACTCTCCGAGTCAAGGATTTTGACGTCAAGCAGATTCTGATTGACCAGGGTAGTTCATGTGAAATCATGTAATACGAAACATTTAAACAATTAAAGCTACAAGACAAAGACTTGGCACCTGCCGTATCTCCCCTAATTGGATTCAACTCTATGCCAGAATGGCCCGTCGGCAAAATAATTCTTCGGTCGAGCGAGGCGTGTGAAACAAGTGGAGTTCTGGGTATTGAAGATCCCCTCCACTTACAACATCATCTTGGGCAGAACATGGCTGCATGCCATGCGATCGGTGGCGTCATCCTACCACCAAGTAATGCGGTTCCCTAACGACACCGGGGTAATTGAAGAAGTCTATGGAGATCAGATCATGTCGAAGCAATGCTTCGTCACGGTGAATGGCAGCCGCGCTGCCAAAGGATACGTTCATTCGGTGGAAGAACCCGAGGGCAACGAACTATTCGCAGATGTCGGCAAAGCACCTGATCAGAAAGCGGTGGAAGACTTGGTAGAGGTACGAATAGATGAAAAGAACCCGGATAAGTTCTTTTTGCTCGGTTCATCGTTGTCCAGCACTGAGAGATTAGAGGTATTAGAATTTTTGACCCCTAACATCGAAGTGTTCGCCTAGACACCATACGACATGCCAGGCATTGATCCCAACTTCATCTGTCACCAACTCAATGTCCACCCATCCGCTAGACCAATCATTCAACGCACACGCAGATTGACACTCCACCATACCGAGATAGTGGTAGAGGAAGTAGGAAACCTGCTGGAGGCAGGAGCAATTAGAGAAGTGCACTACCCAAAATAAATCTCCAACACAGTCGTAGTGCCAAAGAAGAATGGCAAGTGGCGTGTCTGGTTGACTACAAAACAGTCAACAAGGCGTGCCCAAAAGACAGCTTTCCTCTACCACGAATAGATCAACTGGTAGACCTAACGGCGGGGCACAACCGACTTAGCTTTCTGGATGCATACAGAGGCTACCACCAAATCGCCATGCATGAACCAGACCAGGAGGTCACATCCTTTACAACTCCAAGAGGATTGTATTGTTACAAGGTCATGCCCTTTGGCCTAAAGAACGAAGGGGCGACATTCCAACGGATGGTCACCAAGATGTGTGAACCATTGTTAGGCAGAACAATGGAGGCTTACATCGACGACATGGTGGTCAAGAGCAAGGATGAGAATGACCACCTCAAGGACCTAGGTGAGATGTTTGAGATCCTGAAAAAGCACAAGTTGTGTCTTAATGCATCTAAATGTGCGTTCGGAGTAGGATCTGGCAAATTCCTAGGCTTCCTGGTGACCAACCGAGGTATCGAAGCAGACCCCTCCCAGATCAAAGCAATCCAGGAGTTGGAGAGACCAAACTCAGTAAAAGAAGTGACATCTCATAAATGGCATTATTGCGCTCAATCGGTTTATAAGCCGGTCGTCAGATAGACTACGACCATTTTTTCATGCCTTGAAGGCCAAGTTTGAGTGGGACGAAGAATGCGACCATGCCCTGGAAAGCTTAAAAGAATACATGCCTTTTCCACCACTACTTGTCACCCCAGTACCTAGAGAAGAACTCTTCCTATACAGCGGGTCTCAAAGACGCAATTAGCGTAGTGTTGGTCCTTGAAGGAATCCAACATCGCCCATCTATTATGTCGACAAGACATTCTTTGGGCCAAACAAGGTACTTGCCACTGGAAAAACTGGCATTGGCCTTGATGATGGCCTCAAGAAAGTTGTCGCACTACTTTCACACCCACACCATAGTCGTCCTAACAGCCTTCCCATTAAAGGCTTTGTTTGAAAGGGCGAACTTTTCTGGGCGAATTCTGAAGTGGGCAGTAGAGTTGGGATAATATGATATCAAGTTCCAGCCTAGAACCGCAATAAAAGCTCAAGCATTGGCAGATTTTGTCGCAGAATTCACACCAGGAAGTCATCACATCTGCTTGATCGACTGATCAAACAAATTAGAACTAGGGAAGGAAGTTGACGCCGGAATAGCGCAACCCCTAGTATAGGATACTCAGCCAGACGCCAAGGCAGACCAAAACGAAGCAAGGAAGGAAGAAGCAAACCATGCTACACCAAGTCAAGACTCACCAACAAATAAATACTTGGTACAATCAGATTGCGAGGGGCACACAACGGGCATGGATCATAAAGAAAACACCAACAACATGGAAGATCCCAAGGCATCATCCGATCCCTCCACTTGCTGAAAATTGTTTGTTGAAGAGATGTGGAAGCTCTTCGTAGATGGAGTATCCAACCGGCATGGAGCAGGATTTAGCATAGTCCTAATCTCTCCAGACGGCCTAGTAGTGGAGCAGGCAATCAACCTTGGCTTCCTAGCATCAAACAACGAAGCGGAGTATGAAGTGCTTCTTGCAGGTCTCAAGTCAGCATTCTACATGAAGGCCACCGAGGTAATGGTTTACAGCGACTCACAACTGGTGGTAAACCAAATATCTGGCGACTACGAAGCAAAGGATGACAGGATGGCCAAATACCAAGAATTGGTCAGAACGGAGATCAAGAAATTTGAAGTAGTCAGGATAGAACAAATCGGCGGGAAAGAAAACAGCAGAGCGAACGAACTAGTAGGCTTTACCTCAATGGCAGACACTTCCATCCCTCATCCATTACTGATCAACTACCTACCTAGACCAAGCATTGAAGACCCCGAAGCAGAAGAGGTATGTTGCGCAGAGCTAGGCCCCTCTTGGATGGATCCCATCATCCTGTTCTTAAAAGATGGCATCTTACCAGAAGAGAAAAAAGAAGCCAACAGAATAAGAGCGAAGTCGCAGCGATTTTGGCTCTCCCCATCTTTGGCATTATACAAAAAGTCATTCTCAGGACCCTACCTAAAGTGTGTACATCCCAGCAAAGTGGAAACATTCTTGTTCGAAATACACGAGGGCGTATACAGAAGCCATCAAGGAGGAAGATCACTAGCATACAGGGCAATTTCGCAAGGATATTGGTGGCCATACATGCAAGCGGATTCAGAAAAGTATGTCAAAAAGTGCGAGAAGTGTCAGAAGTTCGCACACCAAATACACCAACCTGCCAGAGAACTCCTACCTCTAACTAGCCCATAGCCCTTCGCAATGTGGGGATTAGACATAGTAGGACCCCTTCCAACAGCACCAGGAAACAGGAAGTTCTTTCTTGCAGCAACCGACTACTTCACAAAATGGGTGGAAGTAGAAGCCTTAGCGTCAATCAAGGAAAAAGATGTGAAAAAGTTTGTCTGGCAGAATATCATCACTCGATTTGGCATACCAAAGGCACTAATATCAGACAACGGCACTCAGTTCGACAGCAGAATTTTGAGAGGCTTTTGTGAAGAGTACAAGATAGAGTTCTACAATTCTACACCGGCATATCCCCAAGCAAATGGACAGGCAGAAGCATCAAACAAGGTAGTCTTGGATGGATTAAAGAAAAGGTTAGAGAAAGCAAAAGGCAAGTGGGCAGAAGAGCTCCCTCATGTTTTATGGGCTTACCGCACCACACATCGGCGATCAAAAGGAGAAACACCATTCTCCTTAGCCTATGGTATGGAGGCAGTAATCCCACTGGAAGTTGGCCTCCCTACGATTCGAAGCGAGAATTTTGATCCAGACTTGAATGGCGAGGCCATAACATTGGAGCTCGACCTTGTAGAGAAAAGAAGAGAAAAAGCACTGGTTCATATTGCCTCGTACCAACAAGAGTTATCTAGGAAATACAACAAGACAGTTCATCCAAGGCAATTCAAGGTCGGAGATTGGGTACTGCGTAAAGTGATGGGAAACACCCTGGTGCCCGGAGATGGCAAGTTAGGGCCTAATTGGGAAGGACCTTACAAAGTGGTTGGATTAGCAAGCAAAGGGGCATACCACTTAGAAGATAAGGATGGCAAGACAATTCCCAAGCCATGGAATACTGCCAATCTCAAGTTATTTTATTTTTAGTTTTTTTCTTTTTTAAGTATGTGTAATTTTTTCCCTTTCTCAATAAAACAAATAGTTGTCTTTTCCAAATAAATATTTTTCTCTGTAACAGTTTGTTTTAGTAAATTAGTGAGTTAAGGGTGTAAAAAAACATTTTATTCTAAGTTGGCTAGAAAAACTAACTTAGAGGTTGGCTGGATTAAACCAACACCCCTCCTAAGCCCAGGATAAGCATCCAGGCTGCAGGACGTTTGGTCGCAATAACCAAACATTTTATTCTAAGTTGGCTGGAAAAACTAACTTAGAGGTTGGCTAGATTAAACCAACACCCCTCCTAAGCCCAGGATAAGGATCCAGGTTGCAGGACGTTGGTCGGAATACCCAAACATTTTTTCTAGGCTGGCTGGAAAAACCAACTTAGAGGTTAGCTGGATTAAACCAACTTTTGTTACTCTTCAGACGAAGTAAGGGTATGGCTGAAGAGTGGTTGGCTGGATTAAACCAACTTTTTGACCTCTTCAGCCGAAGTAAGGACTTAGGCTGAAGCGTGGTTGGCTGGATTAAACCAACTTTTGTTACTCTTCAGCCGAAGTAAGGGAATGGCTGAAGAGTGGTTGGCTGGATTAAACCAACTTTTGTTACTCTTCAGCCAAAGTAAAGGAATGGCTGAAGAGTGGTTGGCTGGATTAAACCAACTCTTTGTTACTCTTCAGCCGAAGTAAGGGTATAGATGAAGAGTAGTTGGCTAGATTAAACCAACTTTTGTCACTCTTCAGCCGAAGTAAGGACTTAGGCTGACGAGTGGTTGGCTGGATTAAACCAACTTTTGTCACTCTCCAGCCGAAGTAAGGACTTAGGCTGACGAGTGGTTGGCTGGATTAAACCAACTTTTGTTAGTCTTCAGCCGAAGTAAGGGTATGGACTGAAGAGGTGGTTTGCGGGATTAAATCAACTCTTTGTACTCTTCAGCCGAAGTAATTATATCGGCCAAAGAGTGGTTGGCTGAGTAAGCCTAGTCAGATTGATAAGCTAGGACCGGAATAAAGTATTTAAACCGAGATAACAGTTGAGCAAAAAAATAATGGAAAAGTCATTACAAGTACAAGCATACCAATCAAAACAGAATAACAGTTAGAGCAAAAGAAGATGATTTCCATTGATCAAGTTCAAAGCGATTACAAGGAAGGGGTCCCAGCCCGGTTGCAAGTCAAAGAAAAAAGAAGAAAAATAAAAATACAAAAAATCAGTTAAAAAGGTCTTCAAGATCGGCTTTAATGTCAACTTGAACACCGGTTGCAGATGGAAGATCAGTCTCGGTAACAACTGGCAGCACGGTGTCAGTCGGCGGCTCAACAGTTAGGTCTTCAACCGTTGGCTCCAACCGAGCTGATTGATCGTTGCCTTGCTCGTTGACTACCGGAGTAACAGTTGGCTCATTTTCTTCATCTTCATCATCTGAACCCTGCAAAAATTGTTGTTGAATGAAGATACTCCGCTAGTGAGGCCGGAATGAAATACTGAGGAGCATTGTAGACCTCGGTTTGCCCCTGAAGTTGCTCCACAGATTCTCGGCCAAGACTTGAAAAATAAGTCCTTCGCTGCCTCACATTGTGGAATGTAGAGGGCCTCCGCCTCCTTGAAACCTGCGGCATTGGCACCATCCACCTTCTTCTTAAGTTCAGCGATTTCGGCGTCCTTTTTTCCTTCGAGCTTGACTAGCTCACGAAGGTACTCGTCTTTCATCACGGTCAATGCTTTCTGTTTTTCAGCTTCAGCCGAGGTAACTAGTCCGGTTAGACGAGCTACCTCAGCCTCTAGCTCAGTCGTTTTTTGTTGTGACTCCTTTAGTTCAGTTGTTCTTTCTTCGACCTCGGCCATGGCCTGCCTAGCCGTTTTCCTGAGTTCCAACACCTTTTGATGGGCAATTTGGCTCTTTTGAAGAGACTGAAACGAATGGAAAGAAATCAATGACAAAACTGAACTGAAAGTTTGAAAAATTTGAGAGACAAGAGGGGCATCTTACCAGGATCATGGATTTGGTGGCCGATCGGATGGCCCTTAGTTCAATCAGGTGCTGGTGGTGTTCCATGTTTGCTGGAAGGCAAACACTCTTGGCAAGGTTGAATGCCATTAAGTGATCCTTCTCAGCAACCACCGAATCGGTATCTTGGATATCTCGGTTCTGAAATTTCAGCTTTGATGCCCACTTGGAGGAGTTGGCTCGGTCAGAGTGCTCCGGTTGCAGGCTCGGTGGAGGACTTAGTGGAAGTATAGTCTCATCTTTGTCAGCAAGGCGTGGTTCGGTTGGTGTAGTCCGGGCACGCTTGCTGGGGCGAGAAGAGGAGGGCTATTGAGAAGGAAGGGCCACGACGGTCTCTTGCGTCTGGCTTGGTGGCGGTACTTCGGGTCTGTTGGTTTCGGTCAAAAGGGCCCTAACACTGTTTCTCTTGGCCATTTCTTGTTTGGCTGTGAGAGGGATTAGGTTAATTTGGGGCAAGGTTGGGTTCGGTTCTGGGGCGTCCTCTAGAAGAAAGTCAGTAACTCTGGCTTTTTGGCTGCCGTTGTATCTATATGTCGGCTCAAATTTTAGCAGCTTAGCCCAACTCCGTTCTGGAAACCGTAGTGCGGCACGGAGAGTGTTTAAATTAGGGTAGCTGTAAAGTGATTGGAGATGAACTGAATCTGCATAAAGAAGGCAAACTGTTAGTTCGGTTCAGAAGGGAAGCCGAAATAAAAGAAAAAATGAAGAGCAACCGAAGTAAGTTATACCAGGGATTCCTTTGTTCCAGTTTATACTTCGGCCTGGGATCTGGGCTTGGTGGTCTTCAAAATTCCCAGATACCCAGAAAAAATCGTCATCGTTTAGGTCTTTATCCGGTGTATCTTTTATTATTTTCTCTCGACGGCGACGTATTCTGAGGTAATAGACCCAGCCATCTTCTTTTGATCCTATGGAGTATTGGTGGAATATTTTAGCTAGACCGAGGTTAAGACCGGCTTGGCGGTTTAGTTCAGCTATTCCCATTATTATACGGTAAGAATTGGTGGAAAACTGGGTTGGGCATAATCTGGTTTGCCTAAGGAATTCACACAGCAAGGGTTGAACAGGGAATCTTAGTCCGGTTTCTATTATTGATAGCAGGGTAAAAGGTACACAGCCTTCTCTTCCCCATGGTGTGATATCTTTCTGAGCTAGGGTAAGGTGGACATCGTCAGAGATATTGTAATCCCTTCGGAATTCGGCTAGACCGCCAGGTGTTTCTACTAAGAACTTGTATTTCCCCATTTATTTTATAAATTATGAATAAATTAGTTCGGTCGAAAAAATGTGCTCAGTAGCTCGGTCGCGCGCTCAAAGGAGTGCCTGGGCAACCTAAGTCTGCAAAGTGGAAAACAAAGGTGTTAAGCACAGATCGATTGGACCGTGCTACAAAGTAAAAAGCAAAAAAAGTCCTACTTCGGCTATGTAGGATGTTTCAGGTTTTATCTCGGTTCCAACCAGGTTCCTGGTGGCTTGGATTGAGCAACTGTTCTGTTAGCTCGGTCTTAATGAGCGATCCAAATATCTCGACTAAAGAGGAGGATCTGTTAGACCGGTTAAGCTTCTAAGGGCGGCTTTCTAAGTTCGGTCCAAAAAACTAAGAAAGCTGGTTTAGCCCTGAAGACCTAGCTCGGTCGGTATTAAGGTTTCCCAGTATACTAATTACAAGCTTAGTTCGGTTTGTTTACTTCGGCTAAGGTAAATCAAGAAGTGGTTTGTCTTATTTGAACCTACTGGTGTAAACATGAAGTGTTGGTTCGGTTATAAACTGACTAGACTTATACCTAGCACAAACAAAATCTTAGTTCGGTTGGGACGTGTTCATGGATCAAACAGTGTTCTACAGATTATTGCATGAAGTTCATAGGGTTCTTATGAAGTTTTTTCCAGAAAAGCGCAAAACTAACAGGAAAAAGTGTTTTACAAAATAGTCTGATATGGAGTAAACAAAAAAAAAAAACAAAAGAGAAACAGATTTGTGATGCTTACCAGATGAAGAGGAAGAAACTAGAGCAGCAGCAAGAGTGAAGAACACGAACTCAGGGAGCTTCAACGTTGAAGAACAATGGAAGCACAGAAACGCAGAGAGTAGAGGAAATGAAAAGATGTAGTGGTGGATCCAAAAAATGAAGGGTTTTGTTTTGTAAAAATGAGGACGAAAATGGAAAAAGCGAGAACTGTTCAAAATTTGTGAAACACGAAGACGGCGTGACAGCTAAGATTGGCCAATCAGAGTGTGCCACGTGTCATGGAGAGGAGAAGCGATTCAGTTTCAGTGATTGAAGAGACATCTTGACTGGACAAGCACAGCTCAGTTTGAGTTTAGCTCGGCTGGAAAGGCTTTAGAGTTTTAGCTCGGCTAGAAAGGCTAAAGGGTTTTTTTTAGCACGGCTAGAAAGGTTAAAACTTTGGCCCGGTTATAGATAGGTAATCCCTATCATGCTTTGCAGATGGAATTAAGGGGCAATTGAGAGGGTAATTTATGTGCAAATTAGGCCGAGCTCTGCCGTTGTGGGCCTCAGTACAAAGGGCTAAGTAAAAAGGCCATAAAGTTACTCCGGTCTTGAAGAGGTTTAAAGTTAGTCCGGTCCCAAGCCCAGAAGTTAGTCCGGTCCAAGGGAAGCTTAGTGTTAGTCCGGTTGAAGGATGTTTTGTAGTTAGACCGGTTTAAAGGTACTTTGAGTTTATACCGGTTGACGTAGTATGGTTAGTTCGGTCTATAGCCTTGCTAGAAGTTGGCTCGGTTAGACTTACCACGGTTTACGCAGGAAGAATTGAGCTAAGGGCATTGAAGAAAGAACCGAATTTGTGATAGTTCGGTCTGCTCTGTGGCTCGGCGTGACCATGTTTACTTCGGTCGTATTGAAGTCCGACCATGGTAAAACCATCTCACTTAGTTTAAGCAGTGAGGGGGGTGTTGAAGGATAAACATTATCTTTCAGGAGTATAAATCCTAGGAGGACTCTGCATAGAGGAGAAAAAGTCCTACTAGGATTGTGCCACACGAAACCTATAAAAGCTCACAAACATCACCTATAGAGAGGTAACACAACTTTGTTTTCTGAATACACAGAGCTTTTGTCTACTTGTCAAGCTTGCTGACTTAGGCATCTGAGAGGTTTTCGGCACACACCCGCCAGCTAACTCACGTTTGTGTTTTCAGGTGATAAAGCGACGACGTACGGAGGAGTGCAGACTTGATCAACAGGATTAGACGAGAAGGTTTATTTCTTTCCCGTACAATTACTACTATCTATCAAATAGCATATAATCACTATTTGTTTTTCCAACCAGAATATTATTTTGTAAATCCATAGAAAATAATTTTCTTAAAAGAAGAAAGAGAAAAGGAAACAAACAAAAAATTCTATAAACAGAATAATTCAAATCTGTCTTAAGATTGTTGGAACAATCTTCTGTGTAATAAAATAAATTGAAACTAATTCAAACAAGATAAAATAAAACTTATAGAATTTATTTTGTTGAACCAAATAAATAATTAAAGACCAAGTCGAGTGTGTGACACTCTGTCCTTAAGACAGATTCACCCCGTTACGGTGCTTATAGTTGAGTGGCGTCAATCTCCCACGATACAATGATCTTCACAAAATTGTTGTAGCATACCAAACAAATTTGTACGGCGAACCAAACCTTGTGTTCTATACTCTCTTTGAATTTTCCTAAAACTAGAATGAAGAAAAATGGACACAATAAAATCTGGACAGCAATGAGACAATTTCAGACTGAATTTTCGGATCCTTAGACTGCTGGAATATGGCTCTATTTATAGACAAACACTGCTGTCCGAACAGGTTCCAATTTTGAATGAACAGATGAGATTCAAATGAACAGGTGCAAACTGTTTCAAACAGTTTCTGCCGTTGCACATGGAATAGTTTTTCCTTCCAAACAATTTGAAAAACTAATAGCCGTTGGTGGACAAAGTTCTATACTGTTGGAATAAATTTTATTAAACTATTTGAATAGTTTAATCATAACAAAAACCTTCACTATTTGGAATAATTATATTAAACTATTTGAATAGTTTAATCATTTTTTAGGAAACCACTTTAGGAAACCAAAAAAAATAAATTTATATTTAAATAAAATTCCCACAATAATTTTTATTGAAAAAATTCAAATGAACTTTGTCTAAAAAATTAATGTTAAACTCGAAAACGACGTCAACTTCCCATTCACCCATAAATGGTTTTGACGTTCTGTTTTGACCGTGTGACTTGTCACGCGGCAAGGAACGCGTCACCTCTTCGAACCCACCCCAAAAGAAGTTTGGGGCCCACTTAATTTTGGCCTTAAAGTTGGCCCAAAATAAGCCATATAAAACACCATTTTTTCCAACACATTGTGATAATTTTAGAATGCCTTTATGTTTGATTTTACATGTTGTGAAAATTAAGAATTTTAAATTTTGCTCAACTAGGCTTCATTTTACATGTTGGCTATATTCTAGATTATTAGCTAGGTTCAGAACCAAGAAGAGCGAGTACTTGATTTTTTTATGGTGATAATTTGGGTCTTCTATTTTAATTTTTGAATTTCATACAATTTTGATGATAATCATTGTGATAATTTTAGAATGCCTTTATGTTTGATTTTATTGTTTTTCAAAAACAAGATGTTTTACTTTGTTTTGATTAGACTTGACAAATTCAAGTTATACAATGGAAGTGTTGTGTGGGTCTATTAGTGAATGTTTCAAGAAATGAAGAGCAATTGCACAACGGTCCATTGAACAAATGAGTTTTTTTTTTTCTTCACAATTTTGGATCTTTGTTTGGGAAACTAAAAGTTTATTTATTGAGTTTCTTTTTGGGGGGTGGAAGAGAAATAACTTTGTATATTCTGTTTTTGAGGGAGTTTCAAGAAATAACTTTGCCTATTACTTTTTTCACACCCTATAACTCTATCGGTGCTTATAATCAATTAAAATTTTCATTTTAAAATTTGGACACTATAGGCACAATTATACATTCATTTTAAAATAGATGTGAGCTTTTTTTTTTCTTTACAATTTTGGATCTTTGTTTGGGGAACTAGAAGTTTATTTATTGAGTTTCTTTTTTGGGGGTGGAAGAGAAATTTAGATTATGTTCATTCAATAAAATAACTTTGCCTATTACTTTTTTCACACCCTATAACTCTACCAGTACTTATAATCAATTAAAATTTTCATTTTAAAATTTAGACACTGTAGGCACAATTGTATATTCATTTTAAAATAGATGTGACAAACAAATGTGATTATAATAAATTAAAATTTTGATTTGATGGGTTAGAGTCAATTTTTCTTCTTCTTCTTCTTCTTCTTCTTCTTCCCTTTACCCTTGTGACTCTTAACTCAATATATTTTAGTTTCATTGGGTGAAAATTGTTTGTTATCTTTTACATGAGCTAAGCCTATTCTTTCCTTTCTTCATTTTTCTTTTTTTTTTCTTCTTCTCCTCCCATTTATTTCATTTTATTTTACTTTCAGAGTGAGGATTGTAAGTTGTGATAAAAAATAAAAAAATAATAATTATACTTTCAGCTTTGCCAGTTATTTTGTAGGACTATTAATAATGCTGAGATTGGCTCAATGAGGTCTGGAAAGATTTTGTAAAAAGAAAATAGTGAAGAAGTCTAGAGTAACAAGAGCCAGTTTTAAGCCAATTGGCCGTTTCTTTTTTTCTTCAAATATTTGGTTTTGGAACTAAATTAATTTAGTAGTCCATCTTTGTTATTAGTTAGTCATCCTGGAGTAATGAGTGATGGCATAAACTTACTTATGCTTGAAGTAGTTTAAACCTGCTTTATGGTACCTCATAAGTGAAGAAGAAGGTGGTTTCACTTTCAACCCTTAGGGGTTGTTTGGGGTGTCCTAAATAAGTACACTTTTTGTCTTTTTGGACTAAAAAGTTGAGGGAAAAAATATGGATGTTTGGGTTAACTTTTTGATTATAAAAATTGATTTGTAGGAGAAAATTAAGATTGGGAGTTGTGCAGTCGTAATTGTTGATTTTTGGTGAATAGTATTAACTTTTTAACTTTTTGAGTAACTTTTTAACTTTTTGACTTTTTTCATACTACCCAAACTTGGCCTTAATGTTGGTGAAGTACCCTCTTAAATGTTGTAGGCAAATTCTTGGTGATTGATGGCTTCTCCTTTTTTTTGTTTCAGCTATTCACTTTGTATTTATTTATTTTATTTTATTTTATTTTTTGTGTTAAAAAAATAAAGTTCTCTGAAAATGATCTACTTTGATATTTGAGGTTCAACAGATGGATGGTAGCTTCCTTTTAATTAGTTTCAATTCATGTCTTACTCTTTCTCATGCGTGTTGTTGTATGTGTGTTCTTTTTATAGTTGTGTTGTTGTATGCATTGTTCTTTTGTCCACATTTTTTTGGTGCTTATTTAACATAATTGTTGTACCAAAGTTTTGAGCACAAAAACACATCATACTACAAACAATTTTTCGATGTTAGTTTTAGTAATATGTTGAATTATGTGAAAGTAATTAGAATTATATTTTTGTGATGGATAGTTCAAACTTTGTATGTGTTTTGAGATTATTTTTAGGTACGGGTCATTGGTTAACCTCCCTTCTCTCTCTAATAGCAAGAGAACATGTTCGCATTTTTTATTCCTTATATTTTTCACTTTTTCCTTACTTAATAACCAGCATGCTATCAATCACTTTTCTCTATCCTTAGTGTTTTTTTTATTAAAAAATTGCTGAAATTTTGGAAAATTTTGGTTGATTTTCATATGGGTTACAGTATTGTTAATTATACCCATCATGGCATGGATGAGTTTTGTTAATTGGTGCTACCATTTACCCACAAACAGGGCATGTATTTTCCTTGGTGTGATGTCTTCCTTTATATCTTTAGTCATGTTATGTTTCACTAGGATTGTGTTATGCATGGATTTTTGAATGGTGAAGTCTGGACTTCTCTTTCATGTCTTTTATTCTTTTTTCCTGGCTGATATTTATTTTCATTTTTCCTTTCCTTTCCTTTCCTTGGTGTATGTTTTCATTTGACTGTTGTTTTGCGCCTTAAGCAAAAGAACCCGAAGTTCCTTTACTTCCATGCATTTGTTATTCCTTGGTGTATGTTTTGGGCAATGATTAGACATTCTTCTGATTATTTCCATGCATTTGTTATTCTTGATTTAATTGGGTCACCTTGAATATTTTAGTTGAGAATGTTATGGGGTTTGAGTGGGTTCTTTGATGATTTTTTAAACTTCCTTTACATCTTCATTCAGGGGAGAAGTTTTCAAAGATTGTAGGGAGTCCATACTATATGGCCCCGAAGGTTTTGAAGCGGAATTATGTTATGTGGGGTTCCTCCATTTTGAGTAGGTATTGTTTTTCTTCATGTAAAGGTTGCTGATATAAATATGGTTATGGACCTATGGTGTCAATAGTTTTATGATTTGTATTGTTGAGTTGTTTTGCTCTCATTGTATGTTGTAGAAATGAATTGTATTGTTGCTTTGGCAATTCTGCGGGGGGTGATTGAGACGTATTCACAATTTTCAATTGAAGGTTGGAAGCAAAATGAATATGACTGGGTGATTTGGATTTTTGCGTAAGTCTAAATGGGGGTTTTTGGGCTGTATTGACTTGTAGATGATGGGGGAATTAAGTTAGTTAACGTTTGCTGTATTGATTTGCCAAGTGAAGAGTTTGCTTTTTGAATCTAATTTTATTTTGGAAAATGATTTGTCTCCCTAAAAAAGTCCCCCCTAATCCCCCTAATGCCCAAAACGACGTAGTTTTGGGCTTTTTTTTTTTCTTTTTTTCTTTTTTTTCTTTTTTTGCCTTGGTTTGAAATTTAGGGGGCCAAAAATTAGGAGGCCAAAAATTAGAGAATGTAGCACAGCCCTTTTATTTTTATTTTTTTTGGTAGTGGGTTGGCTGCTTCCCATGAACAAACCAAATGGATCCAAAAGGGTTGGTTTCATATTTTGTTTATGCGAGAATTTGAATAGTTTGACCTATTTGATTTTTCATTTTTTTTTTTTTTTTTTTTTTTGCAACTGCTGGTTGTAGCATTTCAAT
This sequence comes from Camellia lanceoleosa, assembly GCA_025200525.1. Classification (NCBI taxonomy): domain Eukaryota; kingdom Viridiplantae; phylum Streptophyta; class Magnoliopsida; order Ericales; family Theaceae; genus Camellia; species Camellia lanceoleosa. The sequence continues at coordinate 78,510,123 of CM045759.1, read as the reverse complement.
GCACCATGTTAACCCATTAAAGGTATCCTAATTCTTTCATAGGATGCTTGGCTTCTATTGGGAATTAAGTTGTTTACTTTATGAAATTTTTTTAAATTTGTCATTTCTAAGTTACTGAAAATGATAAATGATAAAAGCATATATACTCATTTCTTATTGCAAAACATTTGTTTTGTCATATAGTTGCTTGGTCTAATTATTAATTCCCTATTATTTGTCATACGTCATTTTAGCTACCATTTAAGCAGGTTTGTTTATGTAGTTTTGATTGAATTTTTTTTCCTTGAATTGGGCATAAATGTTTGTGTTTCTTTATGGTTTTGATTTCAATTATATGAATATGAAATAGGTTAAAAAAAATTGTTTGATTTATGAAATAGGTTACTATGGGATGAGATAAATCTTTTTCAATGAAATGTGTTTCTATGAATGGGTGACTTCTATTTGTTTTTCTGCTCTAAGATGAGATAAATCTTTTTCTATGAATGGATTTTTCATGTCCAAAAATTGTCACTCAGTATGGAAGGTTGAAACAGTCATTGCGCTTAATTTCTATTTATTACCTTCAACTTGGTTTGTTTCTTTATATGTTCATAGAAATGATTTTTCATGCTTTTTGGCACATTTATGTGGTTACTAATTGATAGTTGAAAAGAGCACGCATTTGAAAAAAGCCTATTAATCTAAGATTGGATTGGTAACAGTTCATCAACAAAAATAATTTTGCTTAGGTATGTAAGGTTGTGTTTGAATCATAATTACTTTATATTTCCCTCATCTTTTCTCTTTCTTTTTCAAATTCCTATCTAAATTTAAATTGATATTCTCGGACATTTGATTCTTAGGCATTGTTGATTGTTAACTACCCAAGAGAATCGATTGCTTGAACCCATTTTGTTTATTTCATGTGCTCTAGGATAAACCCTAATCATGTGTTTGAACCCTAATTTACATAAAATTTACATAAGACATCTGATTAAATAGAGAAATTATGAAAATTTATATAAAACATCTTACCATAAAATTTGTCTTCCAATACATTTGGTCACAATATGGTAAGATATTGAGACAAAATTGTCATTCCAGTGCTATTTTGGTTTATCTGATTAAATAGAGACATTCACTTCTATATTAAAAAATAATTTTTTTGAAAAATAGGTGTTTTTTTATAGATATTTTTTAAATACACAGCTTTTTCCCTCTAGAAGTTCCTTCTAATAAAATTTTATATTTTCTCCAAGTGACAAGTGCTTGAGACAATTTCAGTCTCATATTCAAATTCGAAAAGTCATGAATCTCTTCTTCTATTAGATTTCACTTTAATTTTTATTTTTTATTTTTTTTTAAGATTGTTGAGCACTGGCTGGTGTGTATTGTTTGTTATTTAATTTTGAATTCTATTTTTCGGGATTGCATAGCACTGGATGGTGTGCTTCATTTGGTGTTTTGTAATTTTTTGGTATTGCAAAACACTGAATGGTGTGCATTGCTTGTTGTTTATTTTTAATTTTCATTTTTAAAAATTGCAGAGCACTGGCTGGTGTGTATTATTTGGTATTTATTTTTAATTTTAATTTTTTGAAATTGTAGAACACTATCTGGTGCAGTGTTTGTTGTTTAATTTTGAATTCTATTTTTTGAGATTGCATATCACTGACTGGTGTGCTTCATTTGGTGTTTAGTACATTTTTTATTTATTTATTGTAAAGTATTGATAGATATACAATAGCTTTGACTGGTATTATTTAGTAACGAATGAATAATGAAAACAAAATATTTATGATTAAACAACAAATATATATACCCATGCCTAGGGGTTGTTATCTTTAATTCAATTCTATAGAGTGTGTGGTACCAACAAAATTGTTGTAAGTGTTTTAAAAACAATATTTCTTTATATTTCTCAATGTCTTAAGTTTTTGGTATGTTTTTCGATAAATTACATTTCTATTCAACTACATTTTGATATCAATATTATTTACATCGTGCCATTAGGCCTGAGCATACCTTTTATTCTGTACTTTACATACCTCTTATTCTTCACTTTTTCCACTTCTCTCAAAAATCATTTAACACCAAGGTAAAAATCTTATCTCTCTATTTATGTACATGCTCCTCTATTTATGCACAGTTGGTATGTTTTATTTATTTGTTATTTTTTTCTATTGTGGAGCACTGATTGTTGTGGTTAATTTGTTATTTGTCAAATTTTTTTTATTGTAGAATATTGGTTGGTGTACTTAATTTGTTGTTTTGCATTCTTTTTGTATTACAGAATATTGGCTGGTATGCTTAATTTGTTATTTGACATTTTCTTTTTATTGTAGAATATTGGCTGGTGTGCTTAATTTGTTGTTTATTTATTGCAGAGCACTAGCTGTCGTATTTCGTCTGATTTTTATTTTATATTTGTGTTGTAGGACTTACATTTTGTTATTTGTTTAAAATTTTATACTTCTGTTGTGCTTGAATTTTATGTAGCATTTATGTGTTTACTTTTCACTATTTCATTTACCTATAATTTTACATTCAATTACATTTTCATTCAAACAATATTTTAACTGTGCCTTCAGGCACATGTATAAACTAGTATATATATATATCAAAACAAAAGGTAATACAATCATTTAAAAAATAAGAAAATAAAAAACGAGACCTCCGGGTACAAAACTTAAAAAACTGTAGACCTATTAGTCTATTAAACATATATTAGGATTACAAGGGAAATAAATCCCCTACATAGGCTGAGCAAAGAATCCGTGAAATCCGTAATCCGATCCAGTCCAATCCAGTAGGTTTGGATTAGTTTTTTGAATTCGTGATTTGGTTCTGGATTGAAAAATTAAAAATCTGTAATTCACGGATTGATTCTAGATTGAATCCTATGATTCCGGATTGGAACCAATCCGGACCATATACAAATAGTCTATATTTTTATTATACACCCTCCTGCATAGTATCTTCTCTTAATTTATATAAAACTTAAATCCAAATATAAACTCGCATAATTTCTTCTTTTATTACTTTTGTTTGCTAGTTTTTAATGTTAATTTGTAATGGTCTAATGCTGGAACCAGTTTTCTTATGATTGTTTAAATTCTAGAACAGTATACGCTATTATGAAAAGACATGTTGTTATTATGAAACTAATATGATGCTATATTTATATTTTTATGAAATTAAAGTGTTACATATATTTTTTTGTTATTTAATTATGTAAATCCGTGGTTCTAAATCGATCCAATCCATGTTTAAATGGATTAGTTTGGATTGCTGATTGGATTGGTTCTAATTTTTCAAGAACCGTAGATAACGGATTGATCCTGATTTTATCCCAATCTGGTTCAATCCGAACCATGCTCACCCCTACATAGGACTACATAGTAATTTTCCCTTTTATTTTTTATATTTTTTGAAAACTTGTTTGGCGAATTATTTTTTAACAAAAAATGTAGGAAATTACAAAAAACAAAAAATGGAGAGAGCAACAGGGAGGAGAAAGTGGAAATGGTGTAAAGAAAGAATATTTTTTAAGTTTGAAAAATGTTGATCTATAATTTAACTTTCACAATTCACTCACAATAACATGATAAGGGAGCCAAAACTTATATGATTAAATTTGTAATAAATCAAAAATTCACACATAATTGTGAGTACAAAATTGTGAGACTTTAAAGTTGAGTTTCAAATTCCCCAACCCAACAACACCAACCCCCTCCTTCCCTTCCCTTCCCTTTAGTCCTTCCTTTTTCTAATAAATCGGAACCTGAGACCATAGTCTCTCTCTGGCAATTTTCCTATTCCCGTACCTGGAGCATCACAAGCAGAGAGACTCCAACAGCCAAAAAGATTGAAGGTAAAAAGAAAGATGACAACCAAACCTCCTCCTAGACTCTAGTTCCAAAAAAAAACCAAACCTCCTCTAGCCCAAGAGCACAAAACTAAAAACAAACCTCTATCCAAATCCAATATCCAGACACAGCCTTAGACAATATTGAAAGGTCGGTGATCAAACGGTAGAAATTGAGGGGTGCCCAACATCCACTGCATCAATTTTACATTGAAGTTTAATTTAGAGAAGCAGCTATGAGATTAAACCTCAAACTTACCTGGGGAAGGTTGCAAGGACAACTCCCATTTTTTGCAGTGGAAAAAGCACCAGATGGCTTTATTATCATTTAAGCAAATAATTTGAGTTTCCAATGTCAAGCACAAACCCACCACAAAATGACAGATAGCAACAGCAATAAATATAGGGACACCACCAGTGAAAACAACTTTTGAAATAAAAGGAAGTCCAGTAACTACATTTAACTCCAGATAGGTAAAACAATGTGGCAACCCAACATATACCCTTACAGATAACATGTCTCTCAGTCCAGTACAAACTAAAAAAGAGCAAAACATTACCACAACTAATCTTCAGAAGCTTGTGTCTTCCACTTAAAACCAAGCATGCCTAGACCTGACAAGAAGCAGGATTACCTAGAACGGCGAGCATAGCTCCTTTCCGGGCTACCATAAGGAGAATATGGAAGTGACCTCGATCGCTCCCTTCTCGACCTTCCACCATAAGGAGATGATCGCCTAGGAGGAGAGTAATCACGACCACCTCGATATGGCGAGCGCCTTGGAGACCTGCGATACCCATAGTCATCACGGCCTCCACGATATCTACCACGGTCACCACGATAGCCTTTCACGAATGTGAAAGTAGCATTAAAATTTTATAGTTAGCCTTTCAACAAAGAAAAATAATGTCCAATTAAATAAGGGTGTCCATGCAACATAAAACTCACAACTCCAATCAAATAAAAAGCTTACCATGGTCTCTAGTGTTTTTCAGCCCAAGATAGTGACCAGGTGTGGGAGTTCGGGGCCGTTTCCTCCGTGACTGAAACAAAGACAAATGATCTCAAAATTCCAGGTATTTGAGGTACGACTCAGCTTAAACAAATCATGTCCACATCAATTGGAAGTGTATTTAACAGAATACAGACCATGAGACATCATTAAAACCGTTTTACAAGAGAGTTTTTGTAAGAAAGCTTCAAATAATCAGCCTTGTTAACATGGAAAACTGAAGTGACCATGAGAAGAAAAGCACCAAATATTTAGGCATATATGACTTGTATCTATCAAATGAATGCCAGATATGAGGTACCATAAAAGCCTGATTACAATGTTGTTGGTAATGTCCGTTGATTAGTTGAGAGTTGAAAGTAATTGCTGAAGTTGTATAGTTGTTGATCAATATAGTTGCTATGTTAAATTGATCAGAAGCATGTGAAAGGCTGTTTTAGCTGGCCATTGATCAAGCTGTTTCACTAAAGTGTTGACATGGATAAACTCATCATCTGATTGCTGCCAACATAGCTGATACAATGTCTTCTGAATATAGCCAGAAACCTCCAAGTCAAGATAACCAATCAAAATAGGTCATCTATACCAACGAAGGAAAATAACTTACTCTCTCCACAGTAATGCATCGGCCATCTAGAACTGACTGATGTAGACGTTTGATGCAACGGTTGGCATCATCAACAGTATCCATTGTAATAAAAGCAAAACCACGAGAGGCGCGTGTACGGGGCTCCACAACCAGAAAACATGAAGCAACCTAGAAGAAGAAGAAGAAGAAGAAGAAGAAAATAATCAACAATAAACATAAACATAGTTATGCCTTTTTTAACACAATAACTAGATCCACAAGTAGTTAGAGAAAATTCCTAACAATCACCATTACAAAAGACAAGAAAATCAATCTTCTGGCATAAAAAAAACACAATCTATAACTCTTTGCAATCATGTAATAAATTTCAAATCCAAAAGAAAAGGTATACAGTAGATTCAGAATTCCAGCAAAGCCACTTTTCACATACTATCCAAATAAACCAACCTTTCCCTCTTTGGAGAAATGATCTTCAAGCTCTCTTTCTGTCACCCTAGTGGATAAACCAGTCACATAAAGTGTATTCCCAGGATTTCCAACTTCATTCCTGCCAAGTCATTCATAAGTTTAGACAAGTGTTTCAAACCACCAGACACAAAATAGTCATACCAAGAAAAGAAAGCCAGAGTTATCACATACCTCCCACGACCCCTAGACCTTGATCTAGACCTGGACCTGCCCCTTGGTCTTGACCATGATCTGGACCTGGACCTAGACCTGGATCTAGATCGAGACTGTGCTGCATAGGGGGAAGGAGACCTTGAATACCTATTATATCCAATGCAAGTTACATCAGATGGTAAGTAGAACCAAATATTACGAGTTCAACAGTTTAATGAAATGAACTGCCACCCTGTTAAACTAAGAACAAGGAGTGGAATCTGTTCCTGGGTTTTCATACAACTCTAAACAAAACTATTTTACCTATAACAATATGAATGCTCATGTCCAGCAAATTATAAAGATAACTCTAACTACAAAAAATCTAATAAAAAACGTTAAATCTATTCAATGCTATTCTAAACAATATAATAAAAAACAATAATTAAATAAATAAAACACTCAACTTGACCATGAATACGAATATGATTATAAACCCAAATGGCTGGTCTGTGTGAAATTCCATATGCATCATTTTTTCCATGCTCTGCAACATACAACTATCAGAATACAACAGAGAACAACTGAGCAAGCATAACACACCCCTAGTCATTCTCAATTGAATTGAGTTCCTTTTTGCTGGTAGAATGTACCATGACTGGATCTTGGACCCAGCTCCTAGAGATTCTGATCAATATCAAACATAGTATTTGGACCATGTTTTTCATAGTGATGGCCGAATATGTTTCTGCACTATCCATAAATAATATAACAAGAGTTCATGTCACCCATTCCATGGCTGATAATTCAAAATAAGTGACCTCTGATCACAGAATTTCTCCTTTTTGCAACACTAGTTTCAATTCTACAACACATCAAATTGATATAGGCTATAGCAGCTATTTATTGCAATGACCCTCATAGGCATTTGATATAGCCAATACACTCGCCCAAGATCCATCTTGCATACTTGATCATGTTAACCTTCGAAATAATCCATTATCAACTGTCTAACAATATTTTGCAGTCTACCGGTGAATTACCTATGAACTCGTGCTGAGACCACTAATCATATCGAATAACCCATGAACCCTCATAAGTTTCAACCAAATCATTTTGCATTCATGCTTTTGAACTGATGCATTTGTCTATTACTAGTCTGGTTCATCAAATCCTATGCTAATTCAATCACCAAAGCAAATGCCATAACTAACATTTTTACTGTTTTGACAATGAAATTGGACTGCACCTAGAGAGGTGGCTAACTATAAAAAATAAAAATAAAAAAACCCTGCACTTACAAAGCTGAAACACTTGCACCTTTAACTGCCACCTTCTAGTCTTAACACCAACTAATCATCAGGAACGAAGGTTTCCTTTGCTTCATATATCTCTAGACCCAAACAATATCGTTGTTCACTAAATGACACATGCAGTCATGCAAAATTTGATGGTTCCATATTATTTAACTATTTTTTCCAAGCAAGGATGAAAAAAGAGTAAAAAAAGCCTGTCACTATCCTCAGTTTGTGAACCCTCAAATAACCGAGTTCCAAAAAATGAGTTCCCAGCATATGTCTACACAACCTATCAATCTTTCTTCAAATGAAAGAACAAATCTCAAAACCCAACACAAGCAAACAAACACATAAACTTTCTTCAAAGAGAATAGCAACAAAATTAAGGCTTTAAGCACGCCAAGTAGAAACCAAAACTTTTTTTTCCCATTCCTATACTACAATAAATAAGAAGCAACAAATTTAAACATCTGATCTCCAAGTTGTAATCCAGCACAGGGATCAACAACATTCCAAGAAAGAAAAAAAAAACACACACACACACACTTCTGCCACTTCTCTTAGAATAGGGGCCCTTTTTTTAGGGGAGTCCCTTATATCTGATAGTCAGCAGGTACATATTGGAGAAATGTTCAAATGTCCCACCACCCAAAACATAGATAAATCAAGAGTCTTGCTTGAGACCCATAAAGTCGCCCACAATTATGTGGCACGGATTCTGACAAAGGTATTTAATTTTACAGGAATCAACAGCATCCATGTAGCAATCCACATCATTGTGGTAAATTTAGGGTTGAGATTTTAGGGATTTCAAGCTCTTTCTCAATTCTAAATTGTTCATTAGAAAAAATAAAACAACCCAAATATACCCAAAATAGATCATTTTCATTGCATTCCTCTTAAAATATAGTTAGCGGAACCTAGAAGTCCTTCAAATGTCGTGAATGTTATACCTCCAGCCTTAAACCGTTGTTCTTTGTATGAGAAATAAAGAGAAATATATATATATATATATATTTAATCTTCAATCTTCAATTAAAGAGAAATATATTTAATAAAGAGAAATATATATTTAAAAAAATTCAATCTTCAATTAAAGAGAGGCAAGATCATGTCCATGAATCAAAAGCCCCAACAAATCATATACGAAAAATGATATACATGGGTAAGAGTACGAGTGTATTACCGTTTTCGAGGAGAATCAGCCTGCGAAGAAAGAAATTCATGAGAAAACGATGCTTCTAAAAAGCGATCAAACTTTAATAAACAAATAACATAGAAATCGATATATATATTTATATTTATATGTATAGAGAGATCGAGAGGTTACCATATTCGAGGGACGAAGAACCCTAATCGCAAGAGGGGTTGCTGAATGGGGAAGGGGGAGAGAGGCCTTTCGAGGTCAAGCGATCTTCTGAGGCGGGGGGAGCATTAATTCGGTACGCTTGGGCGTTGGTTTGCTTGTTGTGGAACTCTGTTCCCGATGTAGCAATTGATTAGGTTTCTTTTAATTTCAAACATAAATTTGAGGCGATCATATGAGGCTGATCATAAATTTTTATATTTTTTTATATTTCCTAACCATTCCATATAAAATTATAAGCTTCACTCCTTTCATCAATCATAATAAGAAAAAATTATAGATTCTAAGTAAACTATTAAATAAATTATCAAACTTCTCATATGGGTGTGAAACCCACACACATGTGATTTGTGTGGGTCTCACACTTACGTGAAAGGTTTGATAATTTTTTCGAAGTCCTAGCATAACTCATCATAATATATGTAATTCATCACGTGGCGTTGTCCCCTAAACCAATCAATAACTTCTCATTTAAAGATGCCTCCGTGTATATCATTTATAAGAAAAAAATTAATTCAATAATTGTAACATTTTTTTTTTTTGCCATACTTATCTTTTAAAAAAATGGACGATGAATAAATTATTTAAGATAGACCATTAATTTTTAAAGATAAACATTATAAAATGAAATTTATTACAATTATATACAAAGTCCTTCTACAAAATGAACGGTTCAAATTATTAAAACAACACTCAAGATAGATCTTATTGGCTTTCAAATTTTTTCAAATTCAAATTTAAACTTAAGAGACGTCTAATAATGCAAAAGTACTAGATACTCCAAAAAAAAAAAATTAGTGAGAAAATATAATCAATAATCTATTATAGGTGAGGCTCACATTCTAATAATTTCAAATTTACACCAAATACACACTTTTGAAATAAAATTAAGAATAAATTTCCATAATGCATAGCATTTTTGGTTCAGAATCTAAGGTTGAACATATGTACTTGTTTACAGTTAACAATAAGGGTATACACAGATCAAATTGGTCCATTTTAAAGTAAACCAAGAGTTGATCACCGTTTCTTACAGTTTCAAAAAAATTAGAACTATAATCGAATTATCAACCTGTGAAATCGAACCAAAACCAAACCATAGAAACTAGTTTTGTTCAGTTGAGTTTACGATTCTATGAATTTTATATACTTATAATATGTATTTTATGTAGTAAACAAATTAACAATAATTAGTTTAGTTAAGTTTGTTGGAATTTATCAATTTCACAATGATGGTTAGTATTCAAATATTACAACCAAAAAAAAAAATATTTTATATTTTAATTTTTATATAAAAATATAAAAAATAATAAACAAATGTCACGGTCCGTTCTGAATCGGAACGGTAACCAAAGTTTTGGAATCGAGAACCAACCAATTTGAACAGTTCCACCATTTTTCAGAACTAGAACCATAATCATAACTGAAAAAAAATAAAACTAAACCAAGGATTGAATTGGTTTAATGGTTTCACCGATTTTTTAAATACCCCTAGTTAACAAGTCAAACTATTTGGGGACATCATAAAGATGTTAAATTTTAGTTTAAAAAATTATTAAAAAATCACTTGTTTGACGTTCTTTAAAAAAGTCAAAAAGTCATTATCATATTTAAATCACATCATCTTATTTAAATCATATCACCTCTCTACCATATCACTTCAAACTCAACTCAACTCATATTTCATAAAAAGTCAAAAAATATACTTATTTAAAACATCCGAAACAACCCTAATTAGCTTTAAAAAAAAAGTTTAACATGCATGTGATTGGTTATAAAAAAAAATATAATAATAATATTTAACTATTCAACAGTGTTTGAATATGTATTTTTTAATAAAATTGTTAATAAAAATGTAAGTAGATTGTACAGAATTCTCCACTCTTTTCTACCAAAAATAAATGAAAGTTGGTAACCCGAACCATTAATATTATCTATGTTTCCAATCAACTTTTTTTTCCCATGTCTTGGAATGGAAACCAAACAACGGAAAGGAGCTTGTTCATCAACTTTACCTTATCTTCTCTCTTTTCTCTTCCATTCCATGTTCAGACTTTTCTTTATCTTCTCTCTGTTTTCTGTTTCATGTTCACAAGTATGGGGAGAAATTTCTCATATTGCTCTTCTTTTTTCTTCTTGAAGATCTGCATATTTTCTTCCAGTTATATGAATTACTTATGCATGTTCTTCAAATATACAAGGTATTTATTTGACTCCTACAAGTTTGTAATTTCTAGATATTATTTTATCTACTAATGTACAATGTATTTACAGAGATGGGCTTCTTTTTTGCAGAAATTTTTGTATTTTCTGATGCTATGCGTGGCAGAGACCACCTTAAAGAGTATGACTTTGAATTGAAAAAACAAATCTCTCTCTAAAAATAGAGGTAAGCTTGCATTGTTCCGAAACCTCATGTACTGAGTTGTCTTTTTATTTTTTTTATTTTTATGTGATTGAAACTATAACAATTAGGCATATTGACGTAGGTGAATTCATAATGTTCCGAAAATTTTAATTTTTTTGATTTGTTTTTGTTTTTTTAAAATATTTTTTTTGTTATTTTCTAGAAACTTTGTAGATCAAAGTTTCAATATTCATTTGGATAGATATGAATTTGAAATGTTTGAATTTGACATTAATCATTTAAAGAGATTAAATAAATTTAGATTTGATAATTTACTTGTTAATTTTAAGATTCAGTTAAATAGTTTTATCATGATGATTTGAAATGATTATATAAAAATAATTATTTGAAATCATATTAATGATTATCTTCTAGCTTCAAAGTTCTTACTAAAATCCATTTCTTCTATCTCAACTTATATTCTTTCTATAATTCTTCTATTTACTTATAATAATTAGGATAAATTACATTGACACCCCTTGAGGTTTGATCTAATTACTATCCACCCATTGACATTTTGGAAATTATATTTTCCACCCCTGTAGTTAATAGTCTCATTTCATAAACCCCTTACTTATATAAAAGGTAACAACTCCTAATAGAAAAATAGAAGAAATTATATTATAAAAAAAGTAAGGAAAGAGAGAGAAAAAAAAAAAAAAGTAAAGCAAAGCAAAAAAAAAAGAGAGTGCATGAGTTCAATGTCTTCATTCTGTCTAAATAATTACAATAACAGGGAGTTAGTATAATTTTTCAAACGTCAAGAGGTGATATGTATTAAACCCAAATCTCAAGGGGTGTAAGTGTAATTCACCCTAATAATTAACTCGTCAATATTTTTAATTTGAAAACTGTTTATTTGAAATCCATATTCCTCCAAACAGAATATTTAAGTACACGGCGATCCACAATTAGAATAAGAGACCCCATCATATCACTTTATATCTTGTTATGCTGATTTTTAAACTCTCCCTTTGACTGTTTTTTATTTTGTTTGCATCTATTCTTTTTGGCTAGGACCATCTCCAATAGTTTATTAAATTTATCATCAAATTTAAATTACTTTCTTCTCTTCCAACAATTCATCAAATTCATCATCAAATCTAAGATTTTACTTTTCTTTCATCAAACTAAGGACTAATGTGCCTTTCATCAAATCACTATTAATTGTTGTTAGATTTTCACTACTAGATGCTTCTTGAATGACTACCCCAAGATAAAAATTTGTGAAAAAATTACATTGGCCGGTCAACCGATGGTTTGATGAATCTATAAAACCCTCCATTTAAGCACTTAATATCAAAGAGAGCTTTTATTCAAATTTAATAAAAAAATTAATGCACCTTAAGAAAGTGTATTCACATACCTTTAGGCTATATCAACAGCTATTGAATAATTTTTAGATTTTTTTACAAATATTTTATTTTTTAATACATTTAGATTAGGTAGTATGTCTAAAAAATAAAAATAAAATTTTTTATTAAAATGCAAAAATAAATTTAGTAAAGACAACAAACATGAAAATTAAAAAAATCAAAAATTATTTTCGAAACAATTAGAACAAAAGAGACCCCATCATATCACTTTATATCTTGTTATGTTGATTTTCAAACTCTGCCTTTGACTGCTTTTTATTTTGTTTGCATCTATTCTTTTTGCCTAAAGTGTATTCACATATATTTTGGCTAGATCAACAGCTATTGAATTTTTTTTAGATTTTTTTATAAATATTTTATTTTTTAACACATTTAGATAGGTAGTATGTCCAAAAAATAAAAATAAAAAAATTTCACCAAAAATATGAAAATAAGTTTAGTAAAAGACGCAAACGCAAAAATTATAAAAATCAAAAATTATTTTTTAAAAATTCAAAATCAAACAAAATATTATGATTACGAGTAGGTAATCCCTTCGAGGTGTGTACCGTATCCGTTTATTATGCATTTTTATGACAAATATTATATATATTTTTCTACTAGAATTGCAATAATTTGTGATTTAAAAATTAAGTTATGAATTTTATGATAATAGTACGCACTTTCGTGGTAATCATATATATTTTTTATCTAAATAATTTTTAACCACAAAATCCGTAACATTACTTAAAAAATACACTTCTTCATCAAATTGTCACAACACTGAAAAAGTAGATGACATTTGTGACGAAATACGTTCAATAATTGACAATGAGATTTAACTATGCAGATGCAAACAAGAATGAGACATGACATAAATAAGCAGAGCACTCTTTTATGTTGAGAGTATGATAGTTTAGAGCCAAATTGATCTCAACCAGGAGACATTCACCAAATGTTACATGCGTAAATTATACAGAGAAAAGAAACAAACAAATTATACAAACACTTTTATGGCAAGGCAACAGCCACAAGGAGTTAGAACCGAAGAAATCTACAAACTACAGTTGATAACTAGTTCTCTCCGGTTAAGTGACACATAAAATACATTTATTGAATAAAACTATATCTAAAATTTCACACACAAACCAAGTTTGGAATTTTACATCCATAGTCGTGTACATCATCTGTGGTAGTCATGTTGTCAGAACATCGGGAATAGTGGGTGAATAAGATCCGATTACTTTACCTCCAATATCTGGGAAACTCTCGTATCCGGGCAAGGGACCCACCTTGCCGTCAACGTCTACGTGTATGGGATACTTGAGAAGATGGCCTTGCAATAATGTAAAATTCTCAGTTGTGTATCTCTTCCAGTTATCTTCAGCCACCCGATTCACCTTCTTCACACATTCCAAACTCTCTGGCTCCTCAAAGTATTTGTCCAATATCCCAAGGTGCTCGGACCACAGTGACATTCTGTATCCATAAATCTGCACTCGCATTTGTCAGGTCAAATACATTACCAACTGAACTCCTAAGAACTGAATTCAAATAGGAACATTCGAGTGATTACTTGATTCTTGTAATCACGTTCGTGGAAGGAAATTACTCCTTTTACTCTTAAAACATGTGATGTCAAAGCCTAAAATGTCAAAGGTTCACTGAAACAAAGAAGACATGCCAGACATAAACAAGTAATCAAACCTGGCCATGAGGGTGTCGCTTCTTGTCAGCCCAAGTGTGATGAGGTTGATAAGCGCCCATGGCTGTCTCAGTGTCTTTTGTACCAGCCAAAGATCTTTGGTTAATGTTGGCAGATCCTATTATTGTGTACTCGTCATCCACTATCATTCCTTTAGCATGCACATAAATCATAAACCGCTGAAATTTCTCTGAATCTGAGATCTGATAAAATATTTAAGTTAACACCGACTTCTCACAAATTTCTACCATGTTGAAATCCAAAGCCATTTTGGGTAAATAAACTCTTCTAATCATTGAAGCAGTGTCAAGTTTTTATTTTTCCATAGCCAATTACGTTTACAATTTTAACTTCTTATGTTTTTGTGTGAAGTGCAAACATGTAGTGTGTGTCGTCGCCCTTCTAGTGACTACAAAAGTGCAACAAATAATGTTGGTACTCTGATCACAACACCAATGTTAAGAACACAAAAAACACATGTAAAGTAAAAAAGAAAAAATATCCAATATATCATAAAACTTCATTGTGAATTGAAGAATGCGATTATGAAAGTTCAAGCTAAAGAATATGCTTTAGATTCTCGAGAAATAAGGGTTTCTATAAGAAGAAAAGTCTAATATTTTGCAACCAAGAATAACATGTGCAGCTAAAAATAACATTATTTGTGTATGTATATATATTAAGAATAACTTCATCCAACATGGGGTGTGAACCTTTTAGGTGAGTGGTAGTCCTCCACCTCCCTGAAGGTTAAACTAGTCCTTTTGGATTCAGATGGGGGCAACTGCACCCCCCAAAAATTTGGAAAAACCCTCATATTATACTAGTAATTAGTAAGAGAGTCCCAAAATTCTAGAGGTTCGCACATCCAAAATTGTAGGACTTGGAACATTGTTTAGTAAGTACCTTACTGCCATTAGCCTGAGTATCTTCTCTTGCCCTCTCCTCAGGCATTTCTTCTCGATTGCCAAGGCAATAGAAATTTAAGTAGTCTAGAGGATGAGAGTCAAAAAGTTCCATGGATTGAAGTTCCCGTGCAACAATTCCATACATCATTTGCATCGTCTGGTTCTGCAAGAAGCAAGTTCTGTGAAATAAAGAACATGAACTTTGCATCTTATTATAATTTCTGATAGAATTCGTCAGAAATTTCTTCATGTCTTAGAGCTGGAAATTACTAAAGTAAAAGAAATCAAAGGTATTGGAATGATAACCAATTCTATGGTCATCAAGAACTTCAGGTCAAACAAATTCCCAATCACATAACATTAACAAATTATGTCACAAAATTTTAAATAATTAGTCACAAAGACAAATACTGTTTGCAAGATGCAAACAAGTGTTAGGAAAGAACACATTCCTATCCTCTAATATATTTCCACCAGTACAAAAATGTTTCCATAATAGAAAGTTTCTGATTTATATAGTCTCCATGATACAGAAAGCCAGGTTACCTGCCAAAATAGAATTTCCTGCATAGGACCAGAATTTGGATCACCCTCAGGCCACATTGGTATGACAACATAAACTGCAAATCTCTCCTTAGCTCTAATTTTACTTGCAATTTTTAATGCCAACTCCATGGGGACTAGATTATCAGCGCCTGATCATACCACAAAAGCAATTATCTTCAGAAAAATTTCAAGCAAACAAATATAGAATTACAAGAATGGGTTACTGATTAACAGTTGGGTCAAACACAGAGCCAATGATACCAAATGCACAAGAAAAAGTTGTACAGAGAGAAGCTGATGACTGAACAAAGATGTAAATTGAATGAGCTTATGGTATAATGCTAGACAAATATGCACTCAAAAAAAAGTAATAGGACATGGTTGATCT
The DNA here is from genome assembly GCA_025200525.1 of Camellia lanceoleosa. Taxonomy (NCBI): domain Eukaryota; kingdom Viridiplantae; phylum Streptophyta; class Magnoliopsida; order Ericales; family Theaceae; genus Camellia; species Camellia lanceoleosa. Next base: position 78,494,098 of record CM045759.1, on the reverse strand, counting down.
CTTGATGTAGTGACAGATAGCTTGAATCAAATTGAAAATTTTAGAAGCTAGTTCTCACATATAAATTCTTCCACTCATATTTCATATTTATAAAGAATCGCTTCATATCCAGACAAATAATCTTTCACTTGAGTGGTGGACATTAACTGAGTATTGCTAATCTGAAAGTGTAAACAGAGAATTTGACTTAACCTGCATCTTTGTATGATGGCCACGCATATGATGATCCAATAAAATACTGATTTTCAATGTATATAAAGTGTTGAGCTGATCTGATTGCCTGAATGTATGCTGTTTGAATACTTTGATCTATCACCAGATTTTTCGAACAGATGAGGTTCTGCAGTAAAGCATATATCATAAAAAAATAGCAAACTTTAGTATGATGAAGTACTAATGGAGACAGAGTAATACATCAGCAAGAACTATTAATAATCATGACTTGGAAGCATTTCCAACTTTTGTAAGCATAAACTGTGCATTCCACATGTTTAGATATACGCAAAGACACAAAAATATCAATACATAAAACAATAAAACACAATGAAATGAAGAATAATGAACAGGAAGCATCTAAAATAGTTCTTTAATCAACCTGGGCTTCAGCAACATCAACAGTTTTGGGAAATCCCTTTACTGATCCAGAATCAATGGACCGGAAAATCTGCCAGAAGAAAAACCATTAGTGTTTTGACAATATAACAAATTTAAGGGGTAAAAATGTAACAGACAACCTGAACGTGCCAGTTTTCAGGATCATCTTCCTTGGAAACCAATAAAAAGGGATCATCTTCAGGAATAGATGTGTAAGTATCTTTTGTTTCATGATGGGCAGGGCTAAGAATCCATGAAATGCGATCTATCTTTATCAAAGAATCATCATGAGAATGAGATATCCTTTTGAAACGTAGTCCCAACTCAGTCCACTTTGTTGCTTTCTTCCAGCGCTGCTCGAAGTTTATAAGAACATCGTATGCAGCAGGTCCATCAATTCTGCAGTGTAAGTCATGCCAAGGCTGCCTTGGAGCCTTGGTTCCTGGCTAAAAACGACAATGAATATAAAAATAAAAGACAGGTCAACAGTTGTTTCAAATCATGTAAAATAAACATCTGAAGATCTTAAACAAATGAAGTAAAGAGATTTTTTTTTTTGTTCACTTATAATTTGACAGAGAACTTGCTTATTAATTATTGGCAGCATAGAGCACTCAATATTATTTTCATTCCTAACAGAAAATTGACAATTGCAAAAGATTGAAAGCTATTTTTGAAGATCTTGCTGGCCATAAAAAATTGTAAGCAGATTATACGTAACATGATTTAACTATATGACTAGAGGATTTGCAAAATCTGTAACATAATCAGATTCTTAAGTGAAGGAAATTTTCAAAATGAAAACTCAAAAAATAAATTAAACTGTTGACAAGATGAATTGTTGGAACTTTGATGTGCTCTCTCTCTCTCTCTCTCGTTTTCTTTTTTTTCCTTTTAGTCTGTTTTGGGTTTATGATACCAACTAAACCTAAAAAAATATCAGAACAAATAAACCACCATAGAGAAATATACACCTAGCCCCAGCCTACACTTCAGGAACCAAGAACACCGAGTACAGAAAATGTTGTGAGTGCCTAATTCGTACATATATAGACATGCAAACATACACAAGTATATCCAGTGCATATTCCACAATCTGAAAATTTAAAAAACAAATGAACAAACCACTCACAGGAAATGTAGGGTTATGATAATCATCGGGAAATATAGTATTAAGATCACGAAATAATCGATGTTCAGGTGTATCATAGCGACCATCACAGAGATCAAGACCTCCCAAAAATGCTGTAATCTTTCGATTATTACCAGATGCCTGTGTATCTACAAGTACACATTTCTGATGGTGTGTAAAGAGTGTTCCAACAACCTGGTTAGAAAACCATCATAAAAACAACTTCAGCAGTTTGTTTAGTCAAAAGAACGCTCATATATTAAATTAAAAAACTTGGAAAATTTATCAATGAATTGACAAACAATTATTAATGAATGAAAAAAAGGCATGCACACAATATTTCTTGTTGATCATTCTAAAAACAAGAAATAATTCCAAAACAGCTTCAGTGATACTATAGCTTGTATTCCACAGACAAACACAAACTTAATTTGCAGTGCAACATTATATGCAAGAGCGTATCAATGTCTCTAGTTTATGCTTGTCCCATGACAAGTCATCATTACCATTTGACAACAACGGCAAGTAAAGGGTTATACCACATGAAGTGACACTAAACTGAAAATATCGTATGTAGAGTACGGGTGGAAATTTCCAACACGACATGAACTAAATACAAAGTTACAGGTTAAAGTTGACAATTTTCTGACATGAATCTAATAATAGGAAAAATAAATAGGTCAAGTTAGTGTCAAACTCGCATAACATGAATTTGACGAGGCTAACCCATTTACTATAATTGTTATATAAAAACCAATTTTACTTTATGCAATAGCATTATGTTCCATCAATATATATGCTGAAATGCACATACTGTTCACCCATTCATTAATTTTAAAAGTTCTTTTTAATATGATTTTTTTTCCTAGTTCAAGCAAAACCTTTGATTGAACCCTTCATCGTCTGTTGAACAGGGCAAACATGTGTTAATTGTTTTTCCGAGTCATCGTTGGGTTGACACATTTGTTGAGGGCATTCTGACACAAATTTGCTATGACACGACCTGACTCGACACAAATCCCACCCCTAAAGCAGAGAAAGATAGAGAGAGAATAAATTTCCCACTAAAAGGATTGATATCAAACCTCCCTTGACAAGGAGGATGGACATATGATAACTTTACAACTTAATCATTACCTGACTTAAGTACGACTTAGACCGCAGCAGTGAATACATTTAGCAGGGAAGGAGACCAAATATATAGAAGATGAACAATGTTTTTATAATGAAGCAATATAATGGATAAAGGAATAAAGCATGCCTGTTGTTTGAGGAAGCTAAGCTTACTGCTAGCATAACGAGGTGACAACACACACATTACAGATGAGTGCTTGAAAAATTTCTTGGTCTCCTCATCATGCGTTTGCATTAATCCCCCCTGCATTATATGGTTACTTTCTCAACAACTTCAACCATAATACAGTAAGTAAATGGCAAACAAAGAGAATTGAGTTGTGTACATAAGGAAACAACTATGATACTTGCAATTACTCAAAATGAAATTTGAAGCTTTGAACTGATTAAAAGAATTCTCATTGTTTTACCAATGGTATTTCAAGATTAAATTAAAAAATTTCAGCTGTCTTATAAATTTTGTTATCACGGAAAATATATAAAAAGCAAAAAAGGGGAAGATTTTGAAACCTTCCAAATTGGTTTTACAGAGAAAATTCCAACATGGTGTCCAATTTTACATGTTCACCAGAATAAATAAAAATAATACCTATGATTACACATTAGGCATAATTATATTGAAACAAAATGGAGATATCAAAACCCTAGTTAACTATAATTCCTTGTTATTCTGAATCAAATGACTCATTCATGTATTTTTTAATGCAAACACAATGTGTAAAAATGTTTACCGAGCCAAGAGAATATGATTTACATAAAGTACAGTGACACAACTGTTCAAATGAGCATTGTTACTAACTTATACTTCATCCAACTACTTGTACCATCTGCATATCCTACTCCAAGCTCACTCAATAATAGAAAACATTCTCTTTTTCTTATTTCTTGTGTTTCAACTACAAATAGGCAATAATTATCAAGGCTTTCAAATTTCTTGGATAGATTACTATATATTGATCTACTAATGATTTCATCTGATCCATAACAATATCAATTAGCCAGATCCGGATCCTCCTCTCCATTACATTAATGGAATGGAGATGTCCATTTAGAAATAACCACATCAACATATCATTATTTCAAAAACAATTGAAAGGAAAATTTTTAAATTCAAATTGACATAGAAACATTGATTTTAGTTTTTAATGATGTCATCCAAACTTAAGCATTAGAATGGATATATCTCCATTCTTATTTTGAATATCCCAATTGTGAGAATTGGTATCATATGGCATGCAAAGTTTAAAGCTGTGCACTTTCATAACAAGCAGAAAATGCTTTCAAATTACTCTTGAATAGAACACCCAGAATACAACCCTTGTAAAATGTTTTTTTTATTTTTTATTTTTTTTATTTTTTAAGAATGTAAACTAAACAATTCTAGAAATTACATTTTTAAACAAATGTGAAAAATGGCGTTTGAAGAATCATAATGGAAACCATAACATGAAGATTACCACAAAAACTTACATGTTAAGCAAGCAAAATAGCACAATTAAGTGGACAGTCCAACCAGTACAAAAAATTGAATGGAAAAACAGAGTAAAGTATGAATTAAAGAAAGGATTCTGACCGTATTAATGAAGAATTTATCATGTGAAGTCTTATCATCCCAAATCAAAAACAAAACTCTCACCCCTTCTTGGGATTTATACTTGAGCAATTCACCCAAATTCAAATCCCCACCTCTCGGCAACGGCCTGGTAGGCTCTCTTATCAACTTCACCTTATGATAAATCGACCAACCAACAATGTATATCAAATGGTGAGCCTCTGATATAGCATGACATATATCTTCCCAACACTTTCCATGTTCAAAAACCATCCCATCATCCAATTCAATCTCAGGAAGTTTACAATTCTTGCTAACATGAGCATCTTGATACAATTTCACAGAACAACCTTTTCTCAATGGAAAGTAAGTGTGTCTCACACCCTTATGCTCCGGATCAGCCGCAATACCGTGCCGGTACAGCCGATTTCTATCACAGGGTGTGAATTTCATTTCTAGGTAGAGTTCCGTATTGGGTTTCGGCGAACCGGTCACCGGAAAACACCCGCTGATGAATTCGCCGGAGAGTACTCTCTGGGCCGGAATCAGAACTTTTCCGATCAGCTGAGCTCCGAACATGTCATTGTCCTTGAGTTGGAACTCCAAATTCAGCGTGGGGTGAGCTAAGGGGATGTTGAAGCGCTCGTTCCACTTAGGGTTTTGAGTGTTGGGGAATACACGAGTTCGAGCGAGTGTGGCTTGGGGGACACATACCTTCACGTAAGGGTCGCTGGTGATGATCTTCGAGTGGTGCTCGATTCTCTTATCGTCTGAACCCTTCCCTTCGCCGCCGCCGGGATTGGCGGTGCAGGAATCGCAGAGAGTGAGGGAGCGGCGGAAGTGCTCGGAAAATAAGTCCATGTTGGGTAGGTTGCGAGCTTTGACAATCTTCAAGTCCAAGTCGCCATGTAAGTATATTACTTGCTCTGAAACTCCCATTTCCGCCATTGAAACTAAGTTAATCGATCAATCAAAGTGATTCTGAACGGTTAACACTGTCTCCCTCTGGGTATATGTGTGTGTGTGTGTGTGTGTGTGTGTGTTGTGTGTGTTGTGTGTGTGTGTGTATACATAGAGAGAAGCAAAACAGGGAGGAGAAGAAAGGAACAGAAATTGGGGGGTTTTTTAATAGTAAATTTGGAACAGAACCGAAGATTTCTTGCCACAGAGAGCTTGCCTTGCGGCAGAGATGGAAGAAATTGATTGTTTAAACTTGTATCTAAAGTGTAAAGTGATATGTAGTATATATTTGATTGGTGGGCGGTGGAAGAGGAGGAGGGGAGGGAATCGAGGGTGGTGGACTGGCGGCTCGCGACGGAGGAGTGGAGGAGTTAGGTGGGGCGGGGGGTCAGTTAATAATGGATATTTGGATTGCAAGAATAGGTGCAGTGGTGTGGGCTGGAAAGAGACACGTGGCTGGTCCTGAGAGAGCAAGGATCCTCTCCTTTGGATCCTCTCCTTAGCTTTTTATTTGGTAGGCTATTGGACCTATTTTTATATTTAATTTTAATTATTCGAATTGTTCATATTTTAATATTTGTCAAAAATATTATACTTGTAAAAAATCAAGTCGATCGAATATCAAAAATTACATGTTAGAATAACTGTTTATTAAAAAAAATTTAATAAATAATTTTTAGTTCAATAATCTAAATATGTGATTTTTGATATCCGATTAATTTAATATTTTACAGATATAATATATTTAATAAATTTTAAAATATAAACCATTCGAATTATTAAAATTAGACAAAAATGCGCCTAATGGGCCACCAAGTAAGGAGCGAAGAAAAAAAATTCGAAGGAGAGGATCCTTGCTGCGGGTCTTGAGATGTCGGCGTGGGCCCGTCGTGAGATCCACAGACCTAATCTGGAATAGATGTCATTATGAATATGTTTTTTTTTGAACGACTACGACAAATATGTTTGGAGCTTGGTTAAAATAGGAATAAAAAGTAAAGAGGTATTTTGAAAAATGGTTACATTTTTTATTTTTTATTTTTAAAATTTTTTTTGTGAGAGTGAGAAATGAGTTAAAAGTTAAATAACTTTGAACTCATTTCTCAAAATAGGCTAAAATAAATTCAAATTGTTTATAAAATAAAATAAAATATTTAAATTATAATTATAATTATTTTTTTATAATCATCAAATTAATTATCATTTCGAATAAGAAAAATTATTCAAATTAAAATAATTAAAAAGTCAAAAAAAATCAAATTTACAAACCAGCTCATAAATGGGGCACTTTGGTTATATAAAATTTTGAAATTTTTAAAATAATAAGCCTGGTTTGACATGTTAAAAAATGCCTATTTGGGAAAAGAAAAATAAATAAATAAAAACAATTTATTAATTTATTTAAATCACCTCACTTCTCTATTTTTTTAACACATTTTTTCATACAAACCAATAAATCAAAGGAAAAAGTCACTTTTCAAAATAGGCCAAAGTAGTCTAAAAATTAAAAAATCATTAAAAATGTCAAAAGGCCAACAAATATTGAAAAGTTAAATTTATTTTCATTCACTTTACTTTTTACATATCTTTTGATAAAAAATAAAAAGTTATCAAAAATGTATTATTCCATCCATCCCAACATATTAATCCCTTATTTCATTTTTTATTATTCTAAAATATTAGAATTTTTTCAAAAATCAATGACTGAAATAAAATGAATTTCTTATTTTGTCATTCTTTTAAATTTATTAACAATACAAAAAGTATAATTATAACAATTGATACTCTTAAAAAAATGTACTACCAAATGGTAGTTGTAGAAAGTGAAATAATTGTACTATTTAAAAAATAAATTCTCCAAAAATGACTAATGTTTTAGGATGGAGGAAGTAGTTTTTTCCATCCCATATTTTAGCCAAACAATAAAAAAGTCACTAAAATAATCTATTCTCAAACGGCCCTTAGTCTCAAGTTCTCTTTTTTAGAGTTATAAAGATAATAATAATAAGAGCAATGGTAGAGGGCCACAAAAAGTGTGGTTCAAATGGCTCAAAACTGTCAAAACGGTCTAGTGTGGAAGAACATATTACTCCTACTTATATGTCTATTTATTTAGATCACTTATTTGTCCACTATATTGGTCTAGTGTCATCTATTTGTTCACCTAATCTAATTTGTCCATATCACTATTACTATCAGTCGCCACTGTCCACCTCTAATGACTTTTTTCAGTAGTCAAAATAATAATTTGTCATTCTTACCAAAAAATTTCATTAATCATGTCATTGCCACAAAAATATAAAACAATCATTCAAGCTAAATGCCATACACTCCTTAGAAAATAATTTCTCAACAATTTTTCCACATAAATATGGGAGATCTTATAAGTTATTGTTTGGTTTGATTTTTAAAATATGATTTTGATGAAAAAATTGTTTGGTTAACTAGTTTTTAAAAGGACAAATTACACTAATAGTCCCTATAGTTTTGAGCTCATGTCACTTTAGTCATTGACTTTTCAATTGTGACACATTTGATCATGAATTTTGAATCTTGTTTCAAATAAGGACAATTGAACATACCATTGCTTAGTTTCAAGGGCAAAATCGTCAATTTGATAAAATATAAACTAATTTGACAAAAATAAATGTCAAAAAAATATGAAAAATGATTTGTGGCACTAATTTGTTGAGCACTAATGGCACTAATTTCCTGTTTTGGTAACTTTGTTTTTTTTTTTTTTACCTGATATAGAAATTCGGGGCATTAGTGCCCCTGAATTTAGTGCCACAAATCACAACTGAAAAAATATTTTAAAATTTTTTAAAATTATTTCTACCCACCAAAGATAAAACTATGTAAAATTGATAAAAATTAATAAAAATTACATGATTAATTTTTAAAAATTAATTTTACATGATCATCATCAAAATACATAATAAAAATTAATTTGGTAAAAAAAATAATAAATGTCTAAAAGATTTATCAATTTTATAAAATTTCATCTTTAGTAGGTAAAAATAATTTTAAAAAATTCAAAAATAATTTTTTGACATTTATTTTTGTCAAAAATTAATTTTACATGATCATCATCAAAATACATAATAAAAATTAATTTGGTAAAAAAAATAATAAATGTCTAAAAGATTTATCAATTTTATAAAATTTCATCTTTAGTAGGTAAAAATAATTTTAAAAAATTCAAAAATAATTTTTTGGCATTTATTTTTGTCAAATTAATTTATATTTTATCAAATTGACGAATTTGCCCTTGAAAAATCCAATAGTATATTTAATTGTCCTTATTTGAAACAAGATTCAAAATTCAATGTCAAATGTGTCAGAATTGAAAAGTCATGGATTAAAGTAACACAAACACCGAACTATAAGAACCGTTGGTGTAATTCACCTTTTTAAAATACAATTCAAAACTCAATTTCCTCTATCCTCTCTCATTCTCTTATTATTATTATTATTATTAATAAATCAATCAATCACATTTTCTCTCTCTTCTCTCATTCTCTCACATTCAACACATCAATCAATTAAATTTTCTCTCACACCCATTTATTAAACTAAAAAATAAAATAAATCATCAAAAAACTATTTTTAAAACTCATAATCAAACAAATTTTTAACTTTCAAAATTATTTTTAACAACTTATTTTTCAAATTACAACTTAAAGCTCAAAACTCATTTCAAAAACTAAATCAAACGGAACTTAAAATTTTATTTACTCATATGCTTTTATATTTTAAGGTTTCCTCAAAAATCTAGTTATACCTAATGTGGGGTTTGACATTTTTTTTTTTTTTTTTGAATTTGACCAAAAAAAATGGAAATCGTTAAAATGTTTTTCATTATTATTATTATTATTATTTTATATTAGTGAGAAGGTTGCTTTTTAAAATTTGTTTGGTTATTTTTTTAGTGCTATTTTGGGAACATAGTAATGTCAAAAAACGTGGCTGTCAAAAACGTTAAAAAAGTCATTTGGCAAGTGCTAAAAACGCAGTCCTAAAATTACAAATTAGGGCCTATAAAAAATAAATAAAAAAATAACTCTCTTATGTTGGATAAGGGTATTTTGGTCATTTTAATTTGATTTGACACCATAAATAAATATTAAACTAAAAAGCAAAAAATTAACTTTTTACCAACTTCCTAAATCACTTTTAAAAAAGCCAAAAAACTAAAAAAAAATCAAAAATTAACTTTTTACCAACTTTCCAAAACAACCCTTAGCGAAATACAGTTTTTTACTTTTTGCTTTAGCCAAAATGCAACTTACTTAGCTAGAGCTAAATAGGGCCTAGGGCATCCTGTGCCTATAAGGCACAACACAATGCTGTGAGGGCCATGAGTCTTGTCTCAAATCTATACCATTGATCCAAATTATTCGTATTATAGAGTTCAATACGCAAATCATTTATAAAAAAAATCAAATTTATTAAATACTTATCAATTCAAAACAAAATCACATTTTGTTTTCAAAAAAAAAAAATTAGAATAATTTTGATCATTTATTTTAAAACAGTTAAGTCTTGATCATGGGATTTTACATGCCCGATTAATTTAATTTTTTGTGTGAATAATATGTTCAATAAATTTTATAATATGAATAATTTAAATTATCAAAACAAGTGTAAGATAAATTCTCGTCGAACCTCACAATCCATATTGTGCCTTTATAAACACAGCACACCCCTTGGTTAGTTTTATATCCGTGTGTCACATTTTGATATTATAATATGTGAGAGAATAGGACTAACAAGAAATTGTTTTTGAAATAATTAGGGATATATCTCTCTATTAAAGGTATATTCCACTAAAAGTTTCTTTGCTAGTTGAAATTTTTAATATTTCAAATTTTAGAAGCAGAAGGGAATTTTTTAACATAAATAATTAAAAATAACTTTAGACTCCTAAAAAATTTTAGAATACATTATTTCCTTCACAACTTTCTTTCACATTATCGTTTTTCTCGTCTCGTTTCTCTCTCTCTCCACTTATTATCGTCTCTTACTCTACTTTCTCCGCAACAAGACATGGTTGTTCACTGGCATGCCTCAACCACTATCCATCGTCATCTCCCCACTCCTATATGTATCTCGTCGATCCAAATCCGGAATATAATTCACCATTTACCATTTCAAATTGTCGTGCCTTCATCATTGTCATTTTTGCCTTATCTGTAACACTGTAAGCATTTAACAGTCCTTAACACCATATTAGAATTAATTAATGGCTATTTGGAAAAATTTTAAAATTTAAATTGTAATTATGTATGTGGTTCTTTATGTAACATAAGAAAGACAAATGTAATTTGGTGCAAATAAATAAAGGTAAAAATGTAGAACTCACCAAAAAAAAATATTATTTAATTAAATTAAATAGGACACGTTGCAAGTAACTCTTACTCTAAACTCTCATAATTCACCGTTACACTGTAACCATTGTTCACCATTTATAGCTTATATGTGTGTGTGTGTTCAGTACAGTATAAAAAAAAAAAAAAGAAGTTAGAAAAGAATGTAAGAAGAAGAAGAAGAAGAATGACGAAAGGGACACAGAGAACGAGGAATGAACCAAGCTAAAATGTACAAAATTCATGATTCTCAGCATCTAATTTGAGTTTCTAAAATGTACAAAGTTTTATTATGCAAGTCATGTGAATATTCTCAATATACAAAGTTTTATTATGCAAGTCATGTGAATATTCTCAATATACAAAGTTTTATTATGTTTATATGAAAATAAATTGGATAGTCTTTCATACCCCAAAAAAAAAAAGAAAAGGGGTAGCATATCTCCCTCTGTAATTAAAACTTTGATTGAGATTACTATCATAAGTTTGTTTGGGTGTGTTATATAAGTGCACTTTTTATCTTTTTATATTTTTTTTTGGGTCATATTACTTTTGTATTTTTTTATACATATTTGTTTGGCATATACTAAAAAAGTCAAAAAATCACTATCCTATTTAAGTCACATCATCTTATTTAAGTCACATTACCTCTCAATCATATCACTTCAAACCCAACCCATACCTAACTCATATTTCATAAAAAGTCAAAAAGTGCACTTATTTAGAACATCCCAAACCAATATTTTCATAAAAAGTCAAAAAATACACTTATTTGTAATTGTTTGGGATGTGTTATATAAGTGTACTTTTTGACTTTTTAATTAAAAAAGTAAAGAGAAAAATATGTATGCTTGACATTTTTTAATTTTTATGAAAAGATGTGTCATAAAATATTATAGTAAAATAAAAATGATCATTTTACCCTTTTGACTATTTGACTTTTAGGCCAAGTTTGACAAGTTAAAAAAAATCTAAAAAGTCAAAAAATTACTCAAAAAGTTTAAAAGTTATCAATATTCACCAAAAGTCAAAAAGTACGGCAGCACAACTCCCAATCCTAATTTTTTCCTACACACTAATTTATACAATTTTTTAATACACATTTTTTCATAAAAAGTCAAAAAGTTAACCCAAACAACCATATTTTTTTCCTCAACTTTTTAGTCTAAAAAGTCAAAAAGTACTTATTTAGGACATCCCAAACAACCCCTTAACTTTTTGAATTTTGGGGTATTTGAATTCAAAAAACAAAATAATAATTTTGCCCTAATGACTTCCCTCAAAATCATTAAATAGTATAAATTTTTTAAATTTATTCCAAACAATACCTTAGATTATTTCAAACAACCCCCCACAATGATTTTAATTAGACATAAAATTCGCTCAAGTCTAAGTTTGAAAAAGAGAGACACATCAATTTAAAGTTTTATATCTGTTGATCAGATTTTTGTGTATAAAGAGGATAGGTGCCATGTGCTACTTTTTTTTTTTCCTTCTCTTATAATTAAGAGAATAGAAGTAATATTTATGTGTTGAGTGATAAAAAAATAATATAAAAAGTTATAATATTTGTAATTAATTAAAGACATTATGTGACGTACTACATAGTACTCTCCTAGCATGTAAGAATTTTTCATGTTGATCGATCAACACACACCTAGATACGCATTCATTTTCTTGCATAAACTATTCGTTTTGTGTTTCTTTCGAAGATATTTTATCTGACAAATTATTAAAGAGACTTTGAAAAGGACACTCATCAACATTTTCTCAAGAATTTTGCTTGTATGTGTAACAAGGAGGAACCAGACAGAGTTCAGCTTCGAAGGCCCACCAGCCATTGATCTAATTCAGTCCGTAAGTCCACCATTTACTAATTATCATTAATGTGTATTAAAAAAATCAAAAATTCAAAATTTCATGTGCATGAATGACTTTAATTAAAAAGCATTTGTACAATCACTCAAACGTTGGTGATGGTTTGAGAAGTGTTAAATAAATATATTTTTTAATTTTTTATAAAAAGATATATAAAAGAAATTAGTGGGGTGATATAATTTAAAAAAATAAAAGATTAAAAAAATATTTTATATTTATAACTTCTTTTTAAAAATAGTTAAAAGTCACTTTTTAATTTTTAATTCATTTTAAGTCATATCATCTCTTATATTTTTATGTAATTTTTATTAAAAAAAATTAAAAAATTAATTTTTAATTATTTTCTCAAAATAATCCTATATTTTCCAAATAACCCTTTGAAATGACTTGACAATTGTACCAGAACCAACCATCTCAATTAGTGGATCTTTTGCAAGCAATTGCAAGGATGGCAAAAGGTTTGTCGGCAAGAGGAAAATAAATAAATAAATAAATAAAACGGTAAGGAAAGTTTAGGTGGGGTCAAGCATTTCTAGCTTCATTAGTGGGAATATCCCACATTTGGAAAGGTACCAGGGAGCTCCTGGTGCAGAGAGTTTGATGGAAGTTTGAAAAAAATAACAAAGTGAGAATTTGGAAAGATTGGTAGTGCGGTGATGGAGCTTTTGAGATGAGCTTGAGTACACCTATCAATCAAACTCTAAATTCTGAGTATATTTCTATGGAGTCTCTTCTTGATGCACATGGTGATTGGGATTTAAATCATTTGTACAATTCCTTTCCATTACCTATGGTTGCTGCTATTTTACAACTACAACCACCTAATTTTAATGCTGGAGAAGACACACCCAAATGGATTAAATCCTCTGATGGTGTGTTCTCCACAACTAGTGCACATGATTTAATTGTTGATCACCATAATCAAGATGGGGATTGGGGTTGGATTTGGAAACTTAAAGTTCCTCAGAAACTTAAAAGTTTCTTGTGGCTTGTTTTTCAGTAAAAAATTCTAACCAACAGAATGAGAAACCTGAGGGGGCTAACTTCTGATCCCAACTGCCCATTCTGTGCTAATGTGAAGGATATGGAACACTTGTTTTGGTTTTGTCCCCAAGCTAATCAGATATGGTGCCATGTTTATAGTGAGGAATGGTATCACAGCAGGCTTATGTTACCTTGGAAAGATTGGATCATCCACAATATGAAAGGGAAGACCAACACCTCATACTTATTCCTCATATCCCTCTGGATCATTTGGAAAAATAGAAATAAAATGGTTTTTGAACACAAAACTATTAATATTCATGAGAGTGTTAAATTCATATCAGATTATACCAAAGAAATCTTTCAAGCTTTTAGTTTGGATGTCACTCAACCATTTCAAGCTAAAAGTGCTTCTGTGTGGTCTTGTCCTAATGCAGGAACAATCAAACTCAACATGGATGGCAGCATTCGTAAGCATGGAGGAGGAGGAGGTGGGTTTGGTGGATTATTCCGAGATGCAACAGGAGCATGGATTAGTGGATACTATGGAAGGCTGGAGATATGCACCTGCCTTGAGGCGGAGCTTTGGGCAGTCTACAAAGGGCTAACCATTAGACTCCAACGAGGTTTCAATCAAGTGATAATAGAGACGGATGCGGAGCAAGTGGTGAAACTGTTGAGTGAGGGACCGGGTGAAAGATGCCCATTTCGAGGCATTGTAGAGGATGCACGCATTATCATGAGAGGTTGTGATTGCTCCATCCAGCACATTCGAAGGGAAGCTAACATTTGTGCAGATGCCATGGCCAAACTAGGGGAATACCAACTGGAAGAGCTTCTTGTTGTAAACGAACCACCTGCAGAGCTCCGCACCCTGCTTGTTGCGGACATAGTGCCATCTCTTTGAGGAGAGTTTTAGGCTCCGTTTGGTAGAGCTTTGTAATTATGATTTGAGAATATGAGTTATATTTTGAGTTTGTGTGTTTTAGAATTATGATTTGAGTGTAGAAAATTTGTTTGGTTATGGTTTTTGAATAAAGTGTTGAATTGAGTGTAGAATTGAGTTTTGAAAGTTTGATTTGACATGTGAAATAAGAAAATTTGTTTGGTTATGAGTTTTGAAAAGAGTTTTCAAAACTTAATTCAAATTGTTATAACTCATAACAAAACACATTACTTTCACATTATTGAAAATTTTGATCAACACTCATAACCAAACTCTTTTTAAAATTCAATTAAAAAAATTTATTATTAACAAAAAATAACATTAATTAATTTTTTAATTGAAAATACTACAAAGGAAATAATTTTTTTTCAAAATAAATATTCAAAAAATTTAAATCATAAATATTTAAATAATTTAAATAATCTAAAAAATTTAATAAGTAAAAAATTAATTTAAATATTCAAAAAATTAAAATAATTTAAAATTTTAATATTTTAAATTTAAAAACAACTGTACACTCAAATCCTAACCAAACACATAAAACAAAACTCAATTAAAAAATTATTTTTAAAACTCATAACCAAACACATAACTCGAAATTCCATACTACTTTCACAACTCTACACTCAAATCGTAACCAAATACATAACAAAAAATTAAAATATTTAAAAATATTTTCATAAAATAGAGTTTGAATTTATTTTTATAAAATATTTTAAAATTTAAAAAATTAAAATTGTAATATTTAAAAATTAAAATATTTAAAAATATTCAAAAAATTAAAAAAATTAAAAAATTAAAAAAATCATAAATCTTAAAAAAATTAAAATATTTAAAAATATTTTTATAAAATAGAGTTTGAATTTATTTTTATAAAATATTTTAAAATTTAAAAAATTAAAATTGTAATATTTAAAAATTAAAATATTTAAAAATATTCAAAAAATTAAAAAAATCGTAAATCTTAACAAAATTAAAATATTTAAAAATATTTTTATAAAATAGAGTTTGAATTTATTTTTATAAAATATTTTAAAATTAAAAAAATTAAAATTGTAATATTTAAAAATATTCAAAAAATTAAAAAAATTTAAAAATTAAAAAAATCGTAAATCTTAACAAAATAAAAATATTTTTAGAATATTGATTTGAATGGAGTTTTGAAAAGAGTTTTGAATTATGTGTTTGGTTATGAATTTTGAAAAGTAATGATTATGTTTTGAAATGAGTTTTGAGAAATGAGTGTAGAATTGTGATTTGAAAACCCTAAACAAACACAACACTCAAAAATGAGTGTTGAACTAGATTTTGAAAGCTCTGCCAAACGGAGGCTTAGGTTGTTGTTTTTGTGTTGTCTTTATTTTCCGATGTACCCAAAAAAAAAAAAAATATGATGTGACAATCGTCTTATCCACTGTTACAATGTTACTGTGCCTTGTTTTGTTTTGTTTGTTTGTTTGTTTTGTTTTTTTAAAGTGTGTGCCAACTCACTAGTGGTGCTTTAGAGCACCACTTTTAATAGTATGTATCATTGCCATTTTTTTTTATGAAAAATGGTTGAGACCACTAATAATGATGTGCTAGTGAGCCTCACCCATATCCACAGTGTTGCTGTGTCTTTTTTTTTTTTTTTAAAGTGTGCCAACTCACTAGTGATGCTTTAGAGCACCGCTTTTAGTAGTATATATCATTGTCGTTTTTTATGAAAAATGATTGAGACCACTAATTAGTAGTAACATTAATGATGTGACAATGGGTCCCACCTACTGTCACAGTGTTACTGTGTCTTTTTTTTTTTTTTTTTTTTTTTTTAAGTGTGTGCCAACTCACTAGTGGTGTTTTAGAGCACCACTTTTAGTGATATATATCATTGCCATTTTTTATGAAAAATGATTGAGACCACTAATTAGTGGTAACATTAATGATGTGATAGTAGGCCTCACTCATTGCCATAGTGTTGCTATGTCTTGTTTTTTTTTTTTTAAAGTGTGTGCCAACTCACTAGTAGTGCTTTAGAGCACCACTTTTAGTGCTATGTATCATTGTCCTTTTGTTATTAAAATAAAAAAATAAAATATTAAAATATTTAAAAATATTTTTTTATAAAAAAATATATATAAAAAATAGAAAGAATAAAAATGAATTTCAATAATTTTGTATAATTTTTTTAGCTGTTAACTTTTTTAGGTCTATTTTGATAATTAAAAAAATTAATTTATTGATTTATTTTTTTCACATTACCTTTCTATTTTTTTAAATAATTAAAAAAAAAAGATAATAAGCCAAAAAATAAAAGAGTCACTTCTCAAAATGTCTTAGTGACTTTTTCACTATTTGAATCCATTGACAAATGACTCGTACGAGTTGTGGCTTCAACTAAGGGTTTGCTTGAGATGTGAATTGACTTTTGAATTTTTTTGACTATTTTAATTTGGAGTTAAAATATCTAGTTTGTGATAAGTTTTTTGACCTTTTTGATTTTTATGAGAAAAAAAATGAAATGATTATGGTTTGTATGTGACATTTTGTTTTATTAGATTAAAAAGTCTATTTTATCTTTTTGTAATTAAAAAACCCCATTTTATTTTATGCCAAATGAAGGCTTAATAATTTTAAAAACTATTGAAGATAAAAAAAAATTAAAAAATGTATGAAATTTGGGCATTTGTCAAACAAAGATAAATTTTGTTTAAAAAAATTACTTTTTTAAAATTGTCAGCTAAACAGTTTGGAATCAATAATAAAAAATAAAAAAGGTCACTTTCTTTTCAAAAATTGTTTGTCATTAGTGATTTGTTTTTTCAAATGCAAAAATGCTTCCTACCCCCACTGGGATTCGACCCCCAGTGAGATGTCACTCCGGAATTGATAAAAAAAAAAATAGTTTTTTTTTTTTTAGGTCTCAGCCAGTGGGGATGCGCCACCTCACTGGGGTTGCGACCCCCACTGGGGGTATAAGGCAAAACCGTTTCAAATGTGTGTCTAATTTTTTCCCCCTCAAGTGTCTAGTGTGTAGAAGGATCTAATTTTTATTTTCATTTTTTGAAAAAAAAGTCAATATATATTTTTTGGGGTTTTTTTTTTGGATTTGTAGTGAACTTTTTTTTCCCCATTTTTTTTTTAGTCCCTCTGGTCAACTAGAAGTTGATAGTATAATTTTTTTTTATACTTTTTAAATAAATTAATTAAAAACAAAAAAAATATTAAAAACGTTAAATCCCATACACACTATAAATCAAGATCAAACAATGTTTAGTTTTTTTTCAGCACTGCTACGAAGCCCGAAAATACAAAGGCTCGAATGGCTCAAAATCTCAAAACGACGTCGTTTTAGGATGTTTTTTAATTCTCTTACCGGTAAGATAATATCTCTTACCGGTAAGATAATATTTTTGAGCCATTCGAGCCCACATATTCGGGCTCTCACGCATTTTCCGTTTTTTTTATGGACACTCAGTTCAATTTTGAAGTTTTTGGGCCATAATCTATCTATCTGTCCATTGACACTGTTGATTGCCATTAGTAGTCGACTAATTTTCAGGCGGCGATGTTTGAGAAGAGTAAGAGAAACTTCAAGTAGAAAATGGTAAATTATAATTCATAAAGGCCACTTTTGAGATTTAAAAAAAATACAACAAATCTCATAATTTTAATATAATTATATTGACATATTTTTTAGAGTATTTCTAACGCTTACTCAATTTTTCATAAAATTTGAGTAAAAATTTGATTTGATATGATGTACTCCAATCGTTTTATTAAATCCGATCGGTTGTTCAACCAAGTGTAAGTTTTCATCAAATCTTTCCCAATTTGGTTTGATTGGCTGACCATCCACTCGGTTGACCGACTGGTCATTGTAATAACCCAACCCGTATTATACTTAATTATACACGTGTTTATGTGTTTAAGATGAATTTGCAAGTTAAGTATGTGAATTATATGATTTTAGATTTTATATCTATTGAATGTAGGAAAATCTGTTGCAATTAAAACTTTAAACTGAAAATTGAAAGTCTTAGAGGCGTGATAAACCAAAACCGGCTTCATATTTGTGATTAACATGATTTTTAGAGCCTACGGTGAAATTTTGTAAAATTACGATTCGTAATATTTTAAATAGTCTATATTATTTATATATATATATATATATACATATGTATATCCCTAGTTCTTGAGTTCATCATTTTTGAGAGAGCTTTGCTAGAAGGTGACTCAGAGAGAGAAGAAGAGCAAAAGCTAGAGATTTGGTGGAGATTCAAGGGGCAAACCCTAGATTGAAGCTAAGGTATAGAAAATTACTTAGAATCTTTGTCTTTAGCTCATATTTGGCATAAAATCAATAGGAAATTGAAAACTTTGAGCTAGGGTTTTGGGTTATGTAATGGGTTGAACTAAATGCAAGAAATCTCTTTATGTTTGTTTGTTTTAAGTCTAATCTTATGATTGATGCATGAAATGAGCTCTAGATTGTGCATACAACAAATATTTGTTGAAGGATCATCCATGTTTTTATGTATTTAAGCTTTATCATGAAATTTATGAAGTTATGAAAATGTGAGATCTTGATTTTGTTATTGAAGCAAGATTGATGTGTTTGATATGTAATTACCCTTGAATCATGCTAGTATAACATGTTTTTGGATTAGCTTTGCTTGAATTTGGGGTTAGAAATGAGTTTGGAGGGTTTCATTTGGCCATTTTCGAACTGTCTAAGTTTGCCCAGACCGCACGAGTGGCCACGGGAACTGCACGAGCAGAACATGAAAAAAAAAAGAATTTTTGATTCTGCTCCTTCGCCGCTCAAGCGGCCGATTTTTCCGCTCAAGCGGATTTAGGCTGCACGACGGTGAAGACTTCCGCTCAAGCAGAAACCCTGTTTCAGCCCAACTTTAAAAAGGCATATCTCTTTCATCCAGACTCCATTTTAGATGATTCTTGAGCCTAAATTCAAGCCCCGAAAGTCTAGTTTTTAATGGTGGTGGTCTCATATACAAATTCTAAATACACAAATAGATATGTTCAAATTAGTGAAGGTTGTTCACTTTCTTTCTAACCATTTCATACTATTTCCTCTCCTAACCCAGTTTCCTTTCGTTTCTTCTTATTTTCCTAGACACGGATTATGACCCATTGAGGATTAATGAATCTAGAACCATAAAAAATAATTGGTTAATGAGCAAAGTAAATGATTGATTTATTTGGTTAAGAAAAGATTAAGAGAAGTAAATTTGATCACGAGAGTAATTCCATGTTCCAATATGTTGTGCCATGCGCATTGTGTTTGCAGGTCATGATTCGAGGACCAATCAACCATTACTGGAAACCACAGTGAGTAATATTATAGTAATGATATGTTTTCATTATCTATTTTGATTTATGTACCACATGATCTTCTAAACATCGTATTTTGTTAAAAGGCACAAGTTTCTAAAAAATGTGAAATAAGTTATGAACAAGAAATGTGAATTGTTTGAAATATGATATGGTGGGCCCAAGGCCGTTCCGTTTATGTTATGACATGATATGAATTGTTCAGTTTTTAAGACCTATTGATTTCTGGTATGGAACAAAGTGTTGTATGGAACCAAGCATTACAATGGAAGCCACCTCTAAAGTTCGTATGAGTCACCTCTTGGGTCTATATATACTTAAATAATTGGGCCCGAGGCCGCTTGTTATATGTTGGGCTCGAGGTCGCTTCTTAAATAATTGGGCCTGAGGCCGCTTATTAAATGATTGAGCCAAAGGCCACTTGTTAAATAATTGGGCCCGAGGCCGCTTGATAAATGATTGGGCCCGAGGCTGCTTGTTAAAGGATTGGGCCTAAGGCCACTTGTTAAATAATTGGACTCGAGGCCGCTTGATAAATGATTGGACCTGAGGCCGGTTGATAAATGATAGGCCTGAGGCCGCTTGATAAATGATTGGGCCCGAGACCACTTGTTAAATGATTGGGCCTGAGGCCGCATGTTCAATAATTGGGCCCAAGGCCGCTTGATAAATGATTGGACCCGAGGCCGCTTGATATATGATTGGGCCTAAGGCCGCTTGTTATATGATTGGGCCTAAGGCCGCTTGGTTTCTATGATTATGGATATTGTGAGACTTTATGGTCATCTACTTACATTATTTTATTGTATTATTACTCATAGAGTTTCGCTCACCCAATTTTATGTATGTACATGTAGGTGATCAGGAGCATGGAGCACACCCCTAGAGTCAGCTTCAGGAGCCTTTTGTGACCCAATCGAGTCATGCCTCCAAGACGGAGTTTTGTCTTGACTCATACCATACTTTGACCTTATTATGTTTTTGCGATTATGGTCTTGGGTTTGTAAATAATATGTGTAAATTTCTTGTGGCACTTATATTTTTGATGGCATGTATATGTATTATTGTGTTACGTGGTTAATTCAATGATTTTGCTCATAATTGACATAGCTCAATGGACTTCTCTTTATTATATGCTTTCGTTTATGGCCTTATTAGTATAAATATTCTGTATGATCGTTTGAGGCCTTCGGTAATTTACGGATTACTAGCCGATTATGACCCAAACTTTTAGGGGCGGGTTCGGGTCATGACAGTCATCCACTCGGTCATCCACTAATGGTCATGTCACGACCCAAACCCGCCCCTATGGGTTTAGATCAGAATCGCCCGTAATCCGTGATTACAAGGCCCGCTAATAAGAATAACAAGAATACAAAGTATAAGGGTCATGGAAGCCAAAACAA
The DNA here is from genome assembly GCA_025200525.1 of Camellia lanceoleosa. Lineage (NCBI taxonomy): Eukaryota > Viridiplantae > Streptophyta > Magnoliopsida > Ericales > Theaceae > Camellia > Camellia lanceoleosa. The sequence continues at coordinate 78,472,809 of CM045759.1, read as the reverse complement.
GAATAAAAAGATGTCCAATGAGTCATGATATCAGATGCAAAAAGACTTTTCATAACGCATTCACATTCGGAACAAAAGCAGTATGTACACACATCATATACAAGTATTCAGGTTAGGGACCAAATCCCTACCATAACAGTGCAGTACAGGTCTATACAGTCTTATACAAAACAGAAACAGAAAGGGGGAATCTAAAGCACCCCAAAGCAGTCTTAGCTGGGCAGTACATGGAATCTCGTAGTGAGGCACAGTGGTTGGCTTGACAAAAAGGGAGTTTAACCCAATGCTCCTAGTTCCGATCCGGTACCTGGACACCTACATATATATATATATATATATAAACAGTGAGCTAAAACCCAGTGAATAACATATGAGTAAAGAGTTTAAGAATGAGTTGTCCTTTCAGTATTTAAAACAGTCATTTAAACAGCATATCAATTATTCGATCATAGCAGTCATAAGTGGTACATTTAATAGCAAACAGTATAGTAGGTCTTAACAAATCAAACAGTCAGTCAATGGCCATCATATCAGTAAACAGTAGTAGTTCCAACATGGGAACCGACAGAGATCTCAGAATAAGAGAAGAATAGCTCAAGAATAAAGAATTGCTATGGATGCCATGAATACAATTCACAAATAGGACAAACATTCATTCAGTAAATAGTGTCATTTCATAAAGCAGTATAGTCATTTGTTCAGAAAATAATCTCGATTGAACATATCTTTACAACATAGTTACTCACAGAGTTCTGGGCTACAGATAGGCTAGTGAGCGTCCTCGGATGCCAACCCTACACAGTTACAGGATGAACACACACTAAGTCACATACTTGGGAATCGAAGACTTAGTCCCTACTTAGGCTCGCTGTGGTTCTACATCAATATCCTCATTAAGATGCCTTAAACATGCCCTAGAAATGCCTAGGATGAAAAGAAGACGCAAAGATGCACTTTAAAACACTTTTCAAAAATTTCAGAAAATAGGGGTCTCGCTCGAGCGTGGCTTTATACGCTCGAGCGGACATGCAGACAAAGGACCTCCACTCGAGCAGACTGTAAACTACAGTAAAAGTACTGGATGCACGAAATTCACGCTCGATGGGTGCTCGATACCAGCTCGAGCGTGAGACACAAGTCCTCGCTCGAGCGTGCATTCCCCTACTCGAACGGACTGTAAACACATGCAAAGTACTGGATACACGCATTTCCGCTTAGTTGCCACTTTCCGCCGGCGATGCATGTATTCAGAGTGTACGCTCGAGCGTGAAGTTTTACGCTCGAGCGTGAGTCCAAAATCTGGAATCTTTAAATTGAACCTCCAAGCTCTAAATCAACTTTTAAAGCATCAAATTCGATCCTTTTGGGCTAATTTTCTGAAAAACATTTGTAAACTCATAGTATAACATGTTTTGAAGATCAATTTGCAAAATCAAAGCCCAAAGGTAGTTCAATTAAACACAATTTCAAGGAAAACTTCAAGAACATAAAGTGTATGTAACATGCATGTGTTCAATTGAAACCAAAGCTTCCAATACATGATCAAATGAGTCAACCCTTCCAAAAACATGGTGAATTCATGGATTATAACAATAATATGGACATGCATGCAATAATTTCCATGAAAACAACTCTAAACTCCAAGATATGCACATACATGCATGATTTAAGCCTCAATTCAACTCATTAAGCCAATTTTAGACTCAACTCACTAAACTTCCAAGAATCATGCAAGATATAACTCAAATGCAAGCTCAAGAAGATGGTTCTCCTACCTTAGACCTTGAATTTCAAGTGTAGAAGCTCAATTATGCAAGACTCCTTCAATTTCTCTTAAGTTTCCAAGCAATTTTTGATGAACTCAAGTTTCTCCTAACTCTCTCTCCCTCTAGTCAGTTTAGGCTCAGAAAATAGAGAGCAATTGATGCATCAAATATGTAATAGGCTTCAAACATGAAATGTGTAAGTGGCCCACTAACATGGCACTAAGGTAAATAAGTCCAACTATTGTAATTTATCATTATTTAACCTAATTTAGTCATACCAAATCAATTTTCAATTAAATATTCCATAAAATTACATTAATTCTAATTAACACAAAGCATTAATCAATTTTAGATTCGGCCGCCGATAAGGCCTTCAATTTGCAGTTTAAAACATAAAACATGAACAGATCGTTTAACGGTCAACAGATAGAAATGCATTTAAACTAATACACTATATCAATCAGTTCAGAATTTCAGTCAATCAGTCAGTTAACATGCTTAATCATAGATTAGTAGTAATCAGTAGTGAGGGTTGTCACATGTCACCTGTGAGATTTGATGAAAGGTTAAATGTTTCATTGATTTCATGAAAAAAGTATGACTCCCTTCATTTGATACAAATTTGGTGAAACGGTTGGAACACTGTTTGCACCGAATTTTTATCAAATTTAAATTTGATAAAAGAAATGAGTCTAGATTGGAGATGATTTTAGTAAGGGTAAAAAGATTAAAACTAATGCATATGATATGAAAACTTAAAAATACATACAGTAAAATATATATTTCAATGTAAAAAATATGATAATATCATTTTTTCATTCATTCTTTGGTTCTGGTTTTCAGAAAATCCTATTTTTTTGTTTTTTGTATTTTAATGTTTTCAATGAATTTTTTAAATATTTTAAGCAATTTTTTTTTTAAAAAAAATTTTAGACGCACTTAACATAAATACACTTAAAAAGTATAATATTTGTGATTTTTTTTTTTAAAAATACAATAAATACCAAAAAATACAAAAAAAAAATGAAAATTCACTACATTTTTTTGTATTTATTAATTTTTTAAAATATTTTTTCACAAATATTTTACTATTTAGATACATCTAAGTAACGTGCATCTAAAAAAATAAAAAAATTGTTTAAAATTTAAAAAATATTCACTAAAAACAAAAAATACAAAAACAAAAAACTCAGTTTTCAAAAAACTAAATTCAGAAAACTGAAATCAAACACACTGAATATATTTATTTTTTTTGAGAACCAAAACCATTAACGAAATTTATGATAAAAAATAATCAGTGTGTTTGGTTTCAATTTTCTGAAAATTTATTTTTTATTTTTCGTATTTTTTTGTTTTTAGTGAATATTTTTTAAATTTCAAACAAATTTTTTACTTTTTTAAATGTACCTTACTTAAATGTATTTAAATAGTAAAATATTTGTGAAAAAAATATTTTTTAAAATTAATAAATACAAAAAAATGTACTAAATTTTCATATTTTTTATTTTATATTTTTTGGTATTTAGTGTATTTTTTAAAGATTTTTTTCACAAATATTATACTTTTTAAGTGTATTTATGTTAGGTGTGTCTAAAATTTTTTTAAAAAATGCTTAAAATATTGAAAAAATTCATTGAAAACATTAAAATACAAAAAATAAAAAAGTAAATTTTTTTGAAAACTGTTTTCTGAAAACTAGAACCAAACAAGCTGAATAGTATTATATGAATTAAAATCTTAAGAAAGCTCGGTATAATTGTACAAAACTTGTGGGGTTGGCTTATTTAGTGGATTTTAGCTTTTTTACGAAAAGATGTGTAATAAAAATAGAGAAGTGATGTGATAACTTGTAGCAAATAAACTGCTTATTTAGCTTGTTCCAGAGCGAACCCATATTGTAATTTTTTCCCCCAATTTCAAGGAGGTCATTATAATTATCCAAAAAAAATAAATAAATTATGAACTTGCTTAACTATCTGTTCAAAAACTTAAGGGTTAATTACACAAAAGACCCCAGGGTTTCGCACATTTTTCATTTTAAATCCTAAGTTTTCAATTTCAACAAATTAAACCCCATCCTTCTACCCGTGTTTCAATCTAACCCCTTCATCTATCTCCGCCATATTAAATTAATGGAAATCTGGGCGAAATTTCATACCCAAACCCTCATGTTCAAGCACTCGTATCTCCCTTATTATAATTCCATTTTGCCTTATTTTGTGTCGTTAGATTCACCTCACGGCCTAATTTTTATTCCAATCCCCATACGCCTTGTTCCACCTCTTTTTGCGTGTTATTGGAGCTCCGAAAGTTAGTTAAAAATAAGATTTTTCTCTCTTTAGGCAAAAATTTCAAATTTAAACTCACATGTTCAATAACTTATATCTTCATCGTCGTAACTCTGTTTTGCCTCATTTTTGCATCGTTAGATTCACCTCATGGCATGGTTTTCATTCCACCTCTCATACACCTTGTTTCACCTCTTTTTACGTGTCGTTAGAACTCCGAAAGTTAGCTAAAAATAAGATCTCTCTCTCTCTTTCTATTTTTTCTTTTTTTCTTCCTCTATTTTCTATCTTTATGCTTTTTTCTTTCTCCTTCCTTTCCACAATTGTTCTCTCTTTTCCTCTTCCTTTATGGCCCTTCCATGGAGATAGAAAATAGAGGGGGGGAAAAAAAAGAAAAAAAGAAGAAGAGAGAAAAGTCTTATTTCTGGCCGACTTTCAGAGCTTCGATGGCATGCAAAAATAGATGGAACAAGGCATATGTGGGATGGAATAAAAACTAGGTCATAAGATGTCACGACCCAAACCCGGCCCTATGGGTTTAGCATCAGAATCGCCAAGAATCTGAGATTACCAAGGCCTCTGTAATGAGATAGCTTAAATGTAGTATGTATTCTGGCGGAAGCCAATACAGTATGTAACTAATGTCCATTGAGCTGTGAAAATCTGTATGCCAAAAACATTTTTCATTCAAACATGCATTCATACATTCCCAAAACAGTACAGTCTATACATTCATTTACAACAAGACAGGACTTAATCCCTTGGTGTAAAGACAAAGAAACAAGAAATCCTATACAATGGTCCCAAAACAGTACATCAGACAGACAGGGGAAACAAAACCCCAAGCCATAGCATGGCGTCTCGGAACCTCACAGTGAGGCACATTGGTCGCTTGACAAAATCGGGGACTAACCCACGCCCTAGCTCCTAGTCTTGCTGCCGAGAACCTACATATATATATAAACAAAGGAGCTAAAGCCCGATGAATAACATAATGTGTAAAGAGGTTATGAATGAATGTCCTTACAAGAATGAAATCAATTCATTATACAAGATATCTCAATCTTTCAAGAATTCGTCATTAGTATTTCAATCAATCACCATATGGTACATCCATTAGCCTATAAACAAGAGTCCAAAAGGACCTGCCTTAATGCATCAACAAGAGTGATGGCCATCAATCAAGAACAAGATGGTTCCACAAGGAACCGACAGAGCTCAGAATACCAATAACAATGGGTGCTAAGGATGCCACAATACAGTTCGAAATACAGGACATACATTCATTCAATAAACAATATCAGTTCAATAAACATTTCAGTTCAGTATTCAAAATGTAACCATTTGAACATATCTTTACACAATCTGTTACTCACAGAGATTGGGCTATAGCGGCTAGAGCGTGTCCCCGAGAGCCAACCCTAAACAGTTAACAAATAGAACACACACTAAGTTCACATTCGGAAGGATGATAATTAAATCCCTAAATTCCCTCGGTGTGGTTCTATGTCTAAATCCTCATTAAGATGCCTTAAACTAGGCCTAAGAATGCCTAGGATGGGATGAGGATGCAAAATTACAGTTGGAAGGCATTTTTCAAAAGTTGCTGAAACTAGGCACCTCGCTCGAACGAGCCTTCCTTCGCTCAAGCGAGACTCCCAAAATCAAAGGCTTCGCTCGAGCGAACAATCCTTCGCTTGAGCGCTCTGATGAAACAGTAAAAGTACTGGTTGCTCGATTTTTACGCGCGATACCACGCTCGATGCTCGCTCGAGCGAGCCTCAAATAAAGGTGCTCCCTCGAGCGAGGAATCCTTCGCTCGAGCGAGAAAGCAAAATCTGGAATTTCCAGATTTGTCTCCCAAGTTCGAACCAAGCATTCAACCATCCAAAACTCAACCTCTTGGCCCCAAATTTTGGAAAAACACTTTAAACTCAATGTATAACAAGTTTCAAAAGCTAATTTGCACATGCAAGGGCCAAGGGTTGATCAATTAAATCCATTTTCAACCCATTTTCAAGAACAAGTTTAAAACATGCAATGCATGAGCTTCAAACCCAATTCAATCTTCAAATCTTGCTCTAGAGAGCTCCAATCTTTGGAAACAACTTGAAAACATGGACTATGATAAAAACATGGACATGCATGTACAATTTTCCAAGAATTCAACTTCAAAATGCATCCATTCAAGCATGCATGTAACATTTGAGCTCCAATTCAACATATATAAGCAAAATCATGACTTAACTCTCTAAATGGGCATGAATCATGCAAGACTAAGCTCAAACACTAAAATAAGAAGATGATTTCCTTACCTAAGTCTTGTATTGAGAGCCTAAGAGATCAATAATGGAGTCAACACTTCAATCCTCTTAAGTTCAAGCACAATCAAGCAAAATAGGATGAAAATCAATCCTCTCTCTCTCTCTCACTCTCTACTAATTCGGTTGGAGCAAGCAAAATGGCTGATGAAATGTTGTGATTCAATGTATAAGGCTCAATAATAAGATTAAACAAGGGTCCACTCACATGGCAATTTGGTAAATAAGCCTAAGTTCGTAATTAACTCAATTTAATCTAGTTTAATCATTCCTAATCAATTTCCAGATAAAAATACCATAAAATCAGAAATATTCTACTGATTATAAAACACTAAACGGTTTCCAAATCGGCCGCCGATAGGGCCTTCAATTAGCAGTTTAAACATACGAATTCAAACAGATAGTCATACAATCAAACAGATGCAATATGCGATTCAATAAATAAACTCACTCAATTTCAGTTTCAATTTCAATCAGTTAGTTCGGTATCTCATTCAGTTCACTTATCAGTCATAATCAGTTCAGTTTATCAGTGATCAGTAGCTAATTCAGTCGTTAATCGGTAATTAAAACGAGGGTTGTTACATAAGATGAATCCGACGACTAGAAAATGAGACAAAACGGAGTTACGACGAAGGAGATACAAGTGCTTGAACACGTGGGTTTGAATATGAAAATTTTGTCTAAAGGAAGAAAAATCTTATTTTTGGCTAAGTTTTAGAGCTTTGACTGTGACACCCCTACTTTTGGGCATCATATTTTAATATAAATAATTTAACATGGTTATGTATTAAGTTCAAATATGACATTTAAAGAAGTATGTTCCAAGGCTTAATCTTAATACAACCCCAAATGTTTGATTTTTTACAATTCTCCGGACATTGTTACATTAATACATAAAATTTCATCAAAATGGATAAGAAGGTGGCCAAGACAGGCCTTAATGGCCAGGTTAAGATGGATCTAAGTGAGCCATGATTGAATTTTGGCATTTTCAACAAAACCTTTCCCTAGATTTTCTCTTTCTTATTATCTGGCATGAAACGCCGTGAGCTGCAAAGCCCAATAGGATACAAGAAACCCAAAAACTAGTCACTTCTTACAGTTTGAAAACTTATGCAATAATAACATAGTGGAGTTATTTAACAACATTTAAAAATATACAATCATCACAAAAAAGATAACAGTGCAGCGAGAATAACTTATATATATAGACATGATTCATCACGAATATATTCACAATGCAAATGACAGGTTATCATAGAGTTCATAACATAATCTCAATTAATTGTAAATTTGGTTAGCCTACGGTCTCCCTATGGAGTGCCGTATTACCCAACCATTGACCCTGGCTAGAGACTATTCTACACCTCCTCTTGATCGCGAGGCACTGGACCTAAGGATGTTAGATACTCAGGGCATATCATCAATAGTCCGTCTCAAGAGAACCGGCCTTCCAGAGGTACTCCCTCTGTATGAGACCTTCACTGCCACCTTTATCCCAAAACCAAATCCGTGAGGTCAGAATACGATCCAGGCCATATCAAGGCTTCGCAAGCTAAATAATCACATTTCCTTAGAACCAGGGCGCACTTGTACCAACAAAACATCAGCATACCTTTTCTTTGTATTCATCCGCATACGTATGGTCTCAAAACCACCCATTTCGTTTTTCCCATATTATGGTTATAACAGCTCTTGATGAAAATACACATATCATGATTCATTCCAACTGATCAAGCGTTTTTAAGTACATGCAAGACAAAATATGTAAAAACGAGGCAATACAAAAATGTTTTAAGCGATCACTAACTTGATTCCAGATTCTGATCAGTTTTAAGCAAACTGTCCTCTCAAATAAAAATATAGAAATAATAGTAAATAATATTTAAAAATTTTGATTTTTGGTGGAGTTATATATTATCAAGTTGGGAACATTTTTGAAGTAGAGCTCGAAGTCATTTGGCTACTGGAAGATGTCCAAATAAATTAAAAACAGTAGGTAGCTCCAGATTCACTAACTTGATTCCAGATGCTAAACAGTTTCCAGCAAACTGTCCTCTCAAATAAAAATATAGAAATGATAGTAAATAATATTTAAAATTTTTTATTTTTGGTGGAGTTATAGATTATCAAGTTGGAAACAAAGAGGGGCTCGAAGTCATTTGGCCACTGGAAGATGTCCAAATAAATTAAAAACAGTAGGTAGTTCCAGATTTACTAACTTGATTCCAGATGCTGAACAGTTTCAGCAAACTGTCCTCTCAAATAAAAATATAGAAATGATAGTAAATAATATTTAATTTTTTTTTATTTTTGGTGGATTATATATTATCAAGTTGGGAACATTTCTGAAGTAGGGCTCAAAGTCATTTGGCCACTGGAAGATGTCCAAATAAATTAAAAACAGTAGGTAACTCTAGATTCGTTGCATTTTCGAAAAATAGAAATACCTCTCTCAATGCTTGATAAAAAATTATAAAACCAACGGTATTTGAAAGGTAACTTAAAAACCTAACTTGATTCCAGATGCTGAACAGTTTCAGCAAACTGTCCTCTCAAATAAAAATATAGAAATGATAGTAAATAATATTTAAATTTTTTTATTTTTGGTGGATTATATATTATCAAGTTGGGAACATTTCTGAAGTAGGGCTCAAAGTCATTTGGCCACTGGAAGATGTCCAAATAAATTAAAAACAGTAGGTAGCTCTAGATTCGTTGCATTTTCGAAAAATAGAAATACCTCTCTCAATGCTTGATAAAAAATTATAAAACCAACGGTATTTGAAAGGTAACTTAAAAACCTAACTTTTCCAATTTGAATCACTTAGAAATTCATTATGTAGAATAAATGGTGATCTGGTAAAGTCAGCATTGCTGCTGTCGCCAAACAACAATGAAGTTAAAAAAATGTGTTTTGGCCACGAAACGTTGTTAAAGAATTTTTCCGATATTCAAAAACCATGAAAACATGTTAAACCAACTCCAGTAGCTTCAGATTTTCAAGAGAGTAAATAAGTGATTTATTTCATGGTTTTGAAGTGAAAACAAATTCTGCACGGTGCAGTTGCTATTCTTGCTTCCTTCATGTATTATAAGATATATCATATTGTTTTGCATTCATTTTCCAAAACTTAAAACAGTGGAGTATTTCTAAGTATCCTACCTTAGTGAAGCTTTGAAGTCCTTTTAAGTGATGAGTCCTTCTTCTCCTTCCTCTCTTTCTCTCATTTCTCTCTTTTCTTTATCTCATTCTCTACTTTCTAGCTCCAGCAGAAAATTTTAAGTGGGGAGTTAGGGAAGCTTGTGTTACATTTATAGACCAAAATGAGAGGGAGAGCTTGGAGAAAATGCTTGGTAAAAGAGTTCTTGCATGCATGGCTATTGGGGAGTTGTCTACCCAACAAGCACACTTATGACAACCCATTTCTTCACTCAAAGGTAAGAAAATGCTGATCAAGCATGCTAAGAGGGCTGCATTTTTTGAGATGAATCTTCATATAAGACAAAATCAACCATTTCCCGTGAGGGTTGACTTGGCTGGCCTACTCCTCCCTAATTTTTTATTTTATATATATATATATACACACTAATGAATAAGACAATTATGTGAGGACAGAATTCTAGATTACCTTTAAAAGTTTCCTTAATCTAATTATGAGGATTAGTGTTAATTAGGATTTAGTTTAATCAAGGCCTCTAAACAATGATTAATTTAAAGTGTGCTAAATTTCTATATCTTATGCATTAATTTAGAATAACTCTTTAAGAAAAAGATAATTTTTATTTAATCAATTTGTTACAAAATTTCCGAGCCTTACATTGATAGCATGCAAAAAGAGGTGAAACAAGGCATATGAGGGATTGAATGAAAATTAGGCTATGAGGTAAATCCAACGACGCAAAAATGAGGTGAGATGGAGTTACAACGAAGGAGATACACGTTTTTTAACATGTGAGTTTGAATTTGTAAATTTTGCCCAAATAGAGAAAAATCTTATTTTTAGCCAACTTTTAGAGCTTCGACGACAAGTAAAAAGATGTAGAACAAGACATATGTAGGAATGGCAACAGGTCGGGGCGGGGTCGGGGATCACATTTCCCGTCCCCGATCCTCGATTGTGAAAATCTCCTCGGCCCCGATCCCCGATGGAGAACCTACCACCATTCCCATCCTTATCTCCGCCCTCTAACGGGGATCGGGTTTTCCCGACCCTGAAAATTCCCTGCGTCCCCAAATCTGTTTCAACACCACCATTAACAACAACAACAACATCATTATCATCATCAACATCATTAACATATCAACAAAATCATCAACAGATTATAAACCAAAAAAAAAAAAATGGGCAGATACACACAGATATACATGATACACAAATAGATCTGAGATTTGTGTCACAGAGAGAGAGAGAGAGAGAAAGTGGACGATCAGTATCATCAACAGATCCACTAGCAAAAAAAAAAAAAAGGACAGATACACACACATACAAATCTGTGTATCTGTGTCACAGATAGAGGGAGAGTGGACCATCGATGGCGATGGTTGACGGAGGAAATGGGATGAGGTGATAGTAAACGAATGAGGATGATCGGCGTCGCTGTCACGACCCAAACCCGCCCCTGTAGGTTTAGCGACGTAACCGGCCAGTAATCCGTGGATTACCTACGGCCTCCAAAGACATTAACAAATATTAAGGGGCTGCGGAAGCAATAATGTAAAATAGACAAGGTCCAATGAGCTGTGATGACATACATGGGACAGAAGATTTTCAGAACTTATTTATATACATAGCATGCCAGTCAAAGTACACCAATATGTACAGAATATTTACATAAGTACGTCCCAAGATTCGACTTTACAAAAACACTACCACTGACTAGCATGAAGTACAAAACTGCCCAAACATCAGGCTTCAAGCGGAACCTCCTCGGGAGGCGCTACAGGTGGCTTGACCAAAACAAAATGAAACTGAGGGCCATCAACTCTGGCCAGGGTCTTGTGCCGGCTCACCTACATATATATAATAAACTGTGAGCGAAAGCCCAGTGAATAATAACAGAGTAAAAAGTTTAATGAATGATGTCCATCACAGGGTTAGAAACCAAGGTTCATAACAGAAACACAATCTTATCAAAACGGAATCTTATGCATATTCAGATTTCAAATCAGAAACAGATTTAGATACATGCTCATATTCATATTCATATTCAGATTCAGATTTTGCATAAGATCATATGTGGTACACCCATTAGCCAATAGATCAGATTGGTCCAAAGACCACAGATAGAGTTGGTACCAACAACCATAAAGGTCCATATCTTGCGCGCAAGTAGCCACGGTATTGTATCCCCCGGGCGAGGGCCTCATGCCACGGTATTATATCCCCCGGGCGAGGGCCTCATGCCACGGTATTATATCCCCCGGGCGAGGGCCTCATGCCACGGTATTATATCCCCCGGGCGAGGGCCTCATGCCACGGTATTATATCCCCCAGGCGAGGGCATCATGCCATGGTATTATATCCCCCAGGCGAGGGCCTCATGCCACGGTATTGTTACCCCCGGGCAAGGGCCATCCGGACTAAGGGTGCCACAAATACTTTTCAGAAAATTGGACATTCATTCATTTATTCCCAACATATCATAGCTTTTCAAGAATCAATCATTTCGTATCATAGTATACTGAAAATACATAGCATTGAACATAACTTTACAAAGTTATTACTCACAGTGGGCGTTGTTACATGTAGACGGAGTCAAAGGGTCAACAGATTGCGGCACGTGACCTACACAACACATTACGGGTACACACTTTGAAACATGCACTTCTAATGTATAAAACTTAGGTCAACGATCCTAAGTGTGTACTTAACCCCTTACCCTTAGTATGGGGCCTTAAGCATGACCTAGGAATGCCTAAGATGGAATGAGGATGCAAGAGAATGCTTTAGAAACATTTTCAGAAAAACAGAGTTCCGCTCGAGCTCAGGTTTCGCCGAGCGACAGTAAAACGCTTCCGCCGAAGCGTGATTTCTTCCGCCGAGCGATCAGAAATATACTAGATGCTCGAAATCCCCGCTGAAGGCCAAGATCACTCCGCCGAAAGCGATCAGAAACAAGTCTTTGGGAGCTTGATTTCTCCGCTCGAGCGGACAACTAAAATCTGGAAATTCCAGATTCAAGTCTCAAGCTCAAAATCAAGTTTTGACACACCAAATTCGATCCTCTTGGGCCCATTTCTGGAAAAACACTTGTAACCACATAGAATAACATGATTCAAAGCTCAATTTGTAAAATCATTGCCCAAGAGTGAGTCCATTTGAGCACCATTTCCAAAAAAATCTTCAAGAACAAAGTGTAATCCAACATTCTTGAATTCAAATGTATTTCAAAGCTTCAAAACATGATGAATTCATGGACTACTTTCAAAATATGGACATGCATGTAGTGAAATCATGAACTATGGCCTAAAAACTCACCAACATTAACATGCATGCAACAATTAAGCTCCAATACAACATTACAAGCCATAAATTGGCTCTAAACTTCCACTTAGCTCTAAATCATGCAAGAGTCTAGCAAATTTACAAACAAGGGGGTAGTTATTCTACCTTAGATCTTGGATTAGAGGTGTAGGAGCTCAAATATGCAATTACTCTTCCAATCTCCAAGTCTCCAAGCAATTCCAAGAAGAACTCAATTCCTCTCTCTCTAAATTCGGTGGGGCTCTATAGAATATGGCTGATGATATGGTTTGTAATAAGGCTCAAGAGATGTATAAGGCTCTAAAGGGTGGAGATAGTGGGTCACTAGGTGGCATTCTAGTAAATAAGTCCAATTCTTGATATTTTGCTCATTTTATTCTAATTTAATCATACCTAATCAGTTTTCAGATAATTACACCATAAAATCACATAATTTATGATGATCATGAAACACTAAATGATTTTGAATTCGGCCGCCGATAAGGCCTTCCATTTGCGAATTAAAGTCTAAAACACGAACAGATATTCTGACACCGAACAGATAATAACAAATAATTCATGCAATGCACATGCAATTAATTCCAGATTTCCCCTTAATAATTATTAGGCATAATTAAGTTCCAATTAGCGCTAATCAGGGTCGGGGTTATTACAGTCGCAGACAGTGGCGATGGACGATGGAGGAGGACAATCGAAGATTTGGAGGCGATGGACGGCTGTGACTGTGACGACGGAGGTGATGGACGACAGAGAAGGCTGATCGACATCGCAGATAGTGACGATTAGTGTCGCTGTAATAAGTCCGCGGGGGACCTCGCTACAGTTTGGACTCGATTTGTGTCACGGTTCTTAATCTGAACCAAAGAGTCCAAATCCGGCAAATCGTTTTTAAAAACAGATTTTTGAAAGAAGTGCCAAACATGGACTGCTTCACCAGATACAGAGTCGCCACCTAAATATTTTATTTAATGGGGGAAATTTAGGAAACCTTGACTCGGTGCCAAAGGCCACGTGTCTGTCATCACCAAAGTTGCCTCGGCTCGGGAATTTAGGTACGATTGGAGAAGGTCAGCTATGAGCACCTACTCTACTAACCATGATATCCAATTTTGAAAACGTTATGTGTTCTTATTCCGGTTATTAGCCTAGATTTACTATGTTATGCGCACAGCAAACAAGTATAGACCAAATCGCCTAAATTGGAACAAAACATTTCATGTTTGTTTTGAAAATGATTTGCTACTCGCAAGTAGGTTAAAATACAGATTTTGCCACCCTCAAGTGGGTTTTAGAAAAGATGGTTTTGCCACTGTCTAGTGGGCTTAAAACTCACAGTTTTAATGCATTATTCCAATTTAGGTAATTCAACCTCCATCCACAGGCATCCAAGCAGTTATATCACATAAGCAACTAGCCTCATGGTAATCATGCTGTCATGGCAACACTTACACGAATGCAAGGATGCTAAAGCAAAAGAACTTACAGAGTACTCCAAGCCAAAACAGAAACTAGTTAGCAATCATATGCATGATCCTAGTTTATGTTTAAAATGACTAATGCAACACATGCAAAGATGCAATCTAGACAGGCTCGGCTATCCTAAACATGGCATGTGAAATGCTACAACTAATACGTATTCAATTTGGAATTGAAATACAGATGCAGTTAGAATGATGCGCCGAGCCTGGTGCATCCAAAACAGATGAATGAATGCGAACATGTTATCATACTGTATGCTAATTTGAATATGCCCTAAACTAACCATCGAAAGCTAGTAAATAAAAGGGAAGAAAGACGTAAGGTTGGAAGACATACACACACTCACGCACACTTATTACACAGTTGCCCTCGCTCGGAGGGTCCGAATAAATATTACATTCCGAACAAATAATACTGAATTAATTAAATATTACAAAACTTCTAATTACTTAACAAAATAAATGCGTAAGGAAAAGGCCACAAACTTGAATGCGCGAATGATGCATGCTTGAATTGGTTTCGCCCGAAAAACTCGTACCATGCCACCGCTGCCTCTGTTTACACTACCCTGCTTTTCTGAAAACTGCCAAAGTCTTGGGACATGATCTAAGGGTGCTGAGGAATGCCACCGGCCAGACTCAAATGCCACCGGCCAAAGGGGGGGGCCACCGGCCCCCATTTTTATTTTTCCGCCAAAATAAATGGCCAAGAAGATCAGATTCACCGACCGCCAAAACTCCTCAGAACTGGTTTTTGACAAAGAATAAAGACAGTGTATGACATGGAATTTCAAGCAAATATAAACATGGTCACACTCTCTATCATGTAGTGGACTCAAGGGAGCATGGCCCTCGATCCTCGGGCCATCAATTGTGCATTTTGATGCATGATAGCCTAAGAGGCCAAGGTTGCAATTCAATGGGAATGCATGCAACACACAAATGAATACCAAGACCCTATCATACCAAAGTCAAGGGCCTCGGTGACGGAGAGTTGAGACGTGTTACATCACTTGGAGTATGAACACTTCTCAACCCTCACACTTGGCTTGACACCCCAAACCAAGCAATGTAATGCATGTTATGCAAACATGGTTCAAAGATGCAACATAAGATTAAGATACAAGGCATGCCAAATGCAATGCAACATGGACAATTTATGCAAAAGAACTAGCATGCGACAACACCTCATGAATCAAACATACAACAAACATGTGGCAAATATGCAACAAACATGTAGCAAATATGCAATGGTGGACTTAAACCACAAAGGGGCAGACCTCAGCCCACCCAAAAACAGTGGCCAAAAGCGGCCTAAATGTCTAGACATGGTAGCATACGCAATGACCAACCCTTAAGGCACAAAACTACAACACTTCAAGGCATTGAAAGAGACACAAATGACAATAAAAGACCACATTACATGGACTGAAATATGATCTCAAATGATGCCGAATGATGATAATAAGCTAAGCTAGGCATATTAGTGACTCACACACTCAAGGCTTACAAGCCATAATGCATAGCAACTATATCAAACGTGCCAAACATGACCAAATCAGTGGCCAACAGACCTTAAGCATGATAAAACATAGCCAAGTACTTCACAAAGCACGGCCAAAATATGATAGCATGGTAAGTTACATGCATGATGCATTTCTAGGCATAAACAAGGGAATACAAGGCAAGTATGTTAAGCATGCAAAGGGCCTCAAATCCGACCAAAAACAGAGACAACATGTGACCTAAATAGCACCGAAAACATCTGATATGGAGCCAAAAACAATCCAAGCATGCATGTTGCCCTTTAAGCCAAAACAATGATCAAAGAGGGACAAGGGGGAGAGGGATGTCCCTCCCCTATACAAGACTTCAAACCCTCTTCTTTACCACTGAAAATCCACTGGATTTCAGTGGTGAAAAGAACAAAACACTCAAGTAAATAAAGCCTAACAATGGAAGCACCAAAACGGCCAAATAAGGCCTAAGAGGGTGAGTTCGACCCCAAACCACAAAATGACCTTAATGAAGTATTTAAAGCATGCAAAAATAAGACTTTTTCTAGTTATACACGAACCTCAAATCATCATGCAAGATAGGTAAAAAGTTGTTGCAAAAATGGGGAATCTAAAGCAAAGTGATTACCCTTGAAGAACACCTCAAGAACAGCAGGTCCGGCCACTCTCCTCTAATCAAAACCAGTTCAAAAACTCAATAACAAACCCTCTAAGTCCCTTAAGGTCGAAGTAAGGTGTAGTAGTGTGTGTTAGTGCAAAACTAAGGTAGAAATGCACTTTTAGGCCACAAAACACACACAAAAGATAAGAGAGAGGGAAATATAGAGAGAGGGAGTATATGACAGATGTAGATGTATATATCCTCTGGTTTTTTGTTCAAAATTTTTCCACCCTAGACAAAGGAGGAAGAAGGGCCTTATATAGGCAAAGGAATGGCTCCAAAGCTTCTCCAAGAAGCTATATTAAAAGGGTCAAAGAGGCAAATGGTTCATGGCTTCTTAAAGAAGCTGGGACAGCTGGCCAAGCTTCCCCAAGATGCTTGGCCAAAGGGGTCATCCTTCTAGAAGGAAAAAGGGGTCAAGGGCTCAAAACAGCCATCACCGTGCATGGGAAGTGGTGTTGGTGTATTCTAGTGGCAATTGGCACGCACTAAGCTTTGAAGTGCAGAAGGGTCACCGGCCGGCCAAATAGATCATCGGCCAAAAAAGGTGCCGGCCGGCCACACAGAGTGCCGACCGGCCATTTATAACAAGCAACAATGGCCGGTGGCAATAAGGAAAGGCTGGTGATATAAAGGGAGGGCCAGTGGAGTGTGGGGATGACTAACAAGCCATTTCCTGCCTTCCAAGGCAAAAACACAAGTGTTTGGTGCAAAACCAAACATTAAACAAACGAGTTAAAAGATCTTGAAGTAAGGCGCGCAGCCGAGTCTTCCGGGAACTCAAAACGAACACGAACAAGGATGATCACTAAGTGTTCAATCAGTGATGTCCAAGTCTTGAGGACGGTCAAAAATGGGGTGTCTACAGTCGCGAACAGTGCGAGAGTGAGAGAGAGAGAGAGTAGAGGGGAGAGAGAGAGAGAGAGAGACACACACACACACACACACATACATACACACACACACAGAAGACAGAACTGAGAGGATGAAGGTTTGGTTACTATATGTATATATATATATATATATATAAGGGTAAACTAGTAATTTCACTTCGAGGACAAACGGAGACGAGAATAGGCTGGGTACGGGGCTGGGACACTTATCCTCGCCCTCGGCCCAAATCTAATCGGGGATTGATTTTTAAACACCATCCCCGTCTCGTTGGGGATATTTTTCGGGGAAAAACCGTTTAAATTAAGGTCAGGAAGTCGGGTTCCATCAGCCTGGGTTCAAATTGCCATCCCTAGGCGTATGAGTGGTGGAATGAAAACTATGAAGTGAGGTGAATCCAACAACACAAAAATGAGGCGAAACGAAATTACAACGAGGGAGATACAAGTACTTGGACATGTGGGTTTGAATATGAATTTTTGCCTAAATTTCGTTTAGTTTAATATGACAGAGATAGACAGAGGAGACAAATTAAAACACGGATGAAAGAATGAGATTTAATTTGTCAAAATTAAAAACCTGGGGTTTAAAATGAAAAAGGCGTGAAACCCTGGAGTTTTTTTTTTGTGTAATTAACCCAAAACTGAATTATCTATCTATTTGTTCAAATATCATCTATTTGTACATGTGTCACCTATTTGTCTAATTATCTATTCAAATTAGAACACGTATCACCTATTTGTACAATTATTTGTTCAAATATTCGACTATCTACTCAAATATTTCACTATCTATATACATATCATCTATCTATTTACTTATATGTTCAATATCACTTATCTATTCAACTTATTGCCATTAGTTGCTGCTCGCTAATTGCTAAGATCTTTCATATGACTTTTCTCGTACTAAAGACTTTTCAACGTATGTGGACCTAATGTCTAATGCATCCTTTCAACTTGGATTAAGGCTATGGTTAGCGTGAGTTTTTATTTTTTATTTTTTTTATATTAGTTATAAAAAAAATAAAATAAATTAATAAATTAATAAATAAAATATTACATCTAAATAATAATCAATTTATTTTTCCTCTCAATCAAAAAAATTCCTCTTGAGCAAGACATTTTAACCCTCTAAAAATTAAAAAATTAAAAAGTGAATTCACAATCCAAACGAAAGCTAATTGACAAATTTTCTTGGTCGAAAAGGATAAGGATGAGCTGGAAATTTTATTCATAGCTGAATACCGATTGAAATTGAAATTCCAACGCCTTGGTGTTCACGTTAACGCGATTTCAAAACTTCGTTTTCCGCTGCCCTTCTTCCTCATTGCGATCAATTTTCTCACCAGCCAAACATCAACAATGGCGTCAATCTACAGTTGCACGGGCTGCGGATCCAACCTCAACCTTCACACCATCCACCTCTTCCCTCCAGACTTCTACTTCGAGGCCGGCAACAAAGGCACTCTCTCTTTCTCTCTCATCGACACCACCAAATTCACCTTCCTCACAGAGGACAAGCTCAAACCCTTCTTCGAGACCCTCAATTACTGGGGAATTCAGCGCAAGAGGACCAAGATCAACTGCAATTGCTGTGGCTCTCTCCTCGGTCACGTCTACGATGATGGTCCTCCTCTCACCAACAGCTCAGGCCAGTTTCACCTTGGCCCTAGTCAGGCCATCCCTAGGGCTCCCAGGTATCGATTCAAGACTAAAGCTCTTCGGATTTCTTCTGAGACTTGATCAAATTGTAATGGGTTTTTCGATTGGGAGGTAAGAGTTAAGAATAATCCTAAGGATCATGAAAAAAAAATACCAAGAAATACTCCAAGAAGATTTTTTATCCTTTGATTAGTGTATGTGGTGTTTTCTTGTATATATAATCTAATGATTGAAAAATCTTTCATGAAAATACCTAGCATTACTGGGTTTTTGATTTCGTGGGGTTTCTTTTCATCTGTTGTGCTTCATATGTTGTTGTGATAGATACGAATTTTCGATGTACTTTTAAATAAAATTTATCCGGTTGAATTGAATTCAATGGTGCTTTTGTCCCCTGGTTGTGCTCGATGTTATGATTGCTTTCTTTTCCTGCCAAAACTCGCAATTTTAATGAGGATTTATTTTGGTATTTTATGCAAATTGATATGCTTGATAGTGTTTTAATGACAGATTATCTTTGGTGAACGAGCCTTTGTTTGATATGGCAATCATCATCACAAATTTTGCAAGTAGTTTTATTTTTTTCAATTTTTTTTCGTTTATATGGGTTAGAGAGTTCTAAAGAGAAGAGAAAGCTGTAAAAACCGCTCTGATTTGGTCACCGGGCAACCACTCTTCAGTTCTCACTTCATAAAAGGATATTTAAGGGCTGGTTTGGGGTGTACTAAAAAAGTGCACTTTTTGGCTTTTTGGACTAAAAAAGTTGAGAAAAAAATATGGAGGTTTGGGTTAACTTTTTGGATTTTTTTGGAAAAATGTGTATTAAAAAATTGTATAAAAAGAGTGTGTAAGAGATGATTTGAAAGGGTTGGGGCCAGCCGTTGAAACTTTTTGCCGTGTATTGGAGTTGGGAATTATTGGGTGAATAGTGAACAAAGCAGTGGATTTGTTTTGTTTGGTTTAGAGGGCTATCACGGGTCCCGTTTTGATAATCTGAACCGTTCAATATGTGTAACTCGTCGAACACTATGTACCTATAAAAAATCACGTTAATCGGATATTGATAGCTATCTGATCAGATTTATTTAATTTTCAATCATTAATTATAACACCATCCATTTGTTGTAGATAACTGATTTGATCATATAGTTACCGATATCCGATCAATGTGATTTTTTGCAGACATATAGTAATCGATGATTTCTACACATTTAACGGTTCAGATTATCAAAACGGGACCCGTGATAGTCCTCACAGGCCAAACAGTGGTGTGTGTGCAAATCACACCCAACCATTTCCTACTCTGCACTGCCGCTGCACTTCTAGCAGACCCGTGGTCCATTCGGCGTCCTTTTTGACAGAAAAAATTATTTTTTTTTTTTGGTGAATAGTGATGTATTTTTGGATTTTGGAGTAACTTTTTGACTTTTTGTCTGAATTAGGTCACCCCAAACCAGGCCTAAGTTGCTGGATTAGTAACCGGTGAAATACCAAACTTGACCAAGAAACTGGATAGGTATGTCTGGTACCAAATTAGATTAGGGTTGCAAATTATCGAGTTCGTTTATTAAGTTCAAGTTCGGCTCGATAAGAAATTGAGTTCGAGTTTGATTTGGCTCGTTAATATCAATGAAACTCGAACTTGGTTCGACTCGACTCGATAATTTTTTTTTTAATATTGTTTATATTATTTAATATATAAATAACATATTTATTATATAATTTTAATAAAGATAAATGAACCGAGAATGGCGAGCCGAGTTTATTTGAATTCAAATTCGAACTCGACTTGTTTACTAAACGAGCTTAATGTTAGAACTTGAGCTTGACTTGTTTATTAAATAAACCGAGTCGAACTTGTTCATGAACAACTCACTTCATTTGCAGCCCTATGCTTAAAAAAATAGAGGTTTATTGTCCTCCTAGGGACATTATACCACACCATCACTGTCTCTATCACTGCCACCACCTAATATTAACATATCTGTTCCATAGTTGCCCTTGTTGCTGCTGTAGCCGGCCTGCCATTACCATCTGTCTTGCCCCATTGTCAACACATGTTCACATACATGCTTATGGAAGCAAATTGAACATTTTTTTAAGTAGTTTCAACTTTTAAGCAAGGACAGCAGAATGACTCTGGTGGCTAAAATCGCCTAGTTGCCATACACCATCCAGTTTCTTGGTCAAGTTCGGATACTACAATCTGCCTAATAAAATGGTGACCTATGATATGACCACCTATGTTGACAAAATGACTCCGGATAAGATTTGATTCAAAATTCCTGACATGCTTTCCGTGTTCCACATTTTAATTGGTTTGAAGCCAGCTTAATATTTTTGGAATATATCACTATTGGTTTTCATTTGATATTTTTGGAATATTTCACTATTGGCTTTCATTGGAAGTGGTATGAAGGTTGGATGTGGGAGTGCATGAAAATAGGAACTTGAATTTTGGGAAGTTGCATTCTTTTTGGTGGGGCATTTGAGTTTTGTGATTTTACTATGTTGACTTGATTTGTTCCAAATTTGCAAAATATGAATGAGTGACTTGATTTTTGAAGGAACAGTTTACTGTAAGTCTAATTTCATATTATTTTTGTTCTTATGAGGTAGCTTGCTTATATGATTAATGATATGGATGATTAATAAGCAGATGTATTTCTTTGCAATGCATGCAGCAGAGAGTAGTTTAAACTAGAAAGCTGGGTCAATTGTTTTGACAAGATTGTGTTGTGTGGATTATTCAATTACACCAAAATAGTCGATAACTTTGAGTATGGAATAAAAGAATCATACAAATATATGCAAATTCAAGAGAGAAACAATCAAATGATACCAAAATTTACGTGGTTTGATGTTAGCTTATGTCCATGGAGAATCATAAAGAGAAAGTTTTCATTAAAGTAAAGAAAATGATGTTCCAAAAAGTTACAATGGTGGTAAAATAAACTCTCATGAATAGCCAAGCTCAACAAACTCTCATTAGTAGTTGTAATCTAATTTTCCTAAGAAACTAACCTCCTACAATCTTAGCCACAAAAGAGAAAAAGAACCCAACTTTTTGTTTTTATTTTTCTCTTTAGCATAAGATAACAGTTAATATGTCAATAGTTAAATTATAACGTAGATTAATGTGTCTCTATAAACTTGAACCTGAAATCTCAATCACTTTAGTAAATTAGTACCTAAGTACTCTCTTCTTGGTTACTTGGCCAGTTGCTCTGAGTCAAAAAAATGAACCCAAATTGCATAGTGTCATCTTTTCAAGAGAATTAAACTCATTGGATCACGTAAAAATCTTAAGATACATAAATTGTGCATAATTCATTTACTTTTTTTTTTTTTTTTAAATTAAGCCAAAAAGTTAAGTTGTTAAATGTGTGAAGTTTTTAATTTTGCATACATGCATATTATTTTAGGTAAATTACACTTTGTTCCTTTTATATTTGGCCTTTCAAATGTATTTTGTTTTCACTTTGGTCCTTCATGTTTCAAATTTTTCTCCATTTACTACAAAAGTTAACTTGTGTCGAAAAGTAGATAGAAAATGACATATTAATAGCCACATGATATAAAATTATTTTATTATATATAACTTACACCTTGTACACAAATCTAAATTCTAATATAATAATTTTTTTTATATTATGTGATAGTTAATATGATATTTTCTGTCTATTTTCAACAAAAGTTTACTTTAGAAGTAAATTAAGAAAAATTTGAAATATGAAGAGCCAAAATATAAAATTAAAAAAAAAACTTTAAAAACCAAAATAAAAAATTATCAAATATAAAAGAGACAAAGCGTAACTTATCCTAAGTTTTAGGTTTCGTTTGGGAGGTGAGTTGATTTTTTTACTATTTTAACCTGGGACTAAAATTTTTTTTTTTTTTTTTTTTGATAACTCAGGTATCCCCAACCCTCTAATTTTAAAGGAGGTCAGAACCAATCCTGAGGGGTAAGTAGGCTAAAAAGTCTCATTTGGGTTGGATTTTTTGGCTTTTTACACTAACAGTCCCTATAGTTTGGGGCTTGTGTCACTTTGGTCCCTAACTTTTCAATTGTAACATATTTGACTCTAAATTTTAAATATTGTTCCAAATAAGAACAATTGAAAATACCATTGCTTAATTTTAAAGACAAAATTATCAATTTGATAAAATATAAACTAATTTGATAAAAATAAATGTCAAAAAAATATTTTTAATTTTTTAAAAATTATTTCTACTCACTAAAGATAAAATTATGTAAAATTGATTAATCTCTTAGAAATTTATTTATTTATTTATTTTACCAAATTAATTTTTATTATGTGTTTTGATGATAATCATGTAATGAGTGTTTGTTTTTATTTTCATTAAATTATTTTTTATTTTTTTAAAAGTTGAATATGATGACAACTTTAATATCATTATTAAATGAATCCATTAAATCAAAAAATTTAAAACTAAAAATATTTCATATATTAAATACATCGATTACACATTAAAATCATAACAACCACCCATTACATGATCATTATCCAAACACATAATAAAAATTAATTTGGTAAAAGAAAAAATAAATAAATGTCTAAAAGATTTATCAATTTTACATAATTTTATCTTTGGTTGGTAGAAATAATTTTTGAAAATTTAAAAATATTTTTTTGACATTTATTTTTGTCAAATTAGTTTATATTTGATCAAATTGACAATTTTACCCTAGAAATTAAGTAATGGTATCTTCAATTATCATTATTTGGAATAAGATTCAAAAATTAGGATTAAATGTGTTATAATTGAAAAGTCATGAATGAAAGTGACACGAGTCCTAAACTATAAAGACTGTTTAGTGTAATTTGCCCATGGCTTTTTTAATTTTTATGAGAGAAAAAAAATGAAATGATTATGATTTAAATGAAATATTTTATCTTATTAATTTTTTATTTTATTTTATTTTTTTATGACTCCAAAATTTTTTATACCAAACGATGACTTATTGAAGTGCTAAAAGTAGAGGTGAGCAGCGGATATACCGATCCGCCTAAATCGACTAAACCGAACCGATTTGCTGCATTTTGGACAGATGCGTGATGATGAGCGGACGGTTGCGGATTGATTTTTTCCAATCTACCTAGTTTTGGACGGATGATAGATTTGAGATTCCTTTGGTCGCAACCGAACCGCCAAACCGCGAGCACCGCTAGTAATTTGTAAGATTTTATATTTTTAATTTGTTTAGATATTCTATTTCTGTTTTCAATTGAAAAAGAGTTTAAATATTATACTGAATATATTCTTTTGAAAAATAGTTTCAACTTGAATATATTTTTTGAATTGAAAAAAATAAATGTATTATTTATTTATATTTTTTGATTTTTAAATCTAACTCTAAAAATAATAAATAAAAAAATAATATATGCTGGTTGGTTTTTGTTTAAAAAATAAATATAGATGTAACAATACAAATGCATACAATCTCTACTATTACTTTGTTCATGATTTTAATGGTTTGAATTATTTTTATATTTTAAGAACCACAGATTATAATACTGTTGGCACCATAAATCTGTAATTTTTATTATTATTTATTATTTATATAATTGCAGGACATGTGGAATCCTCCTACTCATTTTGAGGTTATGAGAAGTTATGAAATATGAAAAAGATGATGGAGAATAAAGTAGAGAACATGGAGCATGAATTGAAGGTTAAAGGAAGTTATGAAGACATGGGGAGATATGTGGCATTGTGGGAATGAAAATGAAAGAGTGGGTAGTTTTAGGTGGTTATTGGGTAATTATTGCTGAAAGTTTTTTCCTACAAATATTTGCTTATAAATAACCATTCATGGCTAAATTGTAAAGATCCAGAATTCAAATCAAAGACAATTGATTTCTATTTTTCTTGTCATTTTTCTTATCTTAAGAGTAGTTTAGGCCAAGTTTGGTATAACCTAAATAATACAAAAAGTTACTATCCTATTTAAGTCACATCATCTTATTTAAATCACATCACCTCTCTAACATATCACATCAAACCCAACCCAAACCCAACCCATATAAGCCAATAAGTTAAAAAGTACACTTTTTTATAACATCCCAAACCAACCTTTAATATAGATTTCTTTTCGAAGCATTTATTTTCAGCATTTTCTTTTCGAAACATTTTATGCACTTCCTTTTCGAAGCATAGGAGTAGAAGTAAGTAATTATTACTTTGATTGTTCACTCAAACGTCTTTCTCCGTCTCCCTCATTCTTCTTTTAATTTTTCTTTTCTCTACACTTGGCAATTTTGAAGTCCTCTTCGTTGAGGCAAAAGAACCGTCAACGCAATCGCTTGATAATTGGCTTGAATTTAATCTATAAGGATTTTTCAATCCTTGCTGGCACGCTCGCATTTATGATATTTTCCTTCATAGGAAAAATAAGCCAACAATTTTTGGCACGCTCAATGGAACTGCCAAGTATAAGAAATGACAAATGATTTGGATTTCGACATTCGAACTTGTCAATATGAAATATATTGGTGTGAAAAAAAAAATTTGGATCTTCAAGAAAAGATCCATTTCTTAATGAAAAATTTTTCCAAGTTGTTTCTTCATTACCATATTAATTGGTAAAAGAAAAAATACACCACTTAATTGGAGTAACTTATCAACTTGATGTAGAAATTTGCCAATGGAGACATGAGTTATTAACCCTTTTTGTCAAGTCTTTAATGACTGAATTTTGTGGGGTTTTACAAAATGTTTTTAAGTTATTTGTGACTGAAATTAGTGAAAATATAATTTCATCAATGGCTCGGGGGGTCGAAAAACCCATTTTTAAAGAGCCAATTTATGAAAATAACATGGCTAAAATGTATGTTGTTGAGCCAAATATGGTTAAAAATAATGTTCCATATAAGGCTCGGGGAGTTGAAAAATTCATTTTTAGAAAGTCAAGCTATGGAAAAAACATGTCTATGGAGGATTTTCACAAGCCATTAGTGGCTAAAATAAAAAAAACAGCCCTATTTGTCTATGAATGATAAAAGTTATTTGGCAAAAGAACATATTCTCAACCCAAACATGGCTAAGAATGATGAACAATTTAATGTTCATGAATCTGAATTTTTTGAAATTGTTCAAAATGTCAAGTTGTTTGAATTTTTAAGACCATCTTGTACTGTGGTTCTTGGTGTTCAAAACTTTCTTTGGATTTGTGGATCACACCAAAATATAATTCTGATGATGTGGCTAATAAAATTAACAAATTGTTCTTATGAGTTCGAAACGCTAAGAACAGGGGATGACTATTTAAAATGCATGAACTTGGCTAAGAAAAGCCTATGCATTTAAATAAGTGGTTGAGAATGACTTATCTTTTCAAATTGATGGCCAGTTATTTGTATGTACACAATCAAAGCATCGAAGATACATTTGAAGCATCAAGAGTTGTTTCGAAGGTTGATTACTTCACCTTCGAAGCTGTATAAAGCTTTGAAGATATATTCGAAACATCAAGAGTTGTTTCAAAGGTTGATTTCTTCACCTTCGAAACTGTATAAAGCTTTGAAGATACATTTGAAGCGTCAGGCCTAACCTTGAAACTTCATTGTAAGTATCATCATCCTATATCAATGCTTCGAACCTTCGAGAGGTGATGTTGTTCCTTCAAAACTGTGACGCAAGACCTTCGAACGATGAATTTGGTCTTTTATATCACCTTCGAAGCTTGTTATTGATCATTGTACGGGAAGCAAATATTCCGGCAAGCCCGTACTCCTTTCTTTTAAGCTCCGTTTCTGTCCGATCACCTGCGAGCACAACGACGGTGAGCTATCCGGCGGTGTGTGGCCGAAAAACTCCTCTGACGATCAAGTTAGCACACACCTTGGGATAGAGGGAGAGAGGAAAGAGAGTTTTAGTATAAGTGTTTCTTACAAAGTGTTCGTCTATTACGTATGGAGGGCGCAGACATGCTTATATACCCTCTGCGCCCCTAATCTACTCTCAGTGATCTCTCGACACGTGGCTCTGCTATCCCATTTGTCAGCACAAATCTTGCTGAGCACTACCTAATCCAACTGCCTGCCCACTCTATTGGGAGCTCGGCAGCCGAGCTGCACCATCTTGGCTGTCAACGGCCATGTTGTGCTTCATGCCTAAGTATTTCAATAACTGAGCTCAATAAGGACCGAGCTTTTGCATTCGGCATAGCCGAGCTCGACGACTCATCTTTGGTTTTGTCGTCGGCCTTCTTCTTGGGCGGACACAAGTAGCTCGGTCCCACCACGCCTTTCCTGGCGCCGGACAACTCACTTGACCGGCTTCGATACCATGAAGCTATGTAGCTCGGCCAAACCACGCCTTGCATTAACCGAGCAGGTTCTTTCAAGATAGGGCCGCACTACCTCAGCCCAATTCTGTCCGGCCCAAATCTGTCCGGCCCAATTCCAGATCATAAATCTCCCTCTCAATCATCTAGTCATAATTTCATACTTATTCGAAGCACTTTCTTGATGTTATTATATCATTCGAAGCACTTTATTGATATTATTCGAACCATTTTATTGCTTAGATTAGTCATGTGCTTGGTTCGGTTTTTCAAAAATTCAAATAAAACATCATTTTTAATGGTCGCGAAGGGTAATGTTGGCACCATAAATATGTAATTTTTATTATTATTTATTATTTATATAATTACAGGACATATGGCATCCTTTTACTCATTTGGAGGTTATGAGAAGTTATGAAATGTGAAAAAGATGATGGAGAATAAAGTGGAGAACATAGAGCATGAATTGAAGGTTAAAGGAAGTTATGAAGACATGGAGAGATATGTGGCATTGTGGGAATGAAGATGGAAGAGTGGGTAGTTTTAGGTGGTTATTGGGTAGTTATTGCTGGAAGTTTTTTCGTACAAATATTTGCTTATAAATAGCCATTCATGGCTACATTGTAAAGATCTAGAATTCAAATAAAAAACAATTGATTTCTATTTTTCTTGTCATTTTCCTTATCTTAAGAGTAGTATAATATAGATTTCTTTTCAAAGCATTTATTTTCAGCATTTTCTTTTCGAAGCATTTTATGTACTTCATTTTCGAAGCATAGGAGTAGAGGTAATTAATTATTACTTTGATTGTTTACTCAATCGTCTTTCTCTATCTCCCTCATTCTTCTTTTAATTTTTCTTTTCTTAACACTTGGCAATTTTGAAGTCCTCTTCGTTGAGAGAAAAGAACCGTTAACGCAATCACTTGATAATTGGCTTGAATTTAATCTGTAAGGATTTTTTAATCTTTGTTAGCACGCTCGCATTTATGATATTTTCCTTCATAGGAATAATAAGCCAACAAATATTTTATGTAGATGAGGCATGCTATGATTGTAATATGTAGATGAGGCATGCAGTGATTGTAATATTCTAAAGTTTTAAATTTTATTTCTTTGGATGAGGGATGCTGTGATTGAAATATTTTTTTAAGTCATTGACAGTAATTTTTTTTTTTTTGGGAAGTGCACAAATTGAATTATGTTAAAAATTTATAAAATTTTAAATCGTCAAACCGATTCACATCCATCCGTCAATTCGCTCAATCTACATCCACTGGATTGACAGACGGATATGGATTGATTTTCTTTAATTCGTCAATCTGACGAACGGATGACGAATTTAAAATTCCATAGCCATAACCAACCCGTGCCCACCCCTAATTAAAAGAAAGTCAAGCCACCTTTTGTGAAAGAATAATTCTTATCCAAGATTTGTAAAGAATTTTTAATGTTTGGCGGGTACCTCTCAATTAATTAAGAGTTAGGTCTGAGGCCTAACCTTTTCAGCTTTGAATTAAATGTTAGGATTTAGGAGTGGAACTTTTTGGATAAATTTTTCACAAATTTATTATATTGTAAATATTAATAATTAAAATTTTAAATATTTTCATTGACTTGTATTTTTTTTAAATATACCCTTAATTTAAATTTCTCGTAACTTTTTCAACAAAACAATTAAATGTGAAGAATCAGCGCCCTTCTTCTCTTTAATAAACTAAATTAAAAGAAAGAGAGAAAAAATTAATGGTTTCATTATTTATGTTGAGGCAAATTTTATTTTATCCTTCCATGTTTTTGTCTTGCGCACAAAATCCATTGTTAAATTCTATCATTAATTCACACCACTGCATTTTTTTTTTAATTTTTAATATTTTTTAAAAAGGACCAGAATAGTACCGAAAACTTAAAATCTATAGATTATGGTTAAGATTTATTCAAGTTGTGACTCCACAAAAAGCACTTTAGATATTCGACAGGATGGTTTAGTCCGTCCCATGGTGGACTTATTTCAAACACGTCTTGATAATTTAAATTTCATTTTGTAGAGTTCTCCAAAAGATCATGCATATCAAAAATTAGTTTGATTGGACTTCGAGAGTCACTCGATTGGAATACATTTGTCTACAAAATAATTAACGAATTACTTTTAAAATTATGTTGTTCGTTAATTATTTTTTTAAAAAATGTGATTCAATCAAGTGACTTTTGATGTTGATCAATCTTACTTTTTGTATACATGATCTTCACAGAGACCCTACAAAAGACTATTAAGACACCCCTAAAATGGGTACAAAATAAGCTAGACTAAACTTTTCAATCGAATATCTCAACCGGAGAGAATCATTTAGTTTAAAATTCAAGATAATTTTTTGGGTAAATTATGCAAATGAACCATGTAGTTTACATAATATGTTAATTTCATTCATGTGGTTTCAATTTGCTTGATTTTTCTCCTTAATTTAACAGTTTGTGTCATTTTAGTCTAATAAATAATGGTTGTTAAGTTTGATGTACAGACAATGTGTCAATTTGGTCCCTATTATTTTAATTTATTCGATTTTGACGGGAACCAAATTGACACATTATGTAAACTATAGGGACCAAATTGACATATAATTTGATTTTTCGTTTATCAAACTTAACAATCGTTATTTATTGAATTAAAATGACACAGTCCGTTAAATTAAGAGGTAGAGTCAAATAAATTAAAACAACATAAACTAAATTATCATGTTGTGTAAATTATATAGACTATTTATATAATTTATCTTCTTTTTTGTTTTTTGGTTATTTTTGTATGACCAAAGACTTTTCCTTAATCGATCCGGCTAGGGAGTGACCATCACACCATCCGAACGCACAGACAGCCACGAGTTTTTTTGTTTTTTTTGTTTTTCTTTGTTTTAAAGATAGTAACAGCAACATGAGTTGACCTTAAAAAAAAGGGAGAAAAAAAACCTTACCGTTACTATTTCTTTAAGTTAGTGTTATTTAAAAATTTTATTTTAAGTTAGTGTTATTTAAAAATTTTATTTACAAATATTATGAAAGTTCGGATCTTATTTAAGATTTTTTAAATTAATAAGTCTTATTTAGTAAAATTAAAAATATTATAAGGTTTTTTTTTTAAAAAAATTTAAAATTAAAAACATTATCAATTTTGTATAGTAATGTTCTAGATAGTTGTTTCGTTAACTGATAAAAAAACAAAGCATGAGATTAAACATTTTTGCCATTCTACTTATTAGTTTGATTTAACTATCCAATAAAATCGAGAACATTATCAGTTTTTTCAATTTTAAAACTAAGAACATTATCAATTTTTAAATTTTTTTTTTTTGTTGTCAATTTTGCACATCAATATTCCATCGTCATACTCCTTTATAAACACAAAATTTTTAGTTTTGTATAAAAAAATAATTCAGTTTTTTTATTTTTTCACAAAAAAAAAAAAATTCAATTTAAAAGTTGATATTTTAAAGTTTTGAAAATCAAAATAAATATCAAATTATCATGTTTCTTTATAAGCAATCATAAATGATGAACAATCATTATTGAAAGGTAATTTCAACTATTAAAAATTTAATGTGACTTAAATTTTCAAAAAATCTTAGTAGTTAAGATTTAGTAGAATACAAGTTAATAAATTAAGATTTGTATATAAATTAAGATAACCATCCAAACGTATAATTACAATTGAATTAACTAGACCTGTTTGAGCTGGTTTGGTTTGGTCTCAATAGAATTGAATTGATTCTCCATTTAGGCCTTCACTCCCTCTATATATAATGGAAAATTCTATTTATCTTATCATGCATTCACTTAATTAATCTATTATAGTAGCTTTGATTACATTGAATAATTTTCCATATAAAACAAAATTTATTAAATTTAATTTCTATTGATTGTAGTTGAATTGGATTTTACTATACTTTGACATGTATTAACAATATTTTATTTTATTTGCATTATGTTTAAATGTTAAAAATTTATTTATTTTGATTTTTTTTTAGAGGACAAAGTCTGATTTACACTATTTATTATTAGAGAGATGCTATAGCTCCTAATTGAGATCTCTAATTCCACTTCCAGTGATTTGATTAAAACTATGTAAAGTGCTCTCACACTATTCCCTCCATATTCAACTCCCTAATTCGACACCAATGAAGGTGGAATTGGGAGAGGGGCAAAATTAAGAAATAAATCATTTTTTTTTATTATTTTTTTTATAAAACGAATTAGAAAATTAAAAAGAGAAAGAGTAATGCTAAGAATTCTAAATAACTTACCAAATAATTTATCAAAAGAAAAATGTTTGGTGGCCACAATTTCTGTGACTCAAATAGTTTGAAACTGTCAAAATGACGTCGTTTTGGCTTGTTTTGCACCCCGTTTGGCAAGGGCTCATTGGGCTCATGAGCCATAAAAGACAAAATAGGCTCATGAGCCACAACAGACAAGACATCACATCTAACCCCATAATCATTACACTCTTCTCTCACAAAAAAAAGCCAAAAAAGCCAAAAAATCAAGTGCCCTTCCCAAACAAAGCTTTTGAGCCCAGGCTCATATAGCCAAAAAAGCCAAAAAGCCAAAGAGCCAGCCCACTTCCCAAACGGAGGCAAAATAACTTCGTTTTGACAGTTTCGAGCCATTCGAGCCACAGAATTTGTGGCCACCTAGCATTGCTGTTATCAAAAACTCATATGAATATATGACCCACATGAGTGTAGGATGCACTTTTAGGTCCCGTTTGTTTTGGGCTATAGAGAGGGTATTGGGATTAGTAATACCAAGGTATTACTAATACCCTTGTTTGTTTGCAGAGAAAGTCTTGGGACTATTAGTCCCTTGGTATTGCTAATACCCTTGGAGGGGAGATTGGTAAGGAGGAGGTAGAGATGGTATTAGAAAAATAGTGAGGGAATTAGAAATTTTTTTATTTTTTTTATTTTTTATATATTGGAAATTTTCTTTTTACAAAAATGATTTGTCCCCCTAAAAACAATCCCCCTAATTTCCTTTTTTGGAAAACTGTTTTCTTTTTTTTTTTGTTTTTTTTTTGTTTTTTTTTTTTTTTTACTTGATTAGGCAATTCGGGGGATTCGGGGTCCCCTAATTCGGGGGACATATCACTGCCCTTTTTTTAAATATAACGTTTAATTTTTTATATTTGTTTTATTATTTTATATAAAAATAATTTAACAATTCCTCATTATTAATCCCCTCACTATCAATCCCCTCACTAACAATCCCCTCACTATTAATCCCCTCACTATCAATCCCCTCCATTCTATCTCCCAAAACAAACGGGGCCTTATATTTTAGGCATTAAAGTAGTTGATTATTTTAATTTTTGGAGAGAAGAATATTGATTTTTTTTAATTAAATATAATATTTATGAGAAAAAAGTAAAATAATTATAAATTAAATATAATTTGTTACCTAATTAATTATTTTATTTTATTTTTTAATACTATTTTAATCCAAGAAACTAAAAAAAGCCTCTTCCAAACAACCCCATCATTTGGTGGGGGGTGTTTGGTAGGGTTTTTTTTAGCCAGCTTATCACTTTTGGTTTTTAAAAAGTTATTTTGAACTGTTTGGTTAAACTTATTTCAAATAACTTCTTATTCTAGCAACTTATTTTAAGTCAAAAAAATTGATTTTGAAAAGCTGCTCACCCCTTATTTCTGATTATCAACTTCTGCTGTGGACATGTTAATTCACGGTTATACTCTTAAAAATTTTTATTTTTTTAAAATAAAAAAAGACACAAATGGACTATAAAATGTTATTATTATTTTTTATGAAAAATATAGATAAATAGTGAATAATAAAAAATAAAAATTAATTAAAAAATCTACTTCACAACTTATTTAATAAATATTACTCAATAATTTAAATTTATAATTTAACAACTATACAAAATAAATTAATAATTTTTAATTAAAATCGTAATCTATAAACTGTTTTAACAGATATTAAACAGGACCAGTCCCGCTACATACACCCACTGGGGGTCGACCCCCAGTGAGGTGGCAGCCCGTGATTCGCCAGTTTCATTTTTTTTTTTTTTTTTTTTTACTCTAAGGCCAATCACCCCCAGCCACGTCAGCTGGGGGTCGCTGGGGGTCGCCCCCAGCTGGGGGTAGGAAGCATTAGTGTAAACAGGACCGGTGTGTCTCAACATTTTTTAAAGAGAAAATGAGAAAGAAGATGCACACCGCGTTACAGAGCTATTCAACAAAAGACCTCTCTCCGAAGAGTCGTCGCGTATAGAGGGCCAATTGTCATCCAATTGCCAATTGTTAACTTCTCACAATCCACAACCCCACTGTACTCTCTAATTTCCCAAATTCTCATCACCACCGCCACCTCATCCTACATTCTCACACCACCAAGTCAATTTCTCTCTCTCTCGCTCACCGACTCTCAGATCTTGTTCTTCCTTCTTCGAAACCTAAGGGGCTTTCTAGCTTATCAATTCAATCCTCAAATCTTCATCATCAACGACAACAACAATGGTGGCAAAAGGGAGATACCCTCGAGGTTCTTCTCGGAAATCGTCTTCTTCCACACTCGTTATCGCCATGGTAATGATGTTCTCCTTCCTCATAGTCATCCTTCTCGCTCTCGGAATCCTCTCCATTCCCAGCGCTACTCGTGCCTCTCCTCAGGCACACGATCTCACTTCCATCGTTCACAACACCGTCGACAGGTATGGTTTGCGTTTAATCAAATTTTCAATTTTCATTTTTTGTAAATATGTGATCTGATCCTGATGTGCAATTCAGGACTGATGAAGATGATGGGGGTGCAGATCAGTGGGTTGAAGTCATCTCTTGGGAGCCGAGAGCTTTCGTTTATCATAATTTCTTGGTTAGTTTTTTTTTTTTTTTTTTTTTTTTAAATTTTGGTCGTACAATGTTTTTCTTGATTCGTTTCTGTTATTTGATCCCATGCCGAAATTAGTAGGTTTTGAACATTAAGTGTAATGAAAATTTTTGATTTTGCATGATTTGAGTTCTTCAATCTCGTTTGAAACTTTTGTAGAATATGATCTATGATTAATAATTCACCCATTTTAGTCATATCATACCATAGGAAGTGGAGCACTCAATTGTAAAGTATGTATTAAATTGGGATCCGGACAATTATGCATTACAGCCCGTTCATTAGAAATCTTTGGAATTTTTAGCCTCTGGGATCCGGACAATAATGCATTATTTCTGTTTGGACTTTTCTGCGCTCATTGAATCTCTCATGCTTTATTATTGTAATTACATAAGAATACTCTGTTCTATAGGTTAATCATACAGACCAGTTCTATATGTGTGTGCACACACACGTGCGCATGTGTATCTAATAGGATTCTAGGCAAATAGAATATGCATGTATATCTAAATTTTCTTTCCTTCTTTGTTGTGCAGTCTAAGGAAGAATGTGAATACCTAATCGATCTTGCTAAGCCCCATATGCAAAAGTCAACTGTTGTAGATAGCTCGACTGGCAAGAGTCAAGATAGTAGGTGCGCATATTCTACCTCCTCTCTGGGTATTTTTAAGTGGCTTTGCAAGATGAAGCTTACTTTTTTTTCTTTTGATTTCCTTTGTATCCTTTTGTTCGGAGACCTCTGAGATAGTCTTTACATGCAGGGTACGTACGAGCTCTGGTACCTTTCTGTCTAGAGGACGTGATAAAATAATTCGGAAAATTGAGAAAAGGATTGCAGATTTCACCTTCATACCTGTAGGTATGCATCTGAGACACTTCTCATTAGTACTTCAGATTTTAGCAATGAATATTTGAAGGTTCTTTTGATTTTTAGTGAGGTTTCATGTTGGTTTCTAGTTTCTACATGTTTTCCTGTGCAAAATTTAAGATAAGGCGTTGGTGTCAATCAAACTCATAAATGAAAATGGTGATGAGCTGTCTTAACACCCAATATTTGGAATTGGCTTTATGGATCAAACTATGATCTGCAAGGGTTGAGATTATTATTGACCAGCTCTCAGCTTGACCTCTACCCTCTATAAATTGATCCCATATTCCTGGTAGCCAATTGATTGCAGGTTAGGGTTGTGCTGTTAACGTTGGTTGGTACTAGTTGGCTGGTAGAGCTATTTACTGTAGGGAAATTATACTTGTCAATGTCATGGGAAAAGAATTTGTGATGAGCATCATGACTTTTACTGGATATGCTTGACATAATCCAACGGTATTAAATTATGTGGATTGAAAGGTCATTACTTGTAAGGTTCTACCAACTTTCATATAATTTGAAATGTGTCACTGTTTATGTTCTTTGCTTTCAAATGTTTGATTGAGCTGCTAGAATTGAAGTTCATTGATGAAGGGGTTCCTTGTTTTGAAACTCGATAAAACTTGGTAGGACCCTAAGCTTGCAAGTCTTTTTTTCATTTGTATATCTAATGTGGTGGGATAAGGTGAAGAGAGGGCCACAATAAGCTTTTTGTGATATGAGTCATGAATGTTTTTCAAGTTGTCTACTATGTTGCATGGACTTGGGTATGAGTATGGGGTGCGGGTGCGGGTGTAGGTCCAAGAGTCAGACCTTCATAAATTTAAATTTTAAGATATTGGGATATATATCCAAAAGTTGCAGGAGTACGTAGGCGTGTTATGGACACATATATGTTGCATATTGTATACTATTTTTAGATAAGATTTTTTTTATTAGCTATTTGTAGATAAAATGTTCTAAAATTATATAGAAGTGTACTCGAAATTAAATACATTTTGAGGAAATATGAAAATTTTCATTCATCCGTATGAGATACTAGAAATATTTTTTACTAACAAATATGAGTTTCTTCTTTTTCAAGTAGCGTAAACATTAACCATGTGTCTAAATTGGGTACGGTTGTAAGACACATTTCACATCCTTACCCTTGTCATATTATGTGGACACGGGTACTTGGGGAAATAGAAGAGTCCATGTAACACGTCTGTCACTGTTTTTTACTGTATTTGTATGTAATTTAGGGGTTGTTTGGGATGATCTAAATAAGTGTACTTTTTGTCTTTTTATGAAAAGATGTGCAGAAAAGTAGAGAGGTGACGTGATAGAAAAAAGATAAAAAGATAAATTATTTAGGGAATCCCAAACCACCCCTAAAACTCATATTAGAAATAAACAAGTGTACACGATTCCTATTCACTGAGAAAGAGTTCAGATGATTGCTAAGCATTTGACCACCTAATCCATAGATCGTATGGGTATGGGATTGATGCATTAAAGATTTTTCTCTAATTGCTGGTATGTTTGAA
Organism: Camellia lanceoleosa; assembly: GCA_025200525.1. Lineage (NCBI taxonomy): Eukaryota > Viridiplantae > Streptophyta > Magnoliopsida > Ericales > Theaceae > Camellia > Camellia lanceoleosa. Next base: position 78,436,125 of record CM045759.1, on the reverse strand, counting down.
CCAGGTCGTTTTTGCTGCTAGTCTTATGGAATAATGACTTTCTAAGTTTCTACAATTTTTTTACTTGTCAATTATCAATAATATATATAGATAAAGACCCACAATTTTTGCATTTGTGTTATCACGTGATATATTCAGGCCATGTTTGGTTTGTGTTTTTAGATATTATTTCGAAAATAATTTTCTGGAGAGAGTCAGAAAATTTAAAAATTTGTTTGGTTGTATGTTTTGAAAATAGTTTTGGAGTTTTGGATTTTGGGATGATTTGATAGTTTTTTGTAGTTGAATAGATGGGTGTGAGAGAAAAAGTGATTGATTGTTGTGTAGTTGAGAGAAGAGTGATTTTGGAATTTTTAAATTATATATTTTTTTTAACCAAATATGTTTTTGGATTTTTTTCTCCAAAAACATGTTTTGAGAGACAAACCAAACATGCCCTCAGTTTCTTGGTCAGATAATTTGCAATTGTATTCAATAAGAGCCTCGCTGATTGTTACGAATAAAATACTTTTCGTATGATGTGGAATCCCTCCAAGGTAGGGACACTTTGGATCCACTTGTGCAAGGTAAACCCCAAATACCCAACCCAAGCCGTTGGTATTGGGTGAGCCAGGAAGTCACGAGTGGGAGTTGGACACATTAACAATAAAATCAATGACTATTAAAAGGCTGCTTTGTGCAGTTGATATTACTTGTTGATGGACTTTTGTGCTATTAGCTTTGGATATTAGTTGATTTTATTAGTAAATGTTCCTTGTTTTGGACATAGTTTGATATGCAAAACTTCAGTTGATTTATTTTTGTAAATAGGCTTTGTTAAGATGTTGTAGAAACAATATTTTTTAAATCTTAATCTTCAGTACTCCCATTCCTCATGTAACAACCTCTACTGTTGCTAGTCAACTTCACACTGTTACCAGCCTGTACCTGTCTAAGATTCATATACCCATTCTACTACTGAATTTTCAATTTATTTGACCAAACCATGGAATTTTCTAATTTTTGTCTCCCTTTCTCTAGTCTACTTTTAGTTGGTAAATTTTACTTTGTTATTTGGTGTTCTACACTCATTTGGTATTTGTTTGTGTTAATGCAATGATTTATAGAGCATGGGGAAGGACTTCAAATTCTCCACTATGAGGTTGGCCAAAAATATGAACCTCACTTTGACTACTTTGCTGATGAGTTTAATACAAAAAATGGAGGTCAACGCATTGCTACAGTTCTAATGTACCTGTGAGTAATATATCCTCCAACGATATTGCTTTGTGATTTTTTGTGTAGGCCCTTTAATATATATATTGTCAATTCTGTCATGGTACAGCTCAGATGTTGAAGAAGGGGGTGAGACAGTATTCCCTGCTCCCAAAGGAAATTATAGTTCTGTGCCTTGGTGGAATGAACTATCTGAATGTGGGAAAGGGGGACTTTCTGTTAAACCAAAGATGGGTGATGCATTGCTTTTTTGGAGCATGAAGCCTGATGCAACTCTGGATCCTTCAAGTTTGCACGGTTAGCCCTTGTTTATTTGATTGGCTGTAAACAGTTTGTGCTAGAGATATCAGTAGTGTGTTCATACTGCGCTGCCAAGAGGGGCTTACCCATATTTGGGCTGGGTGTTTTTTCATAACCTAATTCACATTTTCCTTCTTGTTGATGAGTTCACTATTTTTGCAAATTCCAATCATGCAGCAATGAAGTCATTTGAAGGTGCTAGCTGATGTAGCTTTTAGAGCATATAGATTTTGAAATAATATGTTTTCGTTAGTATTCTTAAGGAGCTTCAAAGCCCCCTTCATCTTCCACTCCACAAGTGTCTTACTAATTTTTTTTGAATAATATGTGTTGTTTGTTATTTATTTTGGTCTACTTTTAGGTGGCTGCCCCGTTATTAAAGGGAACAAGTGGTCTTCTACAAAATGGATGCGCGTCAATGAGTACAAGGTTTAATTTACAGTCTGGAAGGTAATTTTATATACCTTGATGAGATTAAAAAAAATCCCATGATTGAACTTTCCACTATAAGCATATTTTTTCGCATGTATCTCATAAAAATACAGAATTTTATGGTTGTGAGACTGCCAAACTGGTAGCATTTGCAACTTGGATCTTTATTGACATATATGGACATAGGATGTCTGATGTGTAGGCTTGTGTGTATTATGAAATTCAGTTTTTATGGTTTGTGGTGATTAGTTATTAGTATTAGAAAGGCTGAAACCCTGATCTATGCAAAATATTGAGGATGAAAGTTGACTTAGTTCTAGATATTGTCCCTGTAAATTTATTTTGGTGCTTGATATTTCTGTATAATCTATTTACCATCACTATGATAGCCTGATAGGTATGGGTGCAGCATGTTGATTCCTTTATCTTATCTTTCTATTGGCCACAGCTTCTCTCTCTCCAGTCCAAATCGGACTGGAGGGTGCTGTTGGGCCTCCGTGGCCCACCACGGAGCCCCCATCGATGATCCGAACCGTTCAATGTGTAAGGCTCGTTGGGTATTTCATTCCTACAAAAAATTTGTTGATTGGATATTGATAGTCACTTGATCAGATCATATTTGTGTCAACAATGAGTATGATTCTTAAAATAAATTGTTTATACAAATGTGGCCTGATCAAGTGTCTATCAATATCCGATCGATTAGCATGATTTTTTACAGGGATAGAGTACTCGACAAGCCCTAGATATTAAAGGTTTGAATTATTGATGCGGGCTCCATGATAGGCCCACAGAGGTCCAACAACGCCCTTCAGTTGGGTATCCTAACTGGAGAGGAGCCTTTCCCCTTTCTATTTTGTAATGGGGGATTTGGTCAAATCCCCTCTCATAATAAAATTTTAATACATTAAGGACAAGTACAAAAAGTTTTCTTTGAAAAGTCTAGAATATATTACTATTACCAAAATATCCTTAGTGACTAATTTAGGGTTGGTTTGGAGTGTCCTAAAAAAGTGCACTTTTTGTCTTTTTACGAAAAGATGTGCAGAAAAGTAGAGAGGTGATGTGATGGAAAAAAGATAAAAAGATAAAAAGATGGATTATATAGTAGATCCCAAACTAGGCCTTAATATTTTGAACTTTAAAATGATATAACTTTTGATCTAGATGTCGGTTTTTAAAAAAATTAGTATTTTTAGAATTCTCTTATCAAGATCTATCAAACAAGATCTAGGTCTTTGTTATTAAAAAATGCTAATACTCTAGCAAATTACGTATTGGTACGCACGTTTCGAAACATGGTACATTTCTGTTTCAAAATGGTAAATTTAATGATCCAAAATGGTAAATTTAGTGATCTAAACCGATTCTATTTTTTTTTTTTTCAATATATGTCCTTAAATGTTATCTTAGGAGGAAAAGAAATCAAATATATTGAAATAAAATCTAAGATGAATTAAGTTTTGATAAGACCAAAAAAAAAAGGGCCATATCATAATGCTCATAGAAAATATTAAATTTTATTGGATGTCTAATAGTTTAAAAAAAATTACTGTAGAAGTACCTTAAATTATTAAATATAATATATACAAGTCTACCCTTATCGTATCACATTTTAGAGCATGTAGCGTACGACGTTCCAGGTAACATTGATCCAGGTTGACTATAAAATTTTTGAAAAACAAAAATTACCGTCGTAATTGATGTAGACTGTAAAATTTTATTGTTAATGATAGTTTCATCAAGAAAAAAAATTACTTTTTTTTTTTAATAAAGAATTTTATAACCAATATGAATCTTGTTTAATAGATCTTGACTAGAGGATTATAAAACTACTAATTTTATTAAAACCAATACATAGGTCAAAAGTTATAACATTTTAAAATTTGAAATGTAGAAGTAGTTACTAAGGGTAAGATTGTCTATAAAAAAATGAAAACAAATTTTTTTGTCCTTGATGAAAGAGGCACTTCTTCTCCAGGAGGCTTACTAATCAAAAAAGTCTGGACTGTCCTTTTCACTTTAAAGGGGACCAATGAGGGACTTTTTGGCCAAGTATCCCTTTTCTTAATATTTGGTTTATAAAAGATCTCATCCAATGGATGAGGTATGTGATTGTTGTTCATTGACATGTACCAAGTAGGCCTTAGACGTGTGTCTAAATGCATTTTAGGCGTAATAGAGAATTGAAAATTCAGTCTGCATTTTTGGGTTTACTTTTATTTTCTAGTCACAAGTTATGTGGTCACATTTTTGCGTATCCTTGATTTGCTTCTTAGAAGTTTGCTCAACATGTGTCATTGGCATGCCAAGTATGTGCTCATATAGCATAGTCAACAATTTATTGACCTTTTATGTTTGAAAATATGCATGTATGTGTGGGTTCATGTGTTCACATCTCCAACATGGAATGCCACATCATCACCATGTTACCATCTTCATGGACTTGGGATTCATGTGTCAACCTTGTGAGGTGACATGTGGACCAATCACATATCTCCATATGCTCTCCTCCTTGGTCATCCATGTTGGCCGAGGCTAACATATGCACTCAGACACCTGCAGAGGCACCTTGTTGCCCACTTGCCTAGATGCACTCAATGCAGCCACTTGGATTGCCCAAGCCAACTCCTACTCAAGCGCATCGCCACTCCCACATTCAATGACATGCTTGGGAGTGGTGACCCTCTAACCAAGTGTGTCCTTCACATCTCTCTATCCCTTATATCCAAGGTTATCTCGATTTGCCTCCAAAAGGCACCCTGTTGTTCTCTCGACAACTTAGGTCTGGAGGAGGTCCAAGGGACTCCTTTGGGGTTTGTGTCATGGTCATGGGGCACCCAAAAGGCCCCATGACCTTTGCACGGGACCTTTGGGGATATGTGGCTTAATGGTCAAAGTTGAGGGTTCAGCAAAGCACTCGTATTCCTCTTGAGAGAGACTTGCACCTTGAATGGTCATAGAGAGAGATCTCCCCAAGAAGACAACTCCAGACCATGACACACATGGTGCACTCTGTGCCTACTTGTACCTGTGGGCCACATCCAATCTCCATTGCAGTTGTTGTGTTGCCTGAGGATTTCCATACCAACTAGAAATGTCTGACGACTCCACGTTGTCGAGCCAAGCATAAGAATTCATCTATCCTCATTCAGGCACGTGGCAAGGTGAACTAGTCTCCATGGCTTGACTTTCCTTTAAATAGGAGGTCTCTACCTGTACGTGTGCATGAACAAGCCTCTCCTTGGTTGCAAGCCTAGAGGTTCTGATACTACATCCACTCTCTTTCACCATCTAAGACCACTTCTGTTCTCACCCCCCTTCCACCTCTGGTGGTCCTCCACGTTTGGAGACATGGAGTGTTTTAAAAGGCTCTAGGCGCATTGAGGCGATAAGGTCTCTTATAGCCTAAGCACGAGGCGAGGTGTGGCACATGCCTCACCAAAGCGAGGCGCAAGTAGTAGAAGAAAAGCGAAATTATAAAATAGACAAACTTTTCAACATAACAAATATATATAGAATTCTAAAAATTATAAAACAAGCTTCACTATTTCAAATAATTGATAAACGTAACTTCAATCTTCTAAAAACTAGAAATATAATATCCAACAAAAGATATAAAGTATCACATTCGCATCCACCAAAAACCTCAAGTTTTAAGATCATTCACATAAAGTTCAAAACAACTAAGCTTCTAGTTTGCAGTTCAAAAAAGAGATAAAAAGTACTTAATCAACAGTTGGAGTAGAAAAATAGGTAAAGTCCATGAAGCCCACGCCTCGCACCTCATAAAAAAGCCCTCGCCTCAGCTCCTAAGCTTTGCCTTGTGTATTGCGTCTCGCCTCAACTTGTTCGAAGTGCAAGGTTGTGCCTCGTTGCGCCTCATGCGGTGCGTGCCTTTTAAAACATTGCATGGGACAATTTGAACTACTTATTCATCCTCATCCATCCACCATATGCATTTACATATGTAGCTCCTAGGGATGTTGGTGTCAATTTAGATGAGTTTGCAATTCACATGCACTTATCTTTCTTTTATTTTAGATTTTTGAAGGGTGCATGCTGCTATTGAGCAATTCTTTTTGTGTCCAACTATTCTAAAGTGGTCAAAATGATGGCATACTGAAATGTTGTTGTAATTAAATTTTAAGCCATGTGTGTGTGTCTTGTAATTATGGACATAGAGGATATCATTTTGGAACATAATGAAATATATTATGAATGAGAAACAAAATAGTGGAATTTTTAAGCTATTTATTCCATAAATAGTTCTTATTTAGTTGATGAAACTACCCTGTTAATTGACCCTTCTCCCCAAGTGCAGATTAGTACTCACAACGGGTTATTTATTACTTACTGTCCAGTAATATAATATGCCATGCCAACGGAACACTGGCCAAAATCTGGTGGAGCAGGGGTTTGTATTACCATCATTTTTGCCCTTTTCTTTTGGGGCTTACTGCCTTCTACTTTCTCCTTCCAGTTCCTTCTCTGGACTTAATTTCTCTGAATCCTGTCATTCAAGTATGTCGTCATTGTTCGTAACTTCAAACACTATATTTTATTTTATCCCCCTCCAGGCAATCACCCAAACAACAACAAAACCACAATTGCCAAATAAAAATCCGTGGAAAGAGCTTGTTTCCAATTAAGGTTATGTTTGGATAGTAGATTTGTTGATAGATTTGCAAAGGGAAAAACAAAGGAAAGAGGAAAGAAAAATAAAGTAGTTTTTTGCTTTCACAAATAAACCATACAAAATCAAGCATTGTGCTTAGGGCTGCAAATGAATCAAGCCGAGCCAAGCTTTGTTGAGTTCGAGCTCGGCTTGTTTACTTATCGAGCTTGTTTATTGAGCTTGAGCTCGGCTCGATAAGAAACTGGGCTCGAGGAACTAGGCTCAAGCTCGGCTTGGCTCGTTAATATTAATGAAAGTCAAGCTTGGCACGATAATTCTTAAAAAAATATTATTTATATTATTTAATATATAAATAATGCATTTATATTATTATTTATATATTATTTAATATATAAATAATATATTTATTATATAATTTAAATAAAGATAAACGAGCTAAGCTTGATGAGCGAAACTTATGTGAGCTTGAGTTCGGCTCGTTTACTAAACGAGCCTAATATTCAAGCTCCGACTCAGCTCGTTTACTAAACGAACTGAGCCTAGCCAAGTCCTTAACAAGCCAAGCCGAGCTTGTTCATGAACAGTTCGATTCATTTGCCGTCCTAATTGTGCTCTATTCAAATGGGGTCTGATTTCTTTTTCCTTTATATATATATACTAGCGGTTGTCACACGCGATGTGTGTACAAGTTAAATAAATAAAAATAAAATACAATATTTAACATATATTAGTTGTAATTTCAAGTGGTAAGAGTATTTTCTATCAAATTTGTGGTCTTGAGTTCAAGTCTCGTCTCATTCTCTTCTCTAATATATATATATATATATTGATAGATAATTGAGAGACAAAGTTTTAAGAAACTAATCTAAGTGCTCACATATATAATAGTATAAATAGATATACATATATAAATACACTAGTGGTGGCACACACGATGTGTGTGCAATTCAAATAAATAAAAATAAAAATAAATAATAAAGAATTATATCATAATATGCATGTTGTCCAAGTGGTAAGAGTGTTGTGAATAAAACCTAAGGTCTTGGGTTTAAATTTTTTTCACTCCAATTTGCAACTTTTTATTTTAGGCTAGAAAAAGTTGCCATGTGGCATGATGTGAAGGTTTGCACACCAAGTCTAGCCATCACTTAATAATAGTATAGATAGATAGATATATGCTCTATCAAGTGCCATATGCTTAGTTAAATTAAGTAAATTCAGCCATAGTTTTTACCTGCATGTTCATATTCAGATTCATGTTCATAATCTGATGGGACTTTGATGTGTCGGTTGTTTGGACTTGGCTATTTAACACACAATCCTCCTCCTTTGTCCGGCCTAGGGACTGGCAATGTTGAAAAACAATGCCGGTAGAGTTTTATCCTTCCATAAATTCTCCGCAAATAAAACCAATGAATATATCAGTATCGGAGTTGGCCATCATTGTTGTTACCATTACTATGATTATTGTCATTGTCATTATTTTTATGATGAGGAGGATTATTATTATTATTATTATTAGTACTACTTATGGATTATCTTCGTTGGCAGGTTTGCAAATGAGTTCATTTGGGTATACTGTTGTATTCTTTGTATCAAATGATGATAGAATTTCAAGCGGGAGCTCCTCGGGTGTTGGAGCGTCAAAGTCTGTGATAAAACCTTCATACATTAGTTACATGCTTCATGCCATCAATTTTGATTTACAGACTATCTTCCTTCTAACTTTTATGCTTTGTTGGGTTTCCATCTATGTTGTCATAAAAGGGTTGGGAAATTTCAAATGAACTTCAAACTTATCAACTACCTAAGGAGATTGAATTGCTGAGTGATTCACTGACACCTAAATTCTGAAACAAAATTATATATATATATATATATATATATTTGGTGAATATATAGATATGGTCTTTTTTTTTTTTTTTTTATTTGTTATCTTTTATTGGAGTAAAAGTGTTTTGAAAATAGGTGATATGGTTAGAAAGTGTTCTGATTTCAGTGAAAAGTGTAATTGAATTCAAGAAAAAATATATTGAATTCAATAAATAGTGTATTATGTTTCTGTTTATATTTTCCTTGTGCTTTAGTGGCACTTGTTAGTAAGAGACTCATAAATTATTTCTTCCTCAAAAAACTTTGCAAAATATGGTGCAAAACATCACATTAAAACCAACGTATCATTTTGCTTGCTTCAGCAAAAAATATTTTTCAAAATATTGTTTGAAAACATAAATTTGTTTTCTTATTATGCTAAATGTAGTTAGAAAACGGATGTTGTTGGACTTGCATAAAAAAATATTAATATTTCATAAATCTAAATAGTTACTTGAACAAAAACTTTCCTTTATAATATGAATATCATATGGAGCAACCATAAACTCAACCTAAACATATATATATATATTTATATATATTATATTTCTCAATATGCACATTTATTAGAGGTGGTGACAGACCGGTGGCTATGACAACGATAACAATTTTATGGTTGTAAGATAGTGGTGACGATAATGGTTGTGGGTGGTGGCACTGAGAGTAGTGGGGATGCAGATGGTGGTGGTAAGGTAGCGGGTGATGGTGTGCTAGTGTATTATCTTGTTAGGTTGAAAAAATATTATTTTACTTTCAAAATTTTAAAATTTTGTTTTGTTTTGTTTTGTCTAAATCAATTCATTTGTTTTTACTATGGATATATATATTTTTATTGAGTTGGGTTTTTGTCATATTAATTATTAAATACCTAAAAAGTTTTTTTTTGGTGTCCGAATCAACTTATTTTTTATTGAACACGAAATCAATTTTCATTGACTTTTTGCACCAAGGACTAAAAATTATAGAAAATATTTTTGAAAATATCTTCGAGAAACATTTTTTGCACAAATTAATTCATATTAACTTAGAAATTTTTTTTTCCTCAACTTTTAATTTAGTTCTATTAAATACTAGAAAAAGTAAAAAATATTTTCTATAAATACTTTCTTTCCTTACAATATGGTCTTGGTTAAGTTTCGATATCATATTAAATTATCCATTATTTTCAAAACTTAAAATGTTTAGAAATTTCAGACAATCTTAGGAGACACCAACATTAACCCCAACTTCTCAAGAATCAAAACCCAAATAAATATAATTAATGCTTGTTTATTTAAATAGAAAAAAATATGGTGCGATGTTTGCATTCATAGCTCTCAAACACATAAGTGAGGTTAGATTCGTGCTTGGATTGGATTTGTTTGGGAAGAACCTTTTTAGCCTGACATTTTAGGTTTTTAGCTAATTTAGCATAGCTACATTAGTTCTGTTTGAAAAGATTTTATTATTTTTATTTTTTTTTGAGAGAAAAAGTGAAATAATTATAGTTTTAAATGTTACATTGTCTTATTGACCTTGCCTATTTTATTTTTTATACTTTTTTAGTCCCAACGAACTTCCCAAAAGGGGACAAAATTGAAAGAATCAATGACTTAAAGTTTCTTTCATCTTGATAAATAAATTTCAATGCTACATTAGTTTTTTTAGCTAATTTAGCATAGCTACATTAGTTCTGTTTGAAAAGAATTTTTTTTTCATTTTTTTTCATTTTTTTGTGAGAGAAAAAATGAAATAATTATAGTTTTAAATGTTACATTGTCTTATTGACATTGCCTATTTTATTTTTTATGCTTTTTTGGTCCCAACTAACTTCCCAAAAGGGGACAAAATTGAAAGAATCAATGAATTAAAGTTTCTTTCATCTTGATAAATAAATTTCATAAATTTTTCATATTTATGAAAATTTATAAAATCTATTTGTTTAATATTTTTCTAATTATTCTACACAATTTTTTTTTTTTTCAAGAAATAAATGAGGTGGTTGTTTACTAGGTGTGATATTCGGGTAATCTCACCACATCATCCCATTTATAACAATCATAGAAAGAAAAAAAAAAAAAAAAAAAAGTCATAGAAAACAAATTTTTTTGGGGTCAATTGATGAGAGATTGTTTATAATATTCAGACAATCATAATCCAACAAAAAAAAGCCAAATAATTAGCCGAGTAAAAGGGATATTGTAATGGAAAAGAAACAACCAGCCCAATAATTAACCAACTTAATAAGAACTTCGTAATGAAAAAGAAATAAACAATACAATAAAAACAAGAAATCATCAATCCTTGTAGTAAGGATTGACCTCATAATCTCTCAAATAGAAGCGTACCAAGGATTTGCAAGTTTAGTCTTGCATAGAAAGTACAAAGGCGCGATTATATTGTAGTGAAAATGTCCATGTTTACTTAAAAATAATATGTGATACGAATTCAATTCTTATATAATAAATCTTGAACTTAAAATAAAATTGAGTAACACATTAGGTTTTCTTTGAATGTCCAAAATATTGTTTTTGGATTATCTAATTCTTGGTTACCTTAAGAAGTTAAATTATATCAATTTGTTGGTAAATTATAGGTTAGTTGTGTAGCTTGAGCAACTTTGACCAAAATATGACTTACTCACCCAAAAAAAAAAAAAAAAAAATTACAAAATGTGTTGGCCATGTTTTTAGGTAGGTGCTATTTTATCTCCTCAACAATACTAGTACTATAGAAATTAAACAAAAAATAAACACAAAATACATATAAATAAATAAGATTTTACAATATCAATGGACAAGATTAATGGACAAAATTGATCTTGTAAAATCTGATCTATTCACTTAGTTGGAACATTCAATGTATATAGAAGGAAACACAATAATTAGCTCATGAATTTTCTAGCTTAATACAAGGGGCTCTATTGGCTTGTATGATAGTCACAACTAACAAGTTTCGAAAGATAAACAAACACAAGGACTCAATTGAGGCTTTTCTCCATTGATCCATTGCAAGTTGCAACACCAACCACAGCAGATAAGTATCCAAGTAACTAACAGTAATAAATAATAATAATTAAATGGGAATTTGGTGATTCACAAGGCAAAATTGACCTAACTCTCCCAAAAAGCTATTGTAAAATCTTTAGTCATACATGTTCCACCTACCACTTGACTCCATTACCATGGGAAATTCACAAATATCTTTGCATAGTTACATAGATGTATTCAAACAGTGGTAGCAGTTTGTTAGTTAAAAACTTCTACATACACACTCTTAATCAGGAGCTACGCCATCAACTTGTTAAATGCAAAGATAAATTATTTCTCGCTCTTTATTGTATTGACTTTATTTTTTGACATTATGAACTCTTTTTTGTGATGATTGTTGGGTTTATAAATATGTCTTTGTAGACTATAAATTTCTAATTTAATGCAATTTTTGTTCATATTTATAAATAATTCTTCATTTGACAAAAAATATCGATTCCTGACCCTCCTGGGTTCTAATGGGACATGTTTTGGTGGGTGGGTGGAATAGTAGGCCTTGGGGTGGAGGGTCATGGCGGGGGGAAAGTAACATTGTCATCTTAGTCTAATCTGACCTAATTATATATATTATTATAAAACATTTTTACTTTTTATAATTCTCTATTAATGTCTAATCATATAAAATTATTTTAAGGGCTATTTTTTGTCTTTATTTTACATGTTTTATATTTCACACCTACTATAAATCAATAACTACTTTTTTTTATTTTTTATTTTATTTTAAAGATACAAATAGAGCAATATTGATTAACATTTTAAGTTTGTGTACTTCGATCCTTACAAGTTATTTGTCATCTTGGGCTATAACTATATTATTAAAATTTAATGCTAAATGTAAACCAGACGGAGATAAATTGGGATAAATTATTGGGGAAAAATCTAGTGGGGGTGGGATATGAGTTGCCATTCCTAACTAAAAATGTAGATCAAATCAAAATATTCAAATATAAGTTGTTGAATATGTGATAGGGTGAGAGTTTTAGACATAGATTTTGCCTGCTATTGGGGTAATCCAAAGATAGGGGATAGCACATTCTAGTGCTGGATTGCCTTTGATCAATTTCTCACTTTTATTCGTGAAAAAAATAAATAAAATAATTTTGTTAATTTTGATTATATCAAGACATTAATTTTTACAATTATTTCAGACGTACCTCTAACATTTATTTCAAAAAAATATTTCATAAAACATTAATGTCATTGAATATCTCACTATGCAAACCTGAAAAAAAAAAAAAAAAAAAAAGAGAGTATGCAAACCTAATTAATAAATTAAATGAGATGACTTCAATCACTTTTTTCGGCTCAGACAAGTATTACTTTAATAATTTAATTCATCTATTTTATAGATCTTTAAATTTAAATTACTTAGTACAAAAATCATAATTGTAATCTTATACTTTATTATATTTATTTCAAAAGAATAGATAATTAAATTTTAAAATCAAACTAGTTGTGTTTTTTTTTTTTTTTTTTTAATGATCTAAATAGAGTCATATAAAAACGGATGAATTGAATCAATAAAATTGCTTGTAATGGATCCAAGGGTCTAAACTACATTAGGTTTAATGACCAAACTGAAACACTTTTTATACTTTGATAATTAAATTAACACAAATAGGAGGTGGATTGCCCCTGGACACTATTTGGGCCCATGGAGCTTACTATGGGTCTCATTTGGATCGTGTATTATTCATAAAAAAAAAATTAGATTGATCCGATAGCATATTCAATTTATCGTGTTTATAACTAAAAAAAATAAATGACACTTGTGCTTTAAAAATAAACCATTTATTTTTAGGATACAAATGCGATAAATTGAATAAGTTATAATTATCAAATCTATATAATTTTTTGTGTGGATAATATACACGAAGTATTCAATAAAATGAGTATTTCGAATTATCAGAATGAGACACGTAGGAGGGCCCACAAGTCCTGACAATGTCCTTCGATCTAGAGGCAATCCACCTCTATTTAAATATTAGAGACCAAAATGACAAATCTAGAAATTAAAAAGGAATAGGCTTCTCTCCAATTCATGTCCTGTTGGGTTTGATGACAATTTTAACCATTTATTTTGTTCGATTATATATGTAAATTATTTATAAAAAAAATTAAATTAAGCCGATAATTATAACCCATGATTTTATCAGATTTATTAGTAAAAATAAAAATGCTCTATTTTTAAAATTATTTTTGTTGTTCATTTCTTTTTACAAACAAATATCATCAAAATATGCAAATATGTTTATCAAATCAATCTTTTTTTTTTTTTATTTTTTTTTTTTATACAAATAATCTACATATATATCCGGGAAAAATTAATGATTTAAGTCATTGATTGAGGTAGTACTCACTATAGATGCCACATAACCCTTTAAATCCAATTAAAAATGTAATTAATCTTTAAAAGCAAAAAAAACAATAATGAAGTTACAAACTTGCAAAAGGTTGAGGAGATAGTATGAAAACAATTTGTGTATGGTCAGTCCTGTGGGCTAAAACCATTGGCACAATTGTTTCAAAAAGAAATAATGCCCCTGCAAAATCTGCAAATCATGACAGACACAGATTTTGTGGGTCGAAGTGTAGCTTAACCACCATAAACCAAACAAATAAACAAACAAACTCACCATGTTCTCACATTCGGTTGGTATTACAAAGCTAAACAAATCTTCTGAATGAATGAATACTTTTATTTTTTTATAAATAATTTCAACTACACTCGAAGATATTTCTATAAAATAATAAATATTGAACTCGGACAGTATCTAATTTAGTCAAGTACTTAAAAATAAATACGTGACCAAACAATTCGACCCTTGTGTAAGAGGTGAAAAAATGTTAGTATAATGGAATGATGATTTTATAAGAATCTCTATTATTATCACTCGAAAAAAATAATTAAAAATATATTGTAAAAATAGATTTATTATTTGTTAGTGTAAAGTATTGTAAAGAAATGATTAATTTATAGTGAGGTTAAGAAATAGCAATTTTATTCCATCTTAGCATCGATTTGCATGATTAAGAAAAATTAAAACTAAAGTATTTATTACCAATTGATTTTAGGTCAAGTGACATTAGTTGGTTCAACTAGGCCTTAAAACTAAAACTTTTTTTCCTAACATTCAAGAATGATGGTCAAAACATAGGGCACAAAAATTTAAACAAAAAGAAAATAAAAGGACAATAGGGTTGGTTAAGATTTGGCATACAAAAATTTAGACAAAAAGAAAATAAAAGGAAAAAGGACAATAGGGTTGGTTAAGATTTGGCGACAAGACAAACACTAGCACCTCAATGAAACCTAATAACAACTGAAAAAATGCATTTGAAGTTTCGAATCATCTCTTGTATTCATCAGTCACCAACAATGTGATGCAACCACTAATCAAAAAATTCATACAAAATATATATTTTAAAAAATTATAAAAAAAAAAAAACTCTAATGAGAATCCTCTCCACTTTATTGATGAGGAACCAAATCTCCCTCTTATTTGTCCGATTTATTGATTTAAGGAGTGACCAAATCTAGAGTTAATCTTTGATGCACAAGGATCACGATTATTAAAAAAAATAATTAATAAAAAACTTCTAAGCAATGTTGGCCTTTTCAATTATGTCACACACATACTGACAAAGAGGCCAAAAAAAGAGAGGATAAATTGCACGAGTAATCATTATATTTTGACTCTTGTATCGTTTTGATTTTTCTAAGTTTAATTGATTCAATTTGAACATTAAAATTTTAATTTTGTCTCAATTTGGTCTAAATAATTACAAGTGTTAGCATTATTTTATAAAACATAGGCAAAAGAATGACATGTGTCATACTTTTAGAGGCAAAATTGTAAATTTGATCAAATCAATGAGTTAACGTAAACAACCTTAGTAATCATTTTTTGTAAAAAAAAACCTAGTCAATTAGATCAAATTAATACAAAATCTAAAATTAAATGTCAAAATTGAGTCAATTGAAATATAGAGAAAAAAATCATAGAAGGAGTCAAAAAAAAAAAAAAAAAAAAAGAGAAAGAAAATCCATCTGCAAGGGAAATAAAGAAACAGTAAATTAAAGAAGAAGGCAAACTATGTATGATTTGCTAGTATTACCTAAAACCATGGAAAAAAAAGGGGAAAACAGTAAATTAATGATATTATTATTATTATTGTATAGTGCCATCCCACCTTATGATTTTCTTATATGATGAAGAAATTGAAATGTACTGTAATTGGCTTTGATAACTACAGTGCGCTTCACATAATATGAGGTGTAATATCACACATCATTTAGGTTGATGTGTCCTAGTCACAGGGTTTTTTTAGTTACTTCAGAAATCGAAGGGCACAAAAATTGTTTTCTTGTCTGGAGAACAAAAATAATATATGAAAAATGATTAGAATTTACAGAGTATTATTAGTGGTTTTATGACGTTTATAATTTATTATTTTGTTTATTATTAGGAAATATTATGGTGCATACCCTTCAAAGGGTGTACATCATATACACCTTATAATTAAAAAAATGTTATAATTTTAATTTTCTAAGCCATTCATATATACCTTATAACTAAAAAGAAAAAATGACATAACTTTAATTTTTTAGGCCATAACTAGAAAAAAGAAAAAATATCAAAACTAAATACAATGTCATAACTAAATAAGAAATTTAGTCGTAACTAAATAAGAAAATGACATAATTAAGAATGCACACGGTACACTCTTTTTAAAAGGATGTATATTCAAAATTTTCAATTATAAAACATGTTCATATATATATATATATTTTTTTTTGTTATAAAAAAAAAAAAATTTGTTTGGCACTCATGTTTTTCAAAACTTGTTTTGAAAACGTATAAATGTGAGTGATTGGAGAGGGTCATTTCTAAGGTGATTGCCAAAAGTAGTTTTCAACAGTGTATCTGGTGGCCACGGTTGATGTGGGGGTAACCGGATGTGGTTTTGAATAAAAATCCCGTTTAATAATTGATATTTAAATAATTAATTTTTGTTCAAAAGTTGATATTTAAATATTTTGTATCTTGTTTAAAAATTGATAATCGAATGACATAAATAATATATACCAAAATAAAATGGGATGTGCAAATAGAATTATATGTAAGGGCCTCATCACAAGCAAAAATACTAAATAGTGTAAAAATCAATAAAATGTGATGTGCAAATAAAATTATATGTAAGGGCCTCATCACAAGCAAAAATACTAAATAGTGTAAAAATCAATAAAATGTGATGTGCAATTAGAATTATATGTAAGGGCTCATGACAAGCAAAAATACTAAATAGTGTGAAAATCAAGCATACCTACAAGAATGGGAGAAAAACATGAGGCAATAGAAAATTATTGGGTAGGTTCAGTCTACTAAGTAGTTTTTTTGATTCAAAGTCTACTACTTAGTTTTGGCCCCGTTTCTTTTGGGTATGAGAGGGGGATTGGGATTAGGATAGCTGTAGACCTCATTTAATGTGCTGTTTATTTATAGAGTTGAGGAAGGGACTGCTAAGCCGAAGGGTTTAGGGTAGGCCTTGCACATGGGATTCGGATGGGCCTACAGGACTTGTATTAGAAAAATAGTCCGGCGGACTAGAAATTTTTTATTTGTATTTATTTTTTACATGTCGGGCATTTTTTTTTGAACATTAATGTTTAATTTTTTGTATTTTTTGTTAAGTAAAAATCATTATTTTATTTATTTTATTTTTTTTCTGAATTTATTTTATTTTATTTTTATTTTATTTTATTTTTTTACATGTTGGGAATTTTTTTTAAAACATTAATGTTTAATGTTTTTGTATTTTTTTTATTTGTTTTATTATTTTATATAAAAATAATTTAACAATCCCTACACTAACAACTATCATCAAAACAAATATAATTTTACTTAATTCCCTAACTATCAATCTCTACACTAACAATCCCCTCACTATTAATCCCCTCCATTCTACCTTTGAAAACAAACGCTGTAATGCGTATTAGAGGCACATAAATTATTTAAATAGTCCAACCACATGATCATTTTATCAACAAAATATATATATATATAATTCTATAAGTTAAGTCTGATTAATGGTCATGTGTATGTCCTAAAGACATGATTATCAAAGCTGAAAATAGAGAACATAACAATCATGTATTGACCTATTATTGAGAGGGTACATTTCATGTTTGCTCGATAACTTATAAAATAATTTCTCCAATTATAGAAAAAAAATATTAAGTGTAACACCAATTAATAAAATACATTAAAAATAGATTAAACTAACAAATTTTATCTCCCACTAATCTAATTATGTTGGTGTTCCTATCTTAAAGTAAGATTGCTCAATAAATCGTAATATTATAAGTATTATCACCATTAATTATAGAGTTTTTACCAACACTAGAGGCACAAAACTTTTTCAATATGCAAATTGTTTAGCATTAGCATAGTGTATCATTACATGTGTTTAGCATTTGGTTTTCAAATTTAAAAATACACAATTTGGCAGTTAATCAATAAGTAGAGCTATGAATTCATTTTGGTGTTTTGGTGAATTATTTGTTTAGGCCATTTTTAAATGTCAAGACCCCACAAAATACTACCTAATTTGGGAAGTGGATGGATGGATGGAGACCTTGTAAGGTTCAATTGCTTTACTTCTTTGTTAAGAAATGACACAACAGAAGACAACATGACTAAGGTTTTCATTACTTAGTCTCTACATATTGTAACATCTCTCAAGGAACTAAACTTTATGCAAAGGACATTTTGAGATTATAATTGTTCCCACTCAAAATAATTTATTGTTGCCTTCAAGGTAATTCACATTCAAAATATAACAAAATTATTGACTGCAGACCACAAATTTAAATTTCTTCTTCAAAACTATTTCTATGAAATTGTGAATTTGACAAAAAAAAGAAAATAGAGAAAGAATTTGAAGAATAGAAAACTTGTGACCAAACACACTTTTACCCCATTCCATTTCTTTCTCTTTCATTTTCTCTTTTTTAAAATTTCTTCTCTAGTCTCCTGTTTCACTTGACATATTTTTCTCCTCCCACTTGCCTCTCGGATCCCTCGTTGGCCGCCGTGGACACTAGCACCACCCAGAGCACCTATTAAAATTCAACAATGATTCATCCCACTAAAAACACCACCACTAATAGCACTAATGCATTAAAAAAGTAAAAAAAAAAAAAAAAAAAATACAACTCCAAGACCAAAACATCACATCATTACTGGTGGGACCCACTGCCACCTAATTAGTGGGAGCACTAATTAGTGCTCCCAAGCATTTTTCATTAAAATTTGTTGATGTACAAATTTTTTTATTATTTAATTTGATAATTAATTTTTTTATCATCTTCAATTATTAAATAATGAATTCAAAATTGTCTAATAAAATAAGATAGTGTAATTTCAGAAACTTTAATTGTTAGATATATTTAGTTTTGAGTTTTTATTTTTCGTATTTTGTTGTCTTTATTAAATTTTTTTATATTTTAGCCAATTTTTTAAAAAATATTTCTTAGACGCACTTAATCTAAATTTACTTAAAAAATAAAGGATAAATTACAAATACATCTCATGAGATTTGTTTAAAACACAATTTACCCGTATGATTTTGAAAATTACATCCCGTCCCATGAAACTTTTAATTTCATAACAAATAGCCAATTCCATTAATAAATCATCAAGTCAATTAATACTTTTTAATGATATCATAAATTTATTTTAATAAATAATTCATGTAATTTTATCATTGTATAGGAGAGCAGTTAAGAATTTTATTTTCTCAGTTAATTCTGTTAAATAAAAAATTATTATAAAGGGGTATTTATAATTTTTCAAATTATAAGAGACAATTCGTATTTTAAACAAATCACAAGGAGTGTATTTGTAAATTACCCAAAAATTAAATTATTTGTGAAGAATTTTTTTTAAAAAAATGAGTAATAAAAAAAGTACTATTTTAAAATATTTTTTGTATTTATTATTTTTTTAATTTTATAATTTTTAACTATATCTACATTAAATAAATTTTAAAAGTAAAAAAGAATACTACTAAAACTAAAAAATACGAATTAAAATTTTAAAAATAATTTTTGTAAATCTAAAACCAAAGAGTTGTAATTAGTGGTTCTTTATTTAAATATGGGGTTTTTGTGTTTTGAAAATAAAACACTAAAAATTGCCAAAATCACATATATTTTATATACTTATATGTTTGTACAAATATATATATATATATATATAAGAAACAATTTGTGGAGGACTTTGAAACCCTAAAACTTGTCAAACAAAAACATCATTTTCTTTCTTTCTCGTGCATCTTTTAAAAAAAGAAAACAAAATTAATGTTCTCAATTTCTTGAGTTGATAACAGCACAAAACCTAATTTGCTTTGCTTTTGGTCAGACAGAAAGAGAGAGAGAGAGAGTTCGTCTGTATGAAAGAAAAACAGCTATAAATGCGAGTTGGTTTGTGGTTTATTTTCACCAACGACTAGCATACTCTCTTTAATTCTTTCCTTCCCTTATATCTCCTTGAACTAGGTTTTGATTTTCCTGATCATCGATGGAGGTTTATGGATACCCATCTCATTCTCTGCCTTCTTCGTCTTCAACTTCTTCATTTTCCTTCTTCAATTTGGTCGACAAGGTTAAAGAATTCTTCAGATTCGCTCTTTCCGCGATTGTTGGGAATGTCTTCTCTGCGATCTTCACTTTTTTCTTCGCATTAGGTGCATATATCTTTCCTTCAATTCCCTCCATTTCTTTGTTAATTCTGATCAAATGGGTGTTGATTTCTGATCTGTTTGTGTTTTCTGACCTGGGTTTGCAATCAATTGAATTGGGTTGTTATTGTAAATGTAATCTCCTCTGCAATCATTTAACCCTTTGGTGTTTGATAATTTGGGTTTTTTTCTTCTTCTCTTTTTTTACAATTAGGATCAATTATATTCAAATTTTCTGAAAAAGAAATGATTTTTTTAGGGTTTTAGAGATGTAACTATCATTGTTTTGTTGGATTTGAGTTGTGATGATGGAAGAATTTTGCATATTAACAAAGGGTTTGTCTATTTTTGTTATTCAAGTATACTTAGAACTTGGAATTTGTGGAATGGCTACATTATCAAAGAGCCCTAATATTTTCTTCAAGCTGTTGACTGATTAAAAAATTGCCCTTTTGGCTTACAGTGGGCACCTTATTAGGAGCCATGACTGGAGCTTTGATAGGCCAAGAGACCGAGAGCGGGTTTGTACGTGGGGCTGCTGTTGGAGCCATCTCTGGAGCTGTTTTCTCAATTGAGGTTTTTGAATCTTCACTTGTTCTCTGGCAAACGGATGAATCTGGAATTGGGTGTTTGCTATACTTGGTAAAACCACCTATCTTCTCACCCCTTTCATTATCCCTGCTGATTTTAGTTTATATGAGTTCGTGCATTCTGAATTCTGCAAAATTATTCTCAAATTTTAACTTTGTATTTGTACCACTCGATGAATATTTTGAATTGTTCAGATTGATGTTATTGCAAGCCTTCTAAGTGGTAGACTTGTTCGTGAGAGGATTGGTCCGGCCATGCTAAGTGCAGTGCAAAGTCAGGTACTTTCTAACCCAATTTTACTAGCTGTTTAAAGGCTTTAACAACAATGGCAAAATCCAACTTTCATTTGCTGACAATTTCATTGTGTTTAATCAGATGGGTGCTGTTGAACCAAGCTTCGATGAGGTTCACAATATTTTTGATACTGGGAGCGCGAAGGGTTTGCCTGGAGATTCAGTTGAAAAGATCCCGAAGATCAAAATCACTAGCAATAACAATGTAGATGCTTCCGGGGAGAAAGTATCATGTTCAGTGTGCCTTCAGGTATGGGCATAGTGTTGCTTCAAATTTCTTTTTCTTTTTTCTTTTTTCTTTTTTCTAAGCGTGTACACATTATATTTGTGAAGAATCTGGTTCAATCAACATTGTGTATTTTATATTTTCAGGACTTTCAGGTCGGAGAGACTGTTAGAAGTTTGCCTCATTGTCATCACATGTTTCACCTACCTTGCATTGATAAATGGCTGGTGAGGCATGGTTCTTGTCCCTTATGCAGAAGGGATCTGTAGTTAATGTAAACTATAACAAGATGAGTTATTTTATTATTTCTTAGTCATAGAATTTCTCTGTTTTGCTCTTGAAGCACTAGCTAGACCCTTTTTCCCCCCGGACAACAGCCTCGTGTAATTAGTTTGAGTGCGGTGTATCGTGAGCTGGGTCATTGTACTTTATCAGCATTCTGTATAAAATTTTTTCGTCATTAATATTTATTTGTTTCTGTTTTTATCATTGTTTAGCAATTCTTCTTTGTCCCCTTTGATGTTAATAAATTGGCCCCAGCCCTAATACAATTCCATACTGCTTTTGCACTTGGGGAATAGTTTTAAAAAGGTGCTTTCATTTCTGGTTGCATTCAGAATATTTCCCTCATTTTTCGGTGAGACAGATAGAACCAGACTTCAATTTGGCTCCTTTTTAGGATCATGATTGTTTTGAAGTTTAAATAATCAGCTAAATGGCTTGCCATTACCATCATTGATGGTACAGTTCGAGTCACAGGAATAATATCTCAATAAATCGGTGACATACATTTTTTTTCTAATCCCATTTTAGCGGAAGACTCATGAATTAGGTCTCCCTTTGGTTTTCTTTTCTCTGTTCTTATTTATTTATTTTGCATGGTTTGCCCTACCTCTAGCTCATACCATTCTTCCATATTTATAGACCTGAACCCTACACTTCTCTCAAATGGTGTTGGAGATTCCACTTGAGTTATTTGCTTGGGTTGCTTTGGTACCTAATTAGATCCCATTCTAGTGTGCTTGATTACCTTGTGAAGGATCACCAGGTTAGACCTTGGGTGATGGCCAGTGGTCTTGTAACCGCCCTTGATGTGGTATGGTCCTACCTAGGTTTGAGTCGATAGAATAATGTTCCGTCTTTATAATGATAATCTAACCCAGCCATTAATATCCTATCTCTAGCACACCAAAAATAAATTTAAAAAAAAACCAAAAAAATGAATCACCAAGTTCCTACCTACATTGTGTAACCATTTGACATTCAAACTGTTTGATCATTTACTGTTGTTCTTCTACTATCCTCTGACAAGGCTGGCAGAGGATCAACCGGATAGACCAGATATTTTTTGTATACCACAGTTGTGTATGGAGCAAGGACCCTCGCCCGCCCTTTCCGGCGCCCGTCCCAACAGCCCCCCAAAACGTCGTCGTTTTGGGGGTTTTTTCCTCTTTTTTTTTTTTTTTTTTTCTTCTTCCTTGTTCGACAGAACCAGAGGGGAGGGAGGAAGAAGAGAGAGAGGGGGAGGGGAGGGGAAGAAGAGGAGGAGGAGGGGAGGGGAGGGGGAGGGCCGGACTGGAGGGGGCCATAACCAGTGGGGGAGGATGAGGAGGAGGAGGAGGAGGAGGAGGAGGGGAGCTGGACTGCTGCGACGGCCGGCGGATCGGGCGACGATCGGACTGCTCGACGGCCGGCGGCGAGGCGACGATCGGACCTCCCCCTCCCTCCTCCCTCTTCTCCCCCTCCCCTCTGCTCTGCTCTGGTTTCGTTCGAAGAGAGAGAAAGCCAGACGAAGAAGAAAGGAGGAAAAAAAAAAAAAAAAATTCCCCAAAACGACGTCGTTTTGGGGGGCTGCCGGGTAGGGCTGCCGGGTAGGGCGGCCGATGATCCAAATTCTTGTGTATGTGGTATCTCTCACATAGAGATCAAGACCTATCCCTATGTGAGACAGTAAGATAAACCAAGCTGGAGTGTACCCACTACAGATGCAGCTTTCTCTCAGTGAATGAATGCTATGAAATGACCCTGTTTGGCGTAACGTTTTTAAAGTTGAAATTTGATTCTTAGAGAGTAAAAGCTAAAATCACTCATTTATTAAATTGCAATTATTTGACTTTTTTTTAAAACCAATATAAGTTATTTTTACCAAACAACACCAGTGTTGTGTAGGATGAGGAATTTGTCAGCCAACACTGCATCTTTCCTTTTCCATGTTTTGCCAACTTTTGGTCCGCCTTTTTCCTGCCTAATTGTTACCTTCCGTTTTATAAAAAAATTGTTGCAAAGTCTCATTTGAACAACTCTCCTGGAAGGAACACTGGGTCAAACTGAAACTTCCGTGAATGTTGAAGCTTTGCATACCATAAAGTTTGAATCTCAACGTGAATGTTTCAATCCTTTATCCCTGGCTTGATCAAAGCTTATGTCAGCTTTTGAACTGATTCTCAGCATTAATCACTGAAGAGAATTTATTAGCCCCAGGGATCTTTTCAGCTACGAATTTTCCTCCTCTCTTAGTAATTAATTATTCAATAATCCCAAAATATCTACTCAGTATGCTTGTATAGTGCTCCTTATCAATGAATAAGAGTTGTTGGGTACACAATGCTGCTCTCTACGACCCGTTCTAAAGATAAACTTATTTGTATAGTGTCGAATGTGACGGCACTAATTAGTTTGAAAGAAAAAAAGTAAAAACATCATTTGACAAGTGCTATTAGAATAAAGTAAAAACATCATTTGTGGGTGTATTTCCATCTTCGACGGCAATAGCAGCGGAGTTGGATAGCAGCGACAAGGACGATATCAATGGGGATCACGAGCTTTAAAGCAGATCTTGCTTTTCAGACCACATTTTGAGCAGATCAGTGGTTTTCTCTGGATCGTAGTTTTTTTTGGCGGATTTGTTTTTTTGTTGTTGGTTTTTTGTTTTCTTGTTTAGTTGGAATGACCCTTTGAAGTCTTATTTATGTACTGTTATTATTTTATTAATATAATATTTTACATATTCTAAAAAAAAAATTGTCATAAATTCGTGACACGAGAGCATAAAAGGAGGGATTGTTAGGCATATAATCTCAGTAGGAAAATGAGTGAGAGCACTAATTAGTGCTCCCACTAATGATGTGGCAGTAGGCCCCACCATAAATGATTTGATGCTTTAGTCTTGGTGTTGCATTTTTTTTCTTTTTTTATTGAGTGCCATGTCATTAGTGGTCTTTTTAGAGCTCCAAAATTAGTGGTCTCTATCATTGTTGAATCTCAGTACTTATGACTATAAGCACATGGTACTTCTAGACTACTTGTTTGGTTATGGAAGCTTGGGGGTTTGTTTTGGATGTGGGTTGACTTTTTAACTTTTGATTATTTTAGTTTGAGATTAAAAAGTTTTGTTTGGAATATATTTTTTGACTTTTGTGAGAGAAAAAATAAAATGATTATGGTTTGAATGTGACATTTTACCTTATTGATTTTTTAGCTTATTTTATCTTTTGTGACTAAAATAATCAAAAAATTAAGGTTGCGTTTGGTAGAATTTTGTAAATATAATTTAAGAGTATGAGTTGTATTTTGAGTTTGTGAGTTATAGAATTATGATTTGAGTGTAGAAAATTTGTTTGGTTATAATTTTTAAATATAGTGTTGAATTGAGTGTGGAGTTGAATTTTGAAAGTTTGATTTGACATGTGAAATAAGAAAAAATTTTTGATTATGAGTTTTGGAAAAAAATTTCAAAACTTAATTCAAATTGTTATAACTCATAACAAAATACACTACTTTCACATTATTGAAAATTCTGATTATCACTCATAACCAAACTGTTTTTAAAATTCAATTTACAAAATTTATTATTAAAAGAAAATAACATTAATTAAATTTTTAATTGAAAATATTACAAAGCAAATAATTTTTTTCAAAATAAATATTCAAAAATTTAAATCATAAATATTTAATAATTTAAATAATCTAAAAATTTAATAAGTAAAAAATTAAAATAAATATTCAAAAATTTAAATCGTAAAAATTTAAATAATTTAAATATTCAAAAAATTAAATAATTTAAAATGTTAATATTTTAAATTTAAAACAACTCTACACTCAAATCGTAACTAAAACACATAAAACAAAACTCAATTAAGAAATTATTTTAAAACTCATAACTAAATATATAACTCGAAACTCTATACTACTTTCACAACTTTACACTCAAATCGTAACCAAATACATAACAAAAAAAATTAAAATATTTAAAAATATTTTTATAAAATAGAGATTGAATTTATTTTTATAAAATATTTTAAAATTTAAAATCGTAATATTTTGAAATTAAAATATTCAAAACATTAAAAAATTTAAAAAATCGTAACATATTTAGATATTAAAATATTTAAAATCTTAACAAAATTAAAATATTGATTTGAATGAGTTTTAAAAAGAGTTTTGAATTATGTGTTTGGTTATGAGTGTTGAAAAGTAATAATTATATTTTGAATTGAATTTTAAGAAATGGGTATAAAATTATGATTTGAAAGCTCAAAACAAACAATACACTCAAATCAATGGGTGGAACTATAATTTGAATTGCTTACCAAACGTAGTTCCACCCATTGATTTGAGTGTATTGTTTGTTTTGAGCTTTAAATCATAATTATTTCTCAAAACTCAATTCAAAACATAATCATTACTTTTCAAAACTCATAACCAAATACATAATTCAAAACTCTTTCAATTTAAATCAATATTTTAATTTAAATATTTTAATATTTAAATATGTTAGATTTTTAAATTTTGAATATTTTAATTTCAAAATATTACGATTTTAATTTTTTTAAATTTTAAAATATTTTATAAAAATAAATTCAAACTCTATTTTATAAAAATATTTTTAAATATTTTAATTTTTTTGTTATGTATTTGGCTACAATTTGAGTGTAGAGTTGTGAAAATAATATAGAGTTTCGAGTTATGTGTTTGATTATGAGTTTTAAAAATAATTTCTTAATTGAGTTTTGTTTTATGTGTTTGGTTACGATTTGAGTGTAGAGTTGTTTTTAAATTTAAATCATTAACATTTTAAATTATTTAAATTTTTTGAATATTTATTTTAATTTTTTACTTATTAAATTTTTTAGATTATTTAAATTATTTAAATATTTATGATTTAAATGTTTTGAATATTTATTTTGAAAAAAAATTATTTCTTTTGTAGTATTTTCAATTAAAAATTTGATTAATGTTATTTTTTGTCAATAATAATTTTTTTTAATTGAATTTTAAAAAGAGTTTGGTTATGAGTGTTGATCAGAATTTTCAATAGTGTGAAAGAAGTGTGTTTTGTTATAAGTTATAACAATTTGAATTAAGTTTTGAAAATTATTTCTAAAACTCATAACCAAACAAATTTTCTTACTTCACATGTCAAATCAAACTTTTAAAACTCAATTCCACACTCAATTCAACACTCTATTCAAAAACCATAATTAAATAAATTTTTTACACTCAAATCATAATTCCACAATTACAAACTCAAAATATAACTCATACTTTTAAATCATATTTATAAAATTCTACTAAATTCAACTTAATTTTTTTGACAAGTCAAACGAAGACCGAATAATCTTGGTGGGATTCTTTTGATCCTGCTATCTTGGTGGGATTTTAGAACCTTTCAAACTACTTTTACAATCATATTAGCCTTTGCTATTACAATGCTCTCCAATTACGAATTCCTAGCTTCGCCAAATTGAATCAGGATACTCTTATTGAGGTTTTTACTTGATTTCTTATTTGTTAGGTTATTGGGCCTATTTTTAGGCCCAATTTCAATAATTCGAACTGTTCACATTTAAAATTTTTTTGAGTATATCATACTTGTAAAAAATTAAATTTATCGAATATCAGAAAGTATGTATTCGAAAAATTGTTTATTAAATTTTTTAAAAAAACTAGTTTTTAGTAAGTTTTTCAAACACATGTTTTTTAATACCCGATCAACTTGATTTTTTACAGGTATGATATATTTAACAAATTTTAAAATGTGAATGGTTCGAATTATCGAAATTAGACCTAAAAATAGGCTCAATAACTTAACAAGTAAAAAGTCAAGTAGGAATCTCAACGGGAGAATCCTGATTCGGCCAAATTGTGGTGGTTTGTTTGCACTGATTAAAGTGCAAGGACAAGAAAGAACTAAGGACAAGGTTAGTTTAAAAGAGCATAAATGGCCAATCCAAGTATGTGTGTTATCTTTAAAGTGAATTACAGCAGTGGTAATAAAAAAAATTTGTAGAAACATGTATGGTGTAGATAATTTTGTGTTGGAATTGAAGTAAAATGTTGTGAAAGTATAAGGATAACCTGCACTCTTCTATATATATATATATATTTTTTTTTAAATTTTTTTTTTTTTGTCTCACTAAGAGCATCCTCACCAGTTTACCTAAATTTTATCTTAAAATATTATTAAAAAATTTATTTCCTATTTTTAAGAAACACTTTTTCATCTACTTCTCCCAATAAATTTCCTTTTTATTTTATTTTATTTTATTAAAATAATATTTTCATTACTTTTAAATTTAAATATTTTTTTAATAATAAAATAATAAAAGCAAGAGTAAGAGCACATGCAAGATAGCTTCTTTGCAGCGTAAGAAAACAAACAGGACGATAGACCGGACAGATGACTGAGTCGACCATCAGATGTCGAGGGCGTCGAGTACATCTTTCATGCTAAAATAAAATAAGAATTTATCCTAAAATATTATTAAAATTTTCCTATTTTAAGAATCATTTTTTCATCTATTTCCCCCTAACAAATTTCTTATTCTTTCTCTATCCTAATAAAATATTATTTTTTAATTATTTTATATTTCATATTTTTGGGGATAGAGATGCTCAAAATTGAATAAAAAATAATTTTATATTTTTGAGGGTGAACAATCGCTCCCTATATTTGGGGAACAATGGTAGCAACACTTTTATTTTGGGAGTGAATTAAGGGATCTAATGAGAGTGTTTTTTTAACAACAAAATCCCTTATTTTGACTAAAAAAGTGATATAAAGATACTCGAAATCCTCTACCATGTAATTCCCCTGTCTTTGAATCACATGTCAGCAAAATGATGTGAATCTGACATCTTTGGCTTGCACCAATGCCATGGTGGGCTCTGGGTCAGGTACAATAACACCAAAGCAGAGAGGCTTTTCCCAAAATAGGCCTTTTTTCCATTGAATTTCCCAAACTAGGCCAACTTCTGACGGAATTCCAAAACTAAGTTAAAGCGCTATTGCTATTCGCGCTTTTACTGTGACGAGCTTAAAATGGGATGAACAGTAAAATCGCTATTACAAATAGCGATTTTGATTACGAATTCGCTATTACAAATGGCGCTTATAGTGTGAAATTTTTCCCAGAATAAATCGCTGTTGAGAACAGCGATTTTAGCACAAAACGTTGTTGCCATAAAAACGCTATTGCTAATAGTGATTATAACGGAAAAACATTTTTCGAAAACGCTATTCGTAATAAGCGCTTTTAACGAAAGATGTTTTGGAAGAAAACGCTATTTGTAATAGCGAGTTCATTTAAATGAAAACGCTTTTCGGATCAGCGTTTTTAACACTGATATATACCAAACCCCGTCCCCCCCTTCTCATTTGCATACCTTTCAGACTTAGGTCTTAAAGCTCACACTCTCCATCTCTCGGCCTCTCCATCATCACTCACTCTCCATCTCTCCTCTCCATCTCACTCTCCTCGATCTCGAGACTCGATCGATTAGCTCGATCATGCTCTCTCTGCTCTGCTCTCGGTCTCTGCTTCACTCTCATCGTGCTCTCTCTCTCCGTGGTATGATATAAACCCTAATTTTATGTATTGAGTTTTTGTGTTTGTGAAAATGTGATATTAACCCTAATTTTTGTGGTTTCATGTTAGTACTTAGGGTTTTACATGTGAATTGTTAAATGGGTGGAATGTTGAAATTAGGGTTTATGAAATTAGGGTTATGAAATCTGTGGAATTGTGGTTATGAAATTAGGGTTTGGAAATTTTTGAAATAAGAAATTTGAATTTGTGGAATTTTTGTTGCTTTTGAATTTTTCGATGTTGCTTGTGAATTGAATATGGTTATGATTGTTTATGCTTTATCAGTGTGGTTTTGGTTATGAAATTAGGGTTCGATATCAGATTCTTCACATTATTAGGATTGTTCAAATTAGGATGACTTTTTAGGGTTTGATTGTTCACGTATATAAATTAGGATCACATTATCAGATTGTTCACTCTGTTAAATTAGGATATGGTTGTTGAATATGGTTTGATTGTTCACTCTGTTAAATTAGGATAACATTATCAGATTGTTCACGTTATTAACGGTTCTAATGTTTTTGAAAGTTTATGCTTTTGAATCATAAATCAGGTTTGGAATTTTGTTAATTTTTAAAATTTGTCAAATAAATCATAAATATGAGAATTGCAAATTGAAATTTGGAATGATGAAATTCGTATTTCATATAATCTCATATTATGAAATTCATATAATTGAGAATTGAGAATTGAGAATTGAGAATTGAGAATTTAGAATTGAGAATTGAGAATTGAAATTCCGAAATGTTTATT
The DNA here is from genome assembly GCA_025200525.1 of Camellia lanceoleosa. Classification (NCBI taxonomy): domain Eukaryota; kingdom Viridiplantae; phylum Streptophyta; class Magnoliopsida; order Ericales; family Theaceae; genus Camellia; species Camellia lanceoleosa. Next base: position 78,406,162 of record CM045759.1, on the reverse strand, counting down.
TTTTGAAATTTGAAATAAGAAATTGGGATTTTTAAATTATGCTTGTGAATCAAAATGTCTATATTTTGAATATTGAATAAACCAACGTACATTTGTTGAATTGGAAATTGTTTTTTTATTTTTTTGCTTGTTAAGAGGAATTAAAAGGAAATTAGGGTTTGAAATTAGGATTTTTAAAGTAATTTTTTGAATTGAGAATTTAGAATTGAGAATTGAGAATTGAAATTAAGAAATGTTTATATTTTGAAATTTGAAATAAGAAATTGGGATTTTGAAATTATGCTTGTGAATCAAAATGTCTATATTTTGAATATTGAATAAACCAACGTACATTTGTTGAATTGGAAATTGTTTTTTTATTTTTTTGCTTGTTAAGAGGAATTAAAAGGAAATTAGGGTTTCAAATTAGGATTTTTAAAGTAATTTTTTGAATTGAGAATTGAGAATTTAGAATTGAGAATTGAGAATTGAAATTACGAAATGTTTATATTTTTAAATTTGAAATAAGAAATTGGGATTTTGAAATTATGCTTGTGAATCAAAATGTCTATATTTTGAATATTGAATAAACCAACGTACATTTGTTGAATTGGAAATTGTTTTTTTTTTTTTTTTGTTTGTTAAGAGGAATTAAAAGGAAATTAGGGTTTCAAATTAGGATTTTTAAAGTAATTTTTTGAATTGAGAATTGAGAATTTAGAATTTAGAATTGAGAATTGAAATTACGAAATGTTTATATTTTGAAATTTGAAATAAGAAATTGGGATTTTGAAATTATGCTTGTGAATCAAAATGTCTATATTTTGAATATTGAATAAACCAACGTACATTTAACTAAGAATTGTTGATTAAAAAATAAAATGTTTATATTTTAATTAAGAATTGCGATTAAAAAATCCGAAATTCATATAATTCATAATTGTTAATGTGATATTATGAAATTCATGTAATTGAGAATTGTTGATTTGAAATTATGAAATGTCTATATTTTGAAATTTGAAATCAGAACATGGAATTTTGAAATAATGCTTGTGAGTTTTTTTTTTTTTTTTTTTTTCGCTTGTTAAGAGGAATGCAAAGGAAATTAGGGTTTCAAATTATGGTTTTAAAAGTACTCTTGTTTAATTAAGAATAAAATTAGAAAAAATTGAAATTCATATAATTCGTAATTGTTAATGTCATATTACGAAATTCATGTAATTGAGAATTGTTGATTTGAAATTATGAAATGTCTATATTTTGAAATTTGAAATCAGAAAATGGAATTTTGAAATGATGCTTGTGAGTTTTTTTTTTTTTTTTTTTTGCTTGTTAAGAGGAATGAAAAGGAAATTAGGGTTTCAAATTATGGTTTTCAAAGTAATCTTGTTTAATTAAGAATAATTTTAGAAAAAATTGAAATTCATATAATTCGTAATTGTTAATGTCATATTACGAAATTCATGTAATTGAGAATTGTTGATTTGAAATTATGAAATGTCTATATTTTGAAATTGAAATCAGAAAATGGAATTTTGAAATGATGGTTGTGAGTTTTTTTTTTTGCTTGTTAAGAGGAATGAAAAGGAAATGAGGGTTTCGAATTATGGTTTTAAAAGTGATCTTGTTTAATTAAGAATAAAATTAGAAAAAATTGAAATTCATATAATTCGTAATTGTTAATGTCATATATTTTTGGAATTTCTCATAAATTTCAAAAATATATGACATTGAAAAGGAAATTGAAATTTGGAAATTATGCTTGTGAATGAAAATGTCATTTAATTGAAAAGGAAATTGAAATTTGGAAATTATGCTTGTGAATGAAAATGTCTATATTTGCACAAGCATATTACTCTTGTGGTTGTTTTGGGCTAAAGTGCACCGTCATAATTTCCATTCAAATTAACTTGGAGTGCAACTTATGCAATGTTGAGAGTGAACCATTTTTTAGATAAAATTACCCTTTATAATTCTTCAAAAGTACAAATATCGTAATTCATACTTTTATTGTGAGAATATATATTTTTTACCTGATTCAATGATAACAATTAAAGATATTGAATTTTAATTACTCAAGTTAATTCATTACAAGTTTAGAAATCATGTTGATTTTCAACAAAGTATGTGAAACTTTAATGTGAGTTTTTGAATATTTATGAGAAATTGAATTAGTTAGTGGCGATGAAGAATAGGAAAGAAGATGAATATAATTGAAAAGGAAATTGAAATTTGGAAATTATGCTTGTGAATGAAAATGTCTATATTTTTTGAATGAAAATATGGTTCAGAAATTCTTAATGTCTAATTTCTACAAAATATAATTATTAAACAAAAAAAAATTTAATTTTGAATGTATTTGATTAAAAAAATATTTAATTTTCTCTCCATGAAAAGTTCATGTTCTCTCAAGTAAAAGATCATGTTCTCTGAAATATATAATTTTGACTCTATTTTATTCAGAAGAAAAATTTTTATTATTATTATTCTCAAAATATTTAATTTTGACTCTATTTTATTCAAAAGAAATATTTTTATTGGTTTCTCAAAATATTGAAATTTGACTCTATTTGATTTAAATAAAAAAATTTGGGTTTAATTTCGTTTCGTTTATTTCACTATATTTGGGGTCAAGCACTGAAAATATGATTAAAAAATTTAATGAGCTGAATTTGTAATACATATAATAGCATTGTAGTACAAATTAAAATTTCCGAAAAAAACTGAACTAAATTTGAAAAAGTTTTTGAAATGGGTATTGAGCAATCGACTTATCGCCTTTTCTACTTTGTAATTGTCCACTACCATTGAAAAGGAAAATGTAAACTTTATGTTTTAATAATTTTTATAAAATATTTGTATATTTAAAAGTCATTATTAGACTACTTACAATATATGCATGAAAATAGTCTTAAATTATTTTAATTAATAGCACATGGCAATTTCGTACGTCCGAGGGGGAAAATAAAATTTTAGCGCTTTGATGGGTAAGCTTTGTGTTTTGTAATACCAAATAATTAATGCGGATGGCCCGATAGATTCACATGGATAACTATCCAAAATGTAGTCTATATGTATATTGTGAAATAAAATTTGCGAAGTCACTCATCAAGAACACATCGAGTCTAAAGTTAATGAGACTAAATCGATAGTCAAATTCCAAGCGAAGAAGGTTCTCTGCATGGGAGTTCTTTGTTTTCAAAATGTGCTATTAGTGTTAATTTTACGGTTTCATTGTTGAAGAAGAAGCGGCAAAATGTGAGTTTAGTCTCTTTACAAAACTAAAAAGTAAGTTGTCATGAATTCATGATTAATTTTACATAAGCTATTAGGAGTCATGCAAACAAATCGCAGCCTTCTTGTTACTTTTATATGATCATTTCTTCATAGGCAATTACAAACAAAAAAACCAAAACATGACATAGTAATACAATTTTACTTCTATGTTGACTCTATTGTGCAGAGTTCCTAGGTGATTTGTGCATGCCATTTGATGTATCCTACAGGTTTTGGCTATTGAGTGTATAATGTTCTTCCCCTCTAGGTGGCTCACTTTTGGGTGAATAAAATTGTTCTTATCAGAAAATAATATTAGTCAAAAGCGCTGAAACATTATGGCTGAAAATTGACCAAAAATAGGGTGCAAGTATATGTTTATTTGACAAAAAAATATAAGTGACTTCTGCAAAAATTGACAAAAAATTTACAAAAATTAGAAGTGACTTCTGCAAAAATTGACAAAAAATTAGAGGGTTACTTTTATTTGTGACTTCTGCAAATTTTAATGTTTTTTGTAATGTTTATTTTACAAGTAGAATTCGATATATGTATATTGTTGATATTTTAATATTTATTGTTTCATTGAAGCAAGTATATGGCAACTGTTCCAATTATCTTTTACTGGGGGGGAAACATAATTCGGGACCCCGATGAAGGTGTGTCATACGATCTTTGAACCGAAAGGATATATAGGGTGCAACTTGGCACCACACTTGCCAATTTGGAAGAGATGTTTATGTCGAAGGTTGCAACTTACGGAAGCAGTCGATTGATATTCAAATGTAGATATCCTTATCGCCATGGCAAGCAACCACAAATACAAAATATTACCGATAAATGGCGATGATGCGTTGAACACCGTTTTAAGTATCGGAAATTTCGAACCACCAAATTGTTTGGAAGTGTACATTGAAAAGAGGTTGTGCAGAATCTTCCGAATATAACACGATGGATTCACATCCGTTCACTACATTGTCGACACATGGGATTGACACAACACATTTCGATCTCCTATGTATGAGTCAAATGAATGTTATCATTGGCTACACACATGAGACATTTCATGGCCATGGTGGAGAATCAAGTTCACGTGGTGGATACGAGTGAATTTCACAATAACACCCAAGATGTGTCCACCTATAGCCATCATACGACTCGTGAAGTTCGGTAATATGGTGAAACAGTTAATTACATGCGGTTTCTCGATCGTGACATGTACGGTCCTGATGTCGCCCTAGACAATGATGAGAATGAAATGTGTGATGAAGGAAATTTATTGGGCGGATCAGATGATGATGATGATGATGAAGAAGATGATGTCGACGCTTCCGTTGATATTCAGAATGCCCCCATTCCACCTAGACCTAAAATCCCTTTGTATGAAAACATTCACATGGGTGGTGATTTTGACATTAGTAACCGCGATGTCGTTCCAGAATCAATCTGGAATCTTTGAAAATCGAGTTGGACAAAGGGATGGTCTTCGTTGATAAGAAGCAACTTCGTACATCTTTGTGAAATTGTACCATGCAACAAATAATCGAGAGTATAAAGTCGTAACCTCCAAGCGAGACGTTTGGGTGTGTGCTTGCAAGCATATTGTAGATGGTGGTTCGTGCATCTCTTAGTAGGAGACATGGTCTTTTTGAAATAAAGCAGTATAGGGGTCCTCACCATTGTTTATACCCACGAATGAACAGGGACCACACAAATATTAGCTCCAGTTACATTGCTTCTCATCTTTTGGGACAAGTTGCGGTGAGTATACAAAATAAATGTTTACATTTATATACACATTGTTTGTTTAAAGTGTTCACACCAAAATTGTTTGTTTAAAGTGTTCACACCAAAATAATCTGACTCATAGGTATTGTTGTATGCAGAACGAACCTGATATGCCCATTAAGAATGTCATAGAAGATATAAAAAAGTCCATGAACTATACTATATCATACAAGAAGGCGTGGCATGCAAGGGCAAAGGCAATTAGAATGGTATTCGGGGATTGGGATGAATCATATATGATGTTGCCTAAATTCATGTATGCATTACAAACATCTAATCCTGGCACCATCGTGCAATGGAAGCATAGATATACTGGAAATACAACCATTATGCCCGTCTTTCACTTTGTTTTTTGGTCTTTCAAACCCGTCATCGATGGATTCAGATATTGTAGGCCTGTTATAACCATAGATGGTACATTCTTATACGGGAAATACACTGGTGTGTTGCTTGTAGCAACGATTATCCTCGCCAATGGCAAAGTACTACCGCTTGCATTTCTTTGTTGTCGACGAGGAGAGTTTGGAGTCTTGGTCGTTCTTCATTTCAAATATCAAGGAACATATTGTCATGGACCGTGGAGTGACTTTGATATCGATCGGTGAGAGTATTTTAGCTCTTGTTAGGCGGCATTGGTTGAATCCTCGCTCCAATTTGTTGGATATCATCGGCCTTGCCGACATGTTTGTAGTAACTTTAACACTACGTTCAAAAATAAGGAGTGAAACAACTTCTATGGAAAGCGAAGTGCTCATCAACGCGAAAGTGTAATGGTTACTTACAACAAATACGGGCTATTAACGAAGCCATCACTTGGGTTTACAAGATGAATCTGAGGTGGGCCCTTTCGTATGACGGTGGACATCGGTGGGGGGTATTGACTAGCAATGATGCAGAGTGCTTCAATAGCGTCTTGAAAGGTGCAAGGAACTTACCTATTTCAGTTATGGTTGAATTTACATTTCGGCGGCTTGTAAAATATTTTGACGAGATGGGAGCCCAAGCTGAACTAGATGTACGAAATGAGTTCCAATACCCTAGAGAGATGCAAAAAACTATTGAGGATGGCATCGCAAGGGCAAATACTTTCAAGTTAATATCATATGACAGGTTAGTTTGTAATATAAATGAAATTATTGTTATTATGTTGTCAATTTAACTACACCTAAAAACATGAACTTATTATGTTGTATTAAATTTTTGTTATAGGCCCCGCCGCGTGTTTGAGGTGTAAACATCTTTTTGCCATGGACGAGGTCGCAATACACAAATTGTGCGGATGAATCAACCCACGTGCAGTTGTGGGAAATATGAGATACGACACTATCCATGTTCTCACATGCTCGCTGTAATGTCTGAATGCGGTGACAATCCATTCGAAAATGCGTTGATTTAGTATATAGGCTTCATGTATACATGAGGGTTTGGGAAACTAAATTCAATCCAATACCGCATCAAGATTATTGGGCTGGTCCGCAGTGGACTTTAATGGCTAATGTACTGCCTCTGCGACAAGTGGAACAGGGTCGTACATCTATGTCTCGTATTCGAATGAGATGGACATATCGATAGGCGTTTGACCGTTCTGCGGTAAGTGTCACCGACAGTCATAATGATGAACATGTCCGGCGCGACTTGGTCGATGAAGACTATGTAATACTTACATTTTGTAAAAGATCTTTTTGTAATTCTTTATTCGTAATAGATCATTTTCTTTTCTTTTGTAATTCATTATTTGTAAATCGGGTCGTACATGTAATAGAACATTTTTTATTTGTAATAGATAATTTCTATTGTTTAATTCTTTGTATATTGTAATTGTTTAATTTCGTTGACAAAATTTACAACTAACATAGTAAACAAATAAATTAAACTAACTGACAATGCAAAAACATTTAACTATACCACATTGCCCTATAGTTTTTATTATCTACTTCATTGAAAATGTTTATTACAGAATTTTATTTCAAATCACATAGTTCTTCTATAATTTTAAGATTTTAATATTTCCGATGCAAGCATTTTGTACATTTACAACTTATGAATTACATGTACGTAATTTACAAATTTTATACTTTATTGCAAAACAAAAATTACAAAATCAATAATGAAGTTTTGTCGAATATGCCATAAATGTAGTCAAATATGTCAAAATCAGTAATGAGGTTATGTCAAATATGCCAAAATCAACAATGAAGTTTTGAAAAAAAATTACTGAATTAAATTTTGTCCATTTATTTGTTCATTTATTTGACCAAAATCAACAATCATTTATCTGTAAATGTTGACATACAAAATGATTTTGTAAAAGATTTGTATATTACTCGAAACCATAGATAACGATAGGTTATGTTGAATTGCTTATCATATTTAATGGCACATAATATGCAAAATTCAGATTTTAGTGAATTGCTTCCATGTTAATGGCACACAAATTTATACTTTCAAAATTATCGACCACATTTGTTTTTCAAGTCGTCATGTACATAATAATTTGAGCTTAATTGATATAGTTAAATTACATGCTCATCAATATAGTTTTTCAAAATGTATTTGTTTTTCAATTGTACAGGCTTCATGGCACATCTACCTGATGAGGTTCCCCTTTTGAGTATTCCACATCGGGCTGACAGTATATGGGAGGACCCGGTATGCAATAACGTTTGTTGGACTTTACGCTTACAATGAAAATACACTGCATTTTGTTTTTGATTTCCTTGATAATGCTATAATTTAAACTACTCATTCTGTTATGCAGGACCAGGCACGCACCGTGGTGGCATGCCGGCGGGGAGATTCCGGCCTGTGGGATCGTCCATTGGACCATAGAGTCTTGCAGTGTCTACTACGCGCGGGATTCTATGGTGTATATCGTATAGGCCATATCAGACTAGACCATCCACTCATTACTGCTCTCGTCGAGAGATGGCGCACAGAGACTCATACATTTCATTTCCCGATCGGTGAGGCCACCGTCACATTGCAGGACGTATCTATCCTATACGGTCTACGGATTGATGGACGAGCAGTTACTGGACTTGACCCATCATTGACGACGGAGCAGTGGATAGCCCTCTGTGCTGAGCTATTGGGACTAGCACCTACACCTGCAGACTTACAGGCAGGTAGAGTGAGGGTGAGGTGGCTGTCCGAGCATTTTCAGGGCGATCTTCCAGATCATGCTCCAGATGAGTTAGTACAGCAGCATGCGCGAGCATATATTCTGTGGCTTATTGGGGGGGTACTTCTCCCTGATAAGTCACAGAACCTGCTCAAGCTGATGTATTTGCCAATCGCTATGCAGACATTGACGACATCGCCAAGATAAATTGGGCGCTTGGCTTTGGCATGCTTGTATAGGATGTTATGTCGAGCCACTCAGGTAGGTGTGACTCAGATCGGAGGACCCCTTGTCTTGCTACAGGTTAGTAAGAATTTTATTACATGTCAATTCATATTGTATGGCATTTATCAGTATTGTAATTGCGTTGAAACTATTGCAGATTTGGGCGTGGGAGAGATTGATTCGCATTGCCCCGTCTAGGCGGCAACTAGTTGCTCCTGGTGAGGTTCCCATCGGGCAGGGAGACATGCAGTTGCCAGCCGGACCTCGGGGTAGCCGGTGGAGGGTTGACATGAGCCACGAGGTCGTGTCGACCCACGTAGTCGTCGTGTACAGAGACCAGCTTGACCGGATGATCGACGGCGAGGTATCAAATTTAAGTGCCTAAATTTTAAGCATCTGGAGTGTATATGTTTATGAGCGATTTTTAATAGACTTGTCGTTATTGTAGTTTATCCGGCGACCTTATCCGATGTCCTCCATACGCCCCGCATCATCGCCGACTAGGTGAGGATATATGGATGGCGAGAGTACCACTCATTTGCTTTGACGTGGTTGAGTGGCATCTCCCTGATCGTGTCCTCCGGTTTGGTCGTCCAGCCGTGCGGATCGATGTGACACTGAGTGGCGGTTGCAAGCGACTGATAGACGTGGCCGAGCCAGCACTGACTGGAGTGTGCATCATCTGCGATACATACAGTTGTGGGATGCCCGTCGCAACACTATTGTACAGCCGATCGAGCGATGGAGTCCTCCTCTCCCGACTTACATGTTGTGGTATCGGCGACATACACACCTACTTGCTCAGAATCCGAGCCACATGTCCGGCGCCGATATCGTGAGTTGGGCCTTCTCTGGAGGCATTGGTGAGTATCGACTATATGTCAGATAAATGTTAATAGCATAATTGATTATTTTTAGTCAACTATAGCCTAATATATCTGATTTTGTGTTCAGGTGGTTCGAGCTGGGATGTCATATCACTTGGCTGAGGACGCCATTTTCAGCCGTGATGGATAGCTTGGTCTGCAGGCCCTTGTAGAGATCGAGAGTTATTATACGAGGATCCAAAGATGCCCATCGGTTAGATCGTCAGATTTTGGGGACTACGGTGTATCCAAAGGGCAAAGAATGCCCACACATCACCTGGCCCACGCTGGCGCCTCCCACTTCAGCGCCAGCCACATCAGGTCCTTCGACTTCAGTCACCCCACCGCATGATATCCCATACATTTCTCCATATTCCCCACACGCATCTTACCCAAAGATGTCGACCCCGACCTCGACCCCGACCTCGACCGATTGGTCACCGCCCCGCTTCATGCATGATGTTGTTACCCCACCCACCCGATACCGCTTCCTGGTAGTACTTCGACCGCGCCCCGGTTCATTGATGATGTTGTTACCCCACCCACCCAGTTACCACCTACTTCTCTGGGGACTACTTCGACCACGCCTAGGAGTACCCATGATGCAGTTCTCACCGACATATCCCAGATTGATGATGAGGCCCATATTGAGCCCCCCCCAGAGCGCGAGTGAGAGGTCGGGGTGCGGGCATAGGCCGGGGTCGGGGTCCAAATTGGGCAGATCGTGATACAATTGTAGCAGATGAGGGAGTGGGAGTTTCACAGCCACGCAGATTCGATCTGCAGCACAGCAGGATCGGGGCATCGATGCAGATGGGGGTCACACTCACAGTTCCACATGCGGGAGGGAGTGCGAGATATTGAGAGTCTATCAGAGGAGACCGAGGAGGAGATCCACTCGGGGTTGTGGGATCAAAGTGTGTTAGGGCATTAGCGGTTCTTGAGATGGACTATATAGGTTTTTTTTTTCAACATTTTTGTTTTTATGTGTCAAACATTTACAGCTGATGTAAGTGTCATACTTATTTATTCGCAATTATAATTTCACAATTTTTTATTCTTATTTATATTGGTGAATCACACAAATCTCTTTCACATCTCTACCCCTCTCTCATTATCCGTAGTCTGTGCATTATTTATAGTAATTTACGATTTTTCCTCAAATTTACAAATTGAGACAACCATTTATAAAATTGAAGTTTAAATAAATTTGATACAACCATTTATGTTTATTTTTAGGAAAACATAAATTATAAACATGTTTGGTTTGAACAAAACGTGTAAAGAAGCTATAAAAAATATGTTTGTTCAAGGCTAAAAATAATTCAAATATCTCGCTTCATTGATAAATCATGGATAAGCATTACAAATTGCATGCATTACAGAAATGCCCTGGGCGTTCATCAAAACAATTTCATTCATTATCATCATCATCTGACATCTCAAAATCAGATTCATACATGACATCCATGCTCCAGGCGTAGTACTGGTGTGCATCATCCATTAACCCATCTTCGGCACGCTCATTTGCGGTCTTCATTAGTTCGGACCTTTGCAAACGTTGGGTTATGCGATTAACTTCGTCGCGGATACGATGCAATGCCCTTTGCAACAATTGTGGAGTGTCAGTTGGCATACGCATGGCTAACCGGCGAGGAAATTTAAGATTAACTTCACGGCATAGCTCAACGAGAACGTTTGCTCGAGTTTTGCGAAATTCCCACTCCGCTCTCATGGTATTGACGGTGGCACGTGAGTAACGCAAATTTGGATTTAATGGGTATTGAAATTCATCTCCATCTGCAACCCAATAGCGACCCATTGCTGAATATAGATCAACCACCGTATATGTCATGATGATATCGATAGAAATAGTCAGAAACTTTTGTTGTGGTATGCTACGATATTTATACCATATATACACATGGTAGTCAGTATGTATGCATGCAATTATTGTAAACAACTATGACAACTACGCATTAGAGTTGTCACGTCAACTTTGATGACATGAACAACGATCACATGCATGCCAATCGACCTTATCCAGTGCATTCGTCGTCAGACTCAACTTTTGTCAAGTCATGAACGAATCAAAGGCCCAGCATCGCTATTGTCGTCGTATGCGACATTGTACATTGATGCAATGATGCATGTCACTTTATGCAAGCAGCAAGAATGCATGTGACTTTCCGACTTTGCCATGCTTCTATACGCTAGACGTTTCCTCACATTACGTGATGCATGTGACTTCGCATTGCAACTTACATGCTTTGTTTTTTCTTACGCTTTAGAATTCATCTTAGTCACATTATTACGATCGTGAAAGTAAGCGTAAAATGGTATTATGTTGACAAAATAACATGATGGACGGTTGTGTGATGACAATGAAAATTGATGACTGTGAAGTTCATTAAATGAAAATCAAAAAAATATAGGCACCAATGTTGCAATCGTGTTTACGAAAGCAAGTGACCATTTTATTATGTTGGTGAGAAAAACAAAGGATAATTTATTTCACAATGCATTTTGTTTTATTTGACAATGCCTTCGTCAATATGAAGGGATTGCATTGTCATTCGGGCCTACAATTTTCGCTTATATCTGACAACCACATCCGAGACTATATCACAGGTACACAAAGTCACGGGTAATCAAAATTACATGAAATGAATAACAACAAATAATATCACGTGTATCACTTATTCCATACTGCCCTAGCACCACTATGATGTCTATAAATACCCCAAAGATGATGTTTGTTGAAGTCATAACAAAAGTAATATATATACAATTACTATTATTATTATTTTTTTTGTGTTATTAACAATGTCTTCAAGAGGTGCAGGAAGTTCACAACAGCAAAGAAATCCGAAAGTGTGGCTGCTACCTCCATTTACATATGACTACAAGAGCGAAAAGTACTCGAGTCGAAGGATTATTATCTTTGGTATCCGGAAAGCGTAATGGGCGCTCAGGTAACGGAGCAAGAAGGATTGTATAATGATCTACGTAACCTTGGGGCACTGCACCTCATCGCCGCTCATTGACCATGCCTAGACGAAATGTGAGTGACTATGAAAGCAAGCTAGCGTAATTAAGAAGGAGAACAACAGAATGTTAATGCGAGATGTCGACATTTCATGCTTCACTAGCCAACGAAATGGCGCAAGCAATGAGATTTGAGAATGGTTGAGCGAAATAATGTCTTAAACAATGAAAAATATCTCTCGACTACTACATGTCGATGAGGAATAAGAAATCAAACGCCGTTATCTTTCATATGTTCGCATCAGAGTGTAAGACAATGTTGTTGTTGGTCTAACGTACGGATGTATTTCACGTATTTCTTTTATGAACCTGAAGTTTATGAAATAACTACATTTATTTCTACACATTTATGAGTTCATGACTTTCTTTATTGAATTGCAATTAGTTAATGAATGTTCTGGATCAATGAATGGATTAATGTATGTTCAATTATGTCAATACTTAAAACACATAAAATAGATCAGGCAACTCGGAATGTAGATATCCTTAACTAAGGCTGCTGAAATAGGGATGAATTTATAACGAATTTCAATCTCCATCGGGAGAGAAGAAAGAGTCACCTTCCAATTCTTGAAAGTTCAGTAAAAATGATGACTCTGGTAATGAATGAGGGGTTGACAGAAAGTAAACTCGGTGAAACGAACTACCGGCTTCAATAGCACAAAAAACATAACAGGTAGGTCGGTGAATAGCTTCTCAAATGACAACAACAATTCAAATAGTCATACTTTTCAATGAAATACAAATAGTAGGTCGTAACATTATCGGCAAAGATAGGTGGGATTCCCAACTCGTAAAGTCACATGGCAAAGTGAATTCACTAATTTACCTTACAACAAGATTGTTTTATTTTGTCCCAGATAATGCAGATGGATTGTCAAGCCATGTGAGTTAAGAGGCTTTGGTTTTCTCAATTTTTGCTCGTATTTTTATTATAGTGACAACTCATCTCATTATTGATAGATGGGATTCTCAACTCGAAAGTCACATGGCAATGGTGAATTCACCGAGTTACCTTACAACAAGATTGTTTTATTTTGTCTCAGATAATGCAGATGGATTGTCAAGCCATGTGACTTGGTGCGAGGCTTTGGTTTTCAATTTTTGCTCAGATTTTTTATTGTCGACAACTCATCTCATATTGATAGATGTGGGCTTCTAACTCGAAAAGTCACATGGCAACAAAGGAAATCAAATTACCTTACACTCAAAGATTGTTTTATTTTGTCTCAGATACGCCAGATGGATTGTCAAGCCATGTGACTTGGTGCAGAGGCTTTGGTTGTCTTAATTTTTGCTCGTATTTTTATTCTAGTGACAACTCATCCATATTGATAGATGTGGGATTCTCAACTCGTAAAGTCACATGGTAACAGTGAATTCAATCGAGTTACCTTACAAGTCAAGATTGTTTTATTTTGTCTGTATACGCAGATGGATTGTCAAGCCATGTGACTTGGTGCAGAGGCTTTGGTTTTCTCAATTTTTTGCTCGTATTTTTTATTGTACTGACAACTCATCTGTTATTGATAGATGTGGGCTTCTCAACTCAGAAAGTCACATGGCAACAGTGAAATCACTGAATTACCTTACACTCAGCATTGTTTTATTTTGTCTGTATACGCAGATGGATTGTCAAGCCATGTGACTTGGTGCAGAGGCTTTGGTTTTCTTAATTTTTTGCTCGTATTTTTTATTCTAGTGACAACTCATCTGTTATTGATAGATGTGGGATTCTCAACTCAGAAAGTCACATGGCAACAGTGAATTCACTGAGTTACCTTACAGTCAGCATTGTTTTATTTTGTCTGTATACGCAGATGGATTGTCAAGCCATGTGACTTGGTGCAGAGGCTTTGGTTTTCTTAATTTTTTGCTCGTATTTTTTATTCTAGTGACAACTCATCTGTTATTGATAGATGTGGGATTCTCAACTCAGAAAGTCACATGGCAACAGTGGATTCACTGATTTACCTTACAGTAAGCATTGTTTTATTTTGTCCGTATACGCAGATGGATTGTCAAGCCATGTGACTTGGTGCAGAGGCTTTGGTTTTCTCAATTTTTTGCTCGTATTTTTTATTGTAGTGACAACTCATCTGTTATTGATAGATGTGGGATTCTCAACTCAGAAAGTCACATGGCAACAGTGAATTCACTGATTTACCTTATAGTCAGCATGCATTTATTTTGTCCGTATATACAGATGAATTGTCAAGTCACAGTATTTGCTTTTCTCTGTTTTTTCAATCTATTGACAACTCATACCTTGTTCGTATATGTGGGATTGTCATGCAGAGGCATCTTTCTAAAGTCATTCATAACCCACTATATAAACGAGTAAAGGTGAAGACACAACCTTACAACTTATTTTGCCCTACGAAATTATCATTTATTTGCTTTAAAAAATTAGCTTGGCTACATGGTTCATGGGAGGGACTGGGAATCGTAGAGGTGGTCGGAACTTGCAAAGGGGTGAAAGTTCACGACGAGGAGGAGGAAGGGGAAGTGGCGATGCTGAAGATGAAACACCATTTCCTTTGTTAGATGCCTCTTGTGCTTATCATGATAGGTTTGGGAAGCGACATTTTGTCATGCCCAAGTACTATCGAGATCCATGTGGTTTGGTGGAGGCTCCATCAGAGAATCAAACAGGATATGGTTATGCAAATGCTAGACTTCTGAAGTGGCCCGCACTATTTATAGAGCGAGTGCAAAATGAAAGATTATGTCGGGAAAGACGACTGAAGGTGCCAAAAGCACGTTCTGTTGAGATCCAAAAGGAAGATCCTGAAAATGTTGATCGACTATGTCAAAGACTACAACGTGAGATTTCTCAAATGGGCCGTAGGTTGGCCCGCGATATGCAGCTACTCATAGTTAAGAAGGATGCCCGTAAGAACGTAATGTAACCAGATGTCGCGCTATCAAGGGTATCATGGAGGATCCCGAACTTGTCTCGACGAGCTTCGGATTGTTCGGACTCGGAGCCATCTCACGATTTAAGCCTGAATTAGGTGTTATGTTATGTTTATGCTTAAGTCTATGTGTATGTATTGTGTCTCCAAATGTTACGCTTATTAACATTGAGCTATGTATATGTATTATGTTTATGTATTGTGTCTACATCCTTCGTTGTTGCTCGCCGAGTTGCAAGGTGTGGGTGTGCTTCGGATCAGAGAGCATGCATATCACATTGTAACACATAACAAAGACGAAACAAAAAATAAATTTTCTAAATGAAAATTACAACACGCTTTTACTAAACTGTTTACTAAATTGATTTTTTCAATTACATTCTCACCTTCTAACCCAAAACAAAGACAAAAGAATAAATATATATGTATGTTTAAATGAAAACGGCTTTCAGAAAGCAAAAATAATTTTCTAAATAAAACCTTCTAACTCAAAACAAAGACAAAAAGAATAAATATATATGTATGTTTCAATGAAAACGGCTTTCAGAAGCCAAAATAATTTTCTAAATAAAACCTTCTAACTCAAAAACAAAGACAAAAGAATAAATATATATGTATGTTTCAATGAAAACGACTTTCAGAAGCCAAAAATAATTTTCTAAATAAAACCTTCTAACCCAAAAACAAAGACAAACGAATAAATATATATGTATGTTTAAATGAAAATGGCTTTCAGAAGCCAAAATAATTATATAAATAACATATTCTAACCCAAAACAAAGACAAAAGCAAAAAAATTACATGGAGAATCAAGATTTTAGTAAAGCCAAAAAAATTATTAATTACATTATCACCTTTTAAACAAAACAAACACAAAACAATAAACAAAAAAAATTACATTAAAACAACTTCAGTAAGACGCAAAAAAAATGAATTACATTTTCTAAATCAAAACAAATATTTTGGGAAAAAACAAAAAATTTAATATGATAACGGCTTCAAAGAAGCAAAATAAATAAACATAATTAGCTTAATAATATATAAAACAATATGATTTTAAAATTATATATATGAAAAATAGTATGTAAAATTAATATATGAAAAGAGGTTTTTTTTCATATTATGTAAAATTTATGAATTACACATTCTAAATCAAACAAAAACAAAAGAAAAAATATATATTTTAATATGACAATGGCTTTAGTAAAGCCAATTTCAATTTTATAGAGTGTAAAATATGTGGCCCATTTATGTTTTTTCTTTTGTTTTATATTATTAAGTGCTTATTTCAAAAAAATTATCTGTTAGCATTCTTCCAAAAAATTATCTGTTAAAAGTATTAGCTTATTCTCGCGAAAAGCGCTATTAAGAATAGCGCTTCCCCGCCAAAATTTTTGCTCGTTAAATCGCTATTAGCAATAGCTTTTATGCGAACAAAGTTTTGTGCTAAAATCGCTCAACAAATAAGCCTCAAAGATGTTTTCTCGTTATAATCGCCATTAGCAATAGCGCTTTTATGCCAACAACGTTTAGGTTAAAATCGCCGTTTCCAATAATGATTTATTCTGGAAAAATTTCACACTATAAGCGCCATTTGTACGCTATTTGTAATAGCGATTTTATTGCTCATCCAATTTTAAGCTCACAAGAAAAGCTTAATAGCAATAGTGCTTTAACTTAGTTTTTGGAATTCGTCAAGTTGGCCTAGTTTGGGAAATTAATGGAAAAAGGCCTATTTTAGGGGAAAAGCCTCCCAGTTGCAGAGGATGTTCGAATTCTTAAAGTTTTAAATAAATGTAAATAACACATTCTTTTTAATTTAGGAGTTTTAAAAAAAGCATTAACGATAATGAAAAATTAAAAAAACAAAATTGTAGTTAAAATATTATATCACACGAGACTCATACACCAATTAGAATTCTTAAATTTAGAACTCTTAATTTTTTTAAACCAAATACTATGAAAAGGAAACTTTTATTTTGCAGAATTTGTGAAAAAATGAGGCTTATGTCAATGGTATTATGACTTGGGAAAGTTGTTATTTTAATGATATATTATTTTAGTTTTTGATTATTTTAATAGGTGCTAAAATTTTTCAGTATTTAGAAAGATAGTTTGATTTTTTATAGTTGGATGTGGAATTTGTGAAAGAAAAATAAATGACTATTGTGTGGAGTGATTTTTCTCGACCACACCGCCTCCTTAGTATTTAGTCAGCTAGAACACTGTGCAGTAATGAGATGGCACCTTGTTGTCACTTCCGCACGTAAACAGGCGGAAAGAGTTCATGGGTGGTTCTTCTACCCGGGGCACTCACGATGATCAAGTCAAGATATAACTCTCAAAGATAATCAAGAGTATTCGACTCGGCCAAGCTTGGAGAGTATATAAAAACATACCATAGACCCATGTGGGTGCCTCTTTTATACTTGCCAATACAATCCTAGTCCCAATAGAGCCTAACTCCAATGGACTCCAAGATTATTGCTAGTCCGAACCTCCTGTTGAAATTAGGATGAACTCTCTAAGAGTTTCATCTTAGATCCAAACTCAAGTCTTCTTCCCAATCTAGGATTCCTCGCCCTTTATCCGCTTATCCCGGATTCCAATATCTTTCTTGGAATAACCTTGGCAACTTCGAGATTACCTCAAGCATAACTACCACGAATATCGCGTGCTTTTTACTTACTTTGGCCGACACAGTCGTCGCCATCATGCCACATGTTGGTACCTTAAATATATCCCCACATTTGCCCCTAGGTTCTATTATCTCTCAAGATTCCGAGGTGATGGAACCCATAATCACACCCTTTTTTTTTTTTTTCAAACGCTTCAATGCGGCATAAGAATTCTTCAAATGTAGATCATTCTCTTTAAAAAGTCGACATGTCTTCTTTTCAAGAACAAGAATTCAAATAAACTTTTTAATGCCAGATGAGCCGCCTTGCAAGATCACTTCTCAACCGCTTTCTTACGTGTTTTTATCTTTATCGTCTTGGCCCGATCGGACGACGCGCTTAAACCGCTTCCTTTCCATCCGTCTTCGCCGCCTCGAGCGCATCGAGACGTTAAGGTTTCAGGCGCAATAAATGCCTTATTTTGTTCACAAAGCTTTTTTGACAAAACTCTTGTCTTTTCCTCTCAGCTTTTCACCTTTTTCACCTGCTTAATTCGCTTTTCTCTCTCTAAAGCTCTTTTCTTCTTCAAATTCCACCATTGCTCTAAGCTCCAAACTCGTCAAGAATCGCCTTCATTCTCGCCATTCTCGCGAAGCTTTCGCCATCAAGCTTTCAACCATCGCTCCCGGTTTTCTAAGCGAATTTCATTTAAAGCCTTCACTTTATTCCCAGTTAATCGGCCCATTTTTTCCCAGCGCTTCTTGATCAAGTTTCTCGAATTTCTCGCCATTACTGCATTCCGTCAAGTATTTAATTTGTGAATCATTCATCCCAATGCATCTTATTTTATGACTTTTGCACATGTCATGAACACTTGCGACTGCTTTTACCAATCGCTTTTGATCCTCAACCTTTGTAATCTTCGTTGTTTCCTAATAGCCCGGGCTTTTGTTCTTGAACTACGAAACTTCATCTTTGTTTTTTGCCTTTGTATTTTTTTTTCCATATGTGCCCTTGATCTTACGCCTCTCATAGTTTTAGGTTTGGAGATTTGTT